>CM055096.1:4104013-4650749 GCA_029204225.1 Diphasiastrum complanatum | reverse complement strand
AGGTGGTCTTGGTAAGTTAAAACTTATCTTCAAATCTTAAATTTAGAATGCAAGTTCTAGTGAAAGGACTATTTTGTCCAATATACGAAAGCGAATAATATGTTGCTTTCATCACCTTTTAATCTTTGTGAATAAATCACCCATTAAATGGGGTATCTGTTATGTGTATGAACTCAATAATAAATGTTGACATCGATTGAAGTATAAATGAAACAAATAACATCACAAAGCAACCTCAATTAAGAAAATTCAATGAAAATCAATAGGTTGCCAATAGCTCAAGAAATTCTCTTTCAAAGATTTAATTGCATAATGTACTAATCAGATTAGTCTCTTCTTGTAAAACACTCACTTAGTGCTAAACACATCGTTTACAAGAATTGATTAGACGATATAGTTTGTAACTTTGTAATATGTATATCTATGTAGACAAAGAGTGAGTTCAATAAGCAATTGATCATAATAGGTTATCTGAGTCATTAGAATTAGAATCTATCGAGAGAGTGAGAGCAATCTAAGACAATAGAGAGATTGACTTATTTGTCAGCTGCATTTTTGATCAACTGAAGAAGCATAGTAGGATCTTAGCGCTTAGCATAAAACTACTGTGACCTTATCGGTCACAGGATTCTCTTTCGTGATCTGATTGTCGTATTCCAACAGCTTTAATTTACAGATTCTCTATTATCTATGTATTCGATAATCATAGTAGAATGCTCTCATGTTCCTTCTCTCTTTCTCTCTTTACCTGATACTCTTATTCCATATATTAACGTAGAATATCACGCCTAATTATTCGCACTCTTCATGGTTGTCAACGACACCTACCTAAGATATCCTGTTAAGTTAAACGAATGATCTAACTATCTAGAGATTGTCTAAATATCGATAGATTGATTCTTAAAATTTATTGTTTACTTCTTGGGAGAACCGTTCAGACACTTCGCTGCATCATCGAACATCCCCCCAACAAGTGGTGTTCAAATTATCTATCAAGTTCACGATTATTGCTAGAGTCTCTAATCATTCTAAAATCATGGAAGGTTAAACCTCTGAGATCCGATTGATCAATAAGTTCACCGATGATGATTTCCACATGTGGAAGTTCAAAATGAGGATGATTCTGATCGAAAAGGAACTATGGGAATACGTTAACGGTTCGATAGCCAAACCAGCTGAACCAGAATCGCTAACCACTTGGGAAGTGAAGGATGGCAAAGCCTTAGCCATCATATCCCTAATTTGAAAGATTCGAAAATAGCTCATGTAGCTAATTGTTCCACTGCCAAAGAAGCATGGAACATTCTGACTGGTTTGTATGAAACTACAGATGTCACCACTCGTCTTTTTTTAAGAAAGAAATGCCTATCCCTTAAAATGAGTGAAGGAACTTTAGTTAGTGATCATCTTAATGATTTCAAATAGCTGCTTAACCAGCTAGCTGCAATCCTTCTCGAGTATCAGATGAAAATGCCAATATGTCACTTCTATCTAGTCTTTCTCCCTCTTACGACAATTTAGTGTTGCTTTTCAGCAATACGCCTGAGCTATCACTCCAAAAGTTGATAGCAAGTTTGTTGCAGGAAGAAGTAAGAAGGAAGAGTTTATCCTCTTCGAATAACAAGGCAGTCGCCTTATATTCGAATAAGCAACAATCCAAGAAGAAGAAGAATTCAAAGGACAAGAAGACAAATACGGAGAGCCAACCCCGGTGGCAATTGCAACGCCACCTCCCTTTGATGCTGCACAGGCAAACACGAGCCAGGATCAAGGCCAACAGGCAGCAGGGGAAACTAGTCAGGATCAGGGGTCAAGCGGACAAACCCGATTCGAACCAGCATCAACAACACGATCGACATCAGCAGAAATCCAAGGCCAAGCGATTCTGTAAATACTGCAAGAGAACCAATCACGACATTAAGGATTGTCAAATTCTCAAGCATAATGAAGCAAAGAAGAAGATGCAACAGCAAGATGGAAATTCAGATTGTGCCAGAAACTTCCATGAACACCCGACACTGTTGATCTGCAAAGTAAAGATACTCATCAATGATATCTTGATTCAGGAGCTTTTCAACACATGTCACCATGCAAGAACCTATTCGAAGACCTCACTATTTTTGGTTCGAAGTACATTTTCTTCGGAGACTCAAGTTTGCACAAGATAGAAGGCTAAGGGTCTATTCTACTTCAGTTCCCAGATGGCATTGCAAGATTAATCACTAGTGTACTTTATGTACCCAAGTTAACAAAGAATCTATTGTCTAATTACAGCTCAATGATTTAGAGATTTGTTAAATGCAAAATGATGTACTATCTTGGACCAAGATTCTAATGAAATTTTCTCTGCAAATAGAGAAGGGAACTTGTATATCTTGAGCAACGAACATGCACTTACAACGAATGTGAGTAATTCTAATGCCCAATTATGGCATCAATGACTAGGTCACTTGAATATGAGAGCTATCTTGTACATGCATCATAATCAAATGGTCAAGGATATGAGTTTCAATGCTACTTTCATTTACATTAAAAATGTCTGTGAGATGTGCTTACTAGGAAATCACCTAGATCAAGATGTACTTTATTACTTTTATCGATGATTATTCTAGATTTACCTGAACAATGTTCATGAAGAACAAGTTTGAAGCATTCAATTATTTCAAAGAATTCAAACAGTTTGTTGAGACACAAACTGGACGGAAGATCAAGACCCTATGTATTGATTGTGGGGGAGAATATATGTCAGACAAAATGTCGAACTATCTTACTTCGTGTGGTATGCATCATTAGTTCACCACTAGCTACACCCCACAGTAGAATGGAGTAGCCAAAAGGAAGAACCGAACATTATTGGATGCAGCGCAAACAATGCTATCAAATGCGAAGCTACCCAAGAAATTTTGGGCTGAAGCTATCTCTACCACTTGCTATCTGCAAAATTATTCGAGCACCAAAGCTGTCGTCTCGAAGGCTCCTCTCGAAACCTATCATGGGTACAAGCCGAGTCTGAAGCATCTTTGAGTGTTCGGATGTCTATGCTATGTGCAAATTCCCTCTGACTTGAGAAAGAAGCTCGATCATGTTAGCTACATGAATATCTTCATCGGATATTTGACTTCTCACAAAGCCTACAAAATTTACGATATAGATTCAAGATGAATCTCAATCAGCTGAGATGTAGTCTTCTTGGAACGCAAGCTGTATGATTTCAAGCAGAAGCAACCAATGCGGGAGTTTGTTCCAACAACTCCATTTACCATCGATAGGCCTCGACCTGCAAATGTTGTTACACCTATCGAAGATATTCCAGTCATGCAATCAAGAGAGCTACCTACCTAGCAAACGATGATTGTTCGAAGATCTGCTCGAATCAGACAAGAGCCTGATCAATTCATCCCTCAAGCATTCATGAGTCGTGATGAACCTGCCTCAGTTGCAAAGCCTTATTAAAATCAGATGCAGACAACTGGTGTATGGCCATGGAGGCCGAGTATAATTCATTAATGAAGAACAAGATCTGGAGCCTTGTCGACCCTCCTGCGAATGCGAAAATCATTGACACTACATGGATATTCAAGTTGAAGCTTAACCTAGATGGATTTATATCCAAATGGAAAGCTCAACTAGTGGTGAAAGGCTACGAACAATCATATGGAATAGATTACACTGAGACTTTTAGTCCAGCCGTAAAGCATTAATCTATTCGAACACTAATCCATCAATTCACTTCCAATTTTGCAGATTTGAATGCGTATCTACAATATAGAGGCTCAAGCTATGTCATAATAGCATTTTATGTCGATGGTTCGCAATCATCAGCAATTCGAATCAGATATTGCATGAGACCAAAGGCTTACTATCAAAGGAATTTGAAATGACTGATTTAGGCCTAGTACATTGTCTACTTGTCTTTGAGATTACAAGAGACAAAACAAGCAAAAGAATCACAATAAGTCAGCAAAGATATCTAATCAATGTACTTCACAGGTATGGCATGAAAGATTTCAAAACCATAGGCTCACGTATGGATCCAGGATTCAAACTATCGAAGGACATGTGCCTGAAGACTGAGGAAGACCAGAAGGAAATGTGCAAATACCCTTGTCAATCGATCATTGGCTCTCTCATGTATGCCATGATCTGCACACGACCTGATCTTGCTTTTACAATCAGCACACTGTCTCAGTACATGTTGAATCTAGGCCTACCACATTGGAAAGTTTTGCAAAGAGTATTGAGGTACATACAAGCTGCAAAGCATTATGCTTTGTGTTATGATGGAAATCCAATGGATGCACTAATCCTGATAGCTTATTCAGAGTCAGATTGCACTGGACATGTGGATACCAGGAAATCCACCTCTGGCTGCTTATGTTTTCTTGCAAGAGGAACCATTTCATGGAACGGTCGAAAGCAGAGATGCATGTCTTTGTTCTCTACCGAGTATGAATATGTTGCAGCCACCTCTACAGTAAAGGAAATTATCTGGCTCAAAAGATTATTCTAGGATCTGAAATTTCAACAAATTAGACCAACCGCATTGCACTGTGACAATCAAAGCTGCCTAGAACTTTCATTGAACCCAAAAACTCACTCTAGAACTAAATATATCGAAGTTCAATTTCATTCTCTAAGAGAGAAGGTTCAGAATAAGGAAGTCGAATTGATTTACTATCATATCGATAGTATGTTGGCTGATATACTGACAAAGCCATTGTCTAAAGAAAGCATACTACCTTATTTAGTATGCTGAATTTGTATTCAAGTTCCTAGTAGTAAGCTTAAGGGGGAGTGTTGGAGTTTAATCTTACTCCTACTCACCTAATTCTATCTTATGAGAACTCCTATCTACTGTACATACTCACTCATCATATCAGCTTGTAGAAATGAACTAGTGTTTGAGATAGTCTACCGCATATTTGAATAGTCTGCAGAAACACACGGAAATTCGAGACAGAGCGAAGGTCGACACGATCCGACCCCAATACTCAATATTCGAGTTCGATTCAGAAAACTCTTATCGAATCGACTCGAATTGTCGACCATCGACATCGACTCGACTTCGACTTGAACTATCAAATCAACAATAATCATGGTACCACTCAAAATGCAGTATTTCCTCTGCCGAATCTGATGTAGACTACGTCACTGTTCGATCATGGTATTGTATGCAGATGCTTATCATTGTCCGCCTATTTGACTACAATTCATAATGCATAACGTACTGATTAGATTAGTCTCTTCTTGTAAACACTCACTTAGTGTTAAACACATCGCTTACAAGAACTGATTAGACGATAAACTTTGTTACTTTGTATATATATGTAGACATAGAGTGAGATTAATAAGCAATCGATCATAATAGATTATCTGAGTCATTAGAATCAAAATATATTGAGAGAGTGAGAGCAATCTACAACAATAGAGAGATTGACTTATTTGTGAGTTGCATCTTTGATCACTGAAGAAGCATAGTAGGATCACAACGCTTAGTGCACAACTATTGTGAACCTTATCGGTCACATGATTTTCTTTTGTGATCTGATCGTTGTATTCCAACAACTTTAATTTACAGATTCTCTATTATCTATGTATGCGATAATCATAGTCGAATGCTCTCGTGTTCCTTCTCTCTCTCTCTCTCTCCCCCCCTTTATCTGATACTCTTATTCCATAGATTAACGTCGATCCTTAAAATTTATTGTTTACTTCTTGGGAGAACTGTTCGGACACTTTGCTGCTTCATCGAACATCCCCCAACACTAGAAGTTTTGCATGCCTTGAGTATTTAAATCCTCCTTTAAGGTTCCTCAAGGAACTATAAAGAGGCATTAGGAGCACTCATTTCTTAGCTTATTGATTTGGTAACACTTGAGCTCTTTGTGAGAGAACTCATTGTTGTTGCTGGTAGGGCTTTAGCCATCAAATTATGTAATACTTTTTGGTCAATCTTTGTAGGGGAACTATCATTTGCTTCGTGTAATGTTTGTTTATGCTTCTTTTGTATCAATATATCTGATTGTGTTCGTAACATGGTATCAAAGCACTTACTTGCCTTCTTAGCTATTAAATTTTTTTTGCTTCTCTTTCTAGACATTTTTTCCCTCTCTCTGGCACTCAATAAACATTCTTCGCTATAACGTTTTTTTGTTTGTGATCAAAATTGAATTTTGTCAGTTGTATTGGTTTCCTGGTAGTTAGTGCCCTTGAAGAAGTCATTTTCTTTGCTAGCCATTTTTCTAGAATTTCTAATTCCCATCTTTTTTTTATCGTCTCTTTCATATTGTTTTGCCAAAAAAGTTGAAAATGAATATTTTTTTGGGAGCTCAAGATCAAAGCACAAATCACAGATACAAATGGCATGTTGGTTGGAGTTCTTTTTCAAATATTATTGCAAAATTGAAATTTTAGTCAAAGGAAAATTTGTTTTAGATTTCCTACTCATCTCTATATTCCATTTTTGAAGTTCAATTCACTGCACTTTCAAGGTTGTCAGTCAGAGTTCTCTATCAAAAGATCTTGAAGATCAAAGTTTAGTCAAAATAGGAAAATATTCTATATTTTTGCACAAGTTCCGGTTTTTGTGTTGAGACCGACAAGTGCAACAAGCTTTACTCATCCATTGAATCTCTCTATTTCAAGGTATTCCACTCTAAAGTTTTTTTGCATCAAAGTGAATTTGCGTGACAAAGACAGCCTACATTGACATCAAGCACTTACCTTTTGGAGGGTGGTTTCTATGGTGATAAAGTAGTGCCAAAAATAGTGAGAGTTGGGTTTATAGAGAAGTATGGAATTATGGGTTTATTGCTATATCCAACAATAAACAAATGAAATATCCTTGAATAAATCTGGTTTGATTCTTGTTGAGTTACTTAAAAGTGGTGATTGGAGGAGCCATGAAGGAACCTTGTTTGGTCATATAGGATGGGTTTTGAGAAACACAACTTACGTAGAGCGTAGATGCTCTTGTGACGTTTCAGCTATTGCAAGTCATGTCAATATGAGTTTTTGGATAATTCATTCAAGTCATGAGAAAGTTCCAAAGTAAAAAAACCTTGTCCTCAACTGATTGTACATCTTATGTTTTTCCCCTAATAAAACTAGAAGCAACTCCATGGATGCCATATGGCGGAGTGCTTTGATTCCTTTGAATGTAGTATATCCTAAATGGGCATCTTAGTTCATGCCTCTTCAAATGTTCCCTTCTTTTAAAAGCTTTCATATCCTATCTATATCCTTTTCCTTTTGTAAATTTGTCTTCCTTCTTTACACACCTTGATACAGTCACACCTCTACCATGAACTCTAGAGTTTTGATTACACAATCCCATTGGTGACTCTAAGCACTTCTTATGTGTTCTAGGATCTCACCCCATCCTATCCTTCTTGTTATTAGCATTCTCGTTCATAGCATGACCGAAGTGCTTAGTGATTCTAAAATGTTGCTTCAAAAGGAAAAAGTGAGACTTGGTGGAAAAGAATGTCTGGAAACATTTGATGAAGCTACTTAACAAGCATGGAGCTTCATTACTTTGAACTAAATTATTTTCTACATTTTGGAGCAACTTTTGTGATTTTTAGGAAGAGCAAATGCTTTTTCATGCCTAATGTGACGAAAATTAACTTAGACCTCCTTTTAACTCACCTAAAATAAGTATTCATTAAGGACTTGGTTGTTAGGAGTCAAGCTTGTGCCAAGTAAGGAAATTTGACATCTGATATTTGAATGCATATTGCATAGATTGACATAATCAAGAATATGTTACATACTTGGTAATTATTTTGTGATAGGGTGCAAGAAATGATACTTTCTTGTGAAAAATGGCTGCATTTTCTAGGTGCTTACAGTGACTCTAAAGGTATACCTGGCATTCGTCAAGAAGTAGCAGAATTTATTGAGAGGCGGGATGGTCATCCTAGGTACACTAATATCTTTGCTATGCCTATGTGCAATTGTTTGTACCATTTAGGAATGAAAGATCTCATCAGTATTGGAATGCAACTCTTGACAAAAGGGCAAGAAAAAACATGGTTTTGTACCTCTATTGCATCTTACAATCAAAACATCACCGAGTTCCATATCTCTTTTTTTACATAATCTAATAAAGGTAGTCAATTATCATGATGACAATAGTCAACAACACCGTCCAAACACAACCACAAGACATAAATAGATATATTCCAACCCTTTCTTTCTAATGCTCAATTTGTAAGTCAACTTACTAAGATCTTACAAGTTACTATTAGTGACTATTAATGTGTTTCCACTCGGTTAAGAATCGACCTTTTTGGAATCAAATGAATTGGCATGAATTGTGGTTTCGAACTGGGTCCCTTCTAGAAGAATCGGCAATTTGTATGATATAATGCTAGAAAATATCAATATTTCTATAATCTTATGGATATTGAATGCATATAGTTGAAATTTCACTATCAATTGTAAAAAGTTGAAGCTTGAACGCTAAAACCAAATCAGTGTTCACGAAAATTAGAATTAGAATCACAAGTGCACATGACAATGTTGAATGGAGACACAAACAATAAACTAGATTCCATGTTTCAACTTTCACTTAGCAATGAATATTGTAATTTAGAATTTGTCCATGTGGCCCTTCGGCATGATACATCATCGCCAATTGAAGAATGAACAATGAAATTTCAATTGACCAAACGTCCATTACACACCAGTAAGTAGTAACTTGTACTTGGTAAATACATTGGATAAACACGTACCACACAATTGATTACACTTCAAAAAAGGAATTCCATAGGAAGAGCAATCTGAACTTTCCCCACTTCGATGCTTACTCCACCGATTCTCAAAAAACGTCGAGATTCTCCTTGAGCACAAATCAATGGCAAAACATGCTTAGAACTGGCTCTAATACCAATATAAAGTCCTAATCCAAGGATCCTATTCTAAGCATGCCAAAACAAGCAACCACAAAGGGAACGGATGGTGGACAAACCAACCCAACCAATCCTAGACCGAACGGATCTAGCCCCCAAGCTATGGATCAATCTCAAAGAGGAATGAGGCATCACACCAGCAGCATACGGCTACTATCAAGGATACACTATTGAGAGCCCAATAGGTATACTTATACCCTCCAAGGCCCATGCACCACTAGTAGGGCACTGTGACACCTCACGGGACACCTCTGCAGCCTATTTGGGCCACGTCATCCAGTTCCCCAATGACTCACTGATAGACCCATACAAATCCACCATCAAGACTTTAGGCCTACAACCATTAATTATGACCTTATACACATAAGGGCCCTAATTCCTTTATAGTCACAATTAACTTGGTATACTGATCCCTAGCGTGGACATGCTACCCGAGACCAGTCGTGGGCATGACAAACGGGGTGAAAGATGGTTATTCCATACCACGCTCTAAATATCGAATAATGTCCGATGATAAATCAACATATGGGGAATCAGCCTCATAGCAAAAGAGGATGTCGTAGGAGGAAAATAACGTATTGCCATAAAGATATCCTTGTCTAAACTAGTACCCTATCCATCAATCCAAATATAGAGGTGTCGTGCATGGATATCATGACCATCTTCCACAAAATAAACTGGTAGGCTATAATGGTCTTCTTTGGAGTTCGGAGACATGCAAGATGATATGACCAATACTTCCACCTTGCTAAAGAGTATCTCTTTACAAACATGCCAATCCCCTTGAGCCTCTTGAATGGATTCCATTACAATTCCACACTCCAATCCTCAAATAGTGTGGAAGGGGCCCTGGGGCACTCCCATGCCTGAGGACCCCAATTTCCTACAACTTATTGACATATTTCACTTGTCCATCTTTGTATTTCACTTCCCCTTCCATTATTTTTGGCCATTGAAGTGATGGCTACAGCAAGGAGAGGTTCCATAGCTAGGAGATGGCGTAGAGAGAGAGAGAGAGAGAGAGAGAGAGAGAGAGAGAGAGAGAGAGAGAGAGAGAGAGAGAGAGAGAGAGAGAGAGAGCTCTAATAGCGTCTTGAAGGCACCCGTAGGTGCAAAAGACACATACTTATGTACAAAGCATGGGAGCATCGTCAATGTGCAGACTGACAAAAACTGTACATGAAAACTAAATTAATGTAAACAATAAAACGCCCACAACCCGGGTCTCGGGTCAGTTAGGACTGATGACTAGGAGAAAGCAGGAACTGAGGGAGAAATAGTGAAAGATTGCAAGTGGGGAAGTAGAGCAGGTGGTGCAATAAAATAATCAACAACACTGTGTCCGCCGCCAAAAGGATGGCATGTATACCCAAAGGAAGATGGCCATTGAGGAAAATGAGCCAATGTGCCTGTGCCAACAGTAAAAGCTGCTCTCCATGTGTGGTGACACTGGCTGCTAAATCTGCTGACGAGTGTGCATAAGACATATCCAAGGGTCGAAGGCAAGCACATCCTCATAAAAGTGAGTTTGGTTGGTACTGTCTGAAATGGATCTCCTCCCAAATCCGTAAACACCGAAGTTTGAGGAGCAAAGTAGCAGACTACGACATACAAATCTCTATCCAATCCCAAAAAACAAGCACTGAGAGAAAGCCACAAGAATCTATCATTACTGTCTGAAGAAAGCAGGTGAACAAGAGGAGTATGGAGAGATTGATACAGACACGCCACACTTCCGGAAGCATGAAGAAGATGGCCCTGAAGCATAGGACGGGGGGCTGAGAGCCATTGGTAACTAGACATAGGTGGGATTGGGTGAGTAGGAGTTCATGTGTCTCAGCAAAGAAGAAAACGTATCCCGAGCGCAGATATTGATCTAGGTCAATGCTGTACCCTCGGTAGGAAGACCCCGCAACCGCAAGTTTAACTTCTTATCATCTCGGCGTTGTTCTGCCAGGGATGCCTTGTATCGTGGAGTCCACCAAGGAGGGGGCTGCAGAAAATGGAGTGGTGGTGGAGGATTTAAAGGTAGAAGCCCATGATGTGGTCTCACAGACCTCTTTCTCGAGAGGAGGGATCTTCTGGACGTGTTCCACAGTTTCATGAAGACGTTGTTCAAGCACATGGATTCAACTAGCACTCTCAACAATGTCATGAATTTGGCGCTCAAGGTGGTGGATCTTACTGATGGAAGCTTTAGCATCCTCAACTTTACTTGTGATGTTGCCCTGCAAAGCACCAAGCTCTGCACGAAGAGAAGTGATTTCAGCCTGCTGGGCATCAATCTTGGCAGCCTTGGTAAGCAGATCCACACGTAGTTCAGTAAGTTGAGAGAGAACATTTGCAAATTGCTTAGAGATGTATTCATTCAAGGAGGAGATGTTCTCCGGAGTGGCGTGGCGTGGCGAGCATAGGTGTGGGCGGTGTCCCCCATATGTGCCGACACCCAGTGATGGCTAAGCACTTACAGAAGTGTAATGATCGGTGGACGGTGTCTCCAAAGTGCAAGGACGCTTTCGAGGGTTTTTCGGCATGAAGCTCTTAGCCCGCTTTATGCACAAATCTAACCCTGGAGCCGTGAGATAGGAAGAAGGCAACTGAGGAAGAGCAGGGTCAGCGAAGAAGCAAGGAAGGGCAAGGCCAATGATGGAGGTAGAAGAAGTGGATGGGCAGGAAGGAGTCCTTAAGCATAAACCCTAGGCAAATGCCCTAGAAAATGGTTGGGAAGTCCAAAAACGACTTAGAAAGTGGCTGCAAAATCAAAAAAATGACCTGGAAATTGGCTGGGAAATGCAAAAGTGACCTAGAAATTTGTTGGGCAATCCAAAAATGACCTAGTTATTGGCTGAGAAATCCAAAAACGATCTAGGTATTGGCTGGAAAATCCAAAAACACCTTATAAAAAGGCTGGAAAATCCACAAATGACCCGGAAAATGACTGGGAAATCCAAAAAACGACCTAAATATAGGCTCCAAAATCCAAAAACAGCTTGGAAAATGGCTGGAAAATCCAAAAATGACCCGGAAAATGGCTGGGAAATCCAAAAACGACCTAGATATAGGCTGGAAAATCCAAAAGCAGCTTGGAAAATGGCTGGGAAATCCAAAAACGACTTCTAAAATAGCTGGGAAATCCAAAAACGACCTAGGAATTGGCTGGAAAATCCAAAGACGAGAGAGAGAGAGAGAGAGAGAGAGAGAGAGAGAGAGAGAGAGAGAGAGTTGTCTAGTTGTCAAAATTGTCTAATGAGCCTTAGTGGCTACTTATAGTTGAATTGGAGTGAAAATGTGAATATTCAAATAGTAGGGCCCTAAGTTAGGAACCATGTGAATAAGGGTTGTGGATATGTCTAGTGCACATCAAATGCTAACAATATCAAATAAGGTGCTATCACTGTAATATTCTATCAGTAAAGTGGCTAGCATATGGACACATATGTCCATAAGACTTCGAACTTAACTTGACGATTCCTTCTAGTTGGAAGGAAATGACTTACACGCATAAAGATTCAAGTGGAAAAACTAACCAAGTGTGGAAACCATCCTTGCATGTAACCTCAAGAATAGAAAATACATTCTAGGTAATCACATTACGTCGTTCATTTAGACATGCACAACATAGAGGGGTCAAGATGGGGAACCCCCACTTTCAAGAAATCTTTTATTATGCAGGTATCCACCAACAGTTGTTGGCTGCATAAACATCTTCATAAGGGGAAACTTTACAAATCAGAATTCCTTTTAGAAAACAGAGGCAACAATTGGATTGCTTGTAGGAGAGCAAGCAACTACTCATCTAAGGTAGCCACATCAATTTCTTAGGCAAGGATTAGTGGGCAGGAAACCATCAATTGTAGAGCAGCACATTTTTTGCAAGGCAAAGTGCACTTTTTGTAGGGTAGCGCACCTTAGAAAATGTGAAACCAGCAAACAAGGAGTCGCCTCGTATCCAAGCACTACCTAGGAATGGTCCAACCAGTAATTTTGGTAGATAGTGGTTTCTGTTTTGGAAAAAAAACAAAATTTGAGCATTTTTCAGTTCTTTGGAATTGAAGATTGCCAATTCCCTGGTATTTTATTGGTTGACCAACTAAAGTATTTTTGCACTCAACTGGAGTTGAAAGGCCACCAAGCTTAGTGAACCGAGTTGATGGAAAAATCACACCTGGAAATCTGCTTCTGAAGGGGGAACGAAAATGTGGTCACTGATACACTATCTCGGATATTGCATCATATGAGCTTTGTTATAGTTGACAGTGGTCTCACGGAGGAGATCAAAAGAGCTCAACAAAAGACCCACAATGTCTCGACGTGTGTGGCATGACGCGTGCAAGATAGTCAACTAAACGGAAGAGTCAGCTTCTTCTATCACTTCCGTAGAGGCACACACTAGTACTTATCTCACATATATCATAAAGGAAGGTATGTTGCTGAGGAATGGAAGTGTTCATGCCAAACATGGGTTACCTTCATTGTAAGAGATGGCATGAATGCATGATAGTCCTTGCGTAGGGTACCTTGGTATCAATAAGACGAGCAAGCTAGTGAGACGACATTATTTTTGGCCACAAATGCAATGACATGTAAAGTAGTAAGTCCAACATTGCAGACCTTGTCAAGTGAACAAGGCTGAGAGAATAAGTCTTCCAAGCTTGCTACATCTACTTGAGATATCTGCAGGAAGGTGGGAGGGCATCCCCATGGATTTCATTGTTGGCCTACCTAGGACTTTCATGCCTTTGTAGCCTCTTAATTGAAAGCATTATTGAAGGGCATGAACTTAGTTTGAATCAACAAAATTTTTAGACATACATTGTTGTTGTTAGTCACCGAAACATGCATGCTAGTGGAACCGGATAGTTCTAGATGTTGGGGTTATCACATGGAATCCTGTACACCTTGTAAGCAATAATAATGTAGTTATAAACTGTAAAAATGGCTAAGTTACCAGCTTGTGGTGACAATGGTAAATTGTTAAATAAAAAGGGTCACTAGTTGTAAGTGACAAGCTTGTATTTGGCAAAGGAGTACCAGGTTTTAATTATAATCTACTAGACTAACTTCCTAAAATGTGGGAGTTGATTGGTCAAAGGACACATGTCATATGCTGATCGGGACATTTGGTCCAATACACGAATGACAAGTCATTAGACAGTTTTAACCACTTCTGCATGCATACCCATGTTTTAGGTACTTGCCAAATTGCTATGCACATTGTTGGCCACTACGGTGCTCTTAGCTATGATCTTGCTCCTACTTCTTTATCTGATGCCATCTCCCTTGCCACTACTTTACATCATAAGTATTATTAGCCAATTTTTTCAGCCAAAAAATCCGGCTAAAAGAGGCTTTTGATATGCAATTTCAATATCTAGAAATGACAATCATAGGAATTAAAATGGCAAGAGAAATTACCGCCAATAGCCGGCAATATATGGTCCCAGCCCACTACTAGACGGGGCTAAAGCCACTAGTCCAATGATCAGCCTTAAATACATAGCATCTTTCACAAATATTATTGGCACCGTCGAAGTTTTGCTTATGTCATCAGTTTTTGATGGTATATTGATGTACAAAACCTAGTTCTTTTCAGAAAATGTTGTTGCAAATTGGGATGGGCCCTTGGTCATAAGCCAAAAGAGCCAAGCAAATCACAAGAAGAACTAGAAAGAATTTGGCCAATGTCCAAGGCAAGGGAAAAATGGAGACTTCAAGGGCAAAAATCAAAGGAAGCGTCTATAGGCCAAAGGAAAAAAAGAGAAAATTCAAGAGTGATATGAATACCAACGACTTTTTGGTGAACACTAAGATGGCATAGTGGAAAAGCCGCAAGGTATTCCCGATACTCCTAAAATACCAATGCAGAAGGATAGAGAACACCCGCATATCATCAATTCACTCAACATTACATAGGGGGCTCAGTCAACGAGATCAAGGAAAGACAATACCCTAAAGGAGCTCTACTTAGACATTGACCCAAAAAGAAAGTTGACCTTGGGTTTCGGGCCATAATGGAAAGCCAAGTACCCCATTATCTAATGATCTTCAAAGGACACCTCATTAAAGAGACCTTGGTACAAGTATTGATAACTAAATTAACTTCCTCTTCTCAAGGGGTTGACATAAACATCATGGGAATTTTGTCCTTAAGAGCCACCTAATGCCCTCTATGCTACACCCATTAGCCATACCAAGTCACCCCTCTGCCTACCCCCATACATTCTATAAAAGATCGGCAATTTTGAACTATAATCGGAGTGAGATGTCGTTAAAGTGAAGAGTGCTCTTGTGCGACAGATTGCCAATGTATTGTCATAATGCCCAAAAATTTCCTTGAGTGTGAGAGAGCTTTATACCAATGAGACGTTGTTGTAAGATAGTATTCATGGGTCATGGAGAGCATCCATGCATGCCATGTGTTTGGTGACAAGAATAACAAGTGCATAGACTCAAAGGGATGATGCCTGTCATGCCCATGACTGGTCTCGGGTAGCATGTCCATGCTAGGGATCAGTAGACCAACAACCCGTAAGTTAATTGTGACTATAAGGGAATTGGGGCCCTTATGCGCATAAGGTCATAATCAATGGTTGTACGCCTAAACTCATGATGGTGGATTATATGGGTCTATCAGGCAGTCATTGTGGAACTGGATGATGTGGCCTAGATAGGCTGCTGAGGTATCTAGTGAGGTGTCACAGTGCACTACTAGTGGTGCATGGGCCTTGGAGGGTAGAAATATACCTATTGGGCTCTCACTAGTGTGCTTGATTGCATGATTGGTAGCAGTATGTTGCTGGTGTGAATCCTCATTCCTCTTTGAGATTGATCCATAGCTTGGGGGCTAGATCCGTTCGATCTAGGATTGGTTGGGTTGGTTTGTCCACCATCCGTTTCCCTTGTGTTGCTTGTTATTGTCATGCTTAGAATAGGATCCTTGGTAGACGACTTTATATTGGTATCAGAGCCATTTCTAAGCTAGTTTTGCCATTGATTGTGCTCAAGTGAATGTCGAATTGTGTGGGGATTTTTCTGTTGTGTGATACGGAATCTCGACGTTTTTTGGGAAATCGTTGGAGTAAGCAACAAAGTGGGGAAAATTTGGATTGCTCTTTCCGTAGATCACCTTTTCTCAAGTGTAATCGGTTGTGTGGTATGTGCACTACCAGATATACAGTCGATTTGATTGATAAGCACTTCAAATTGGTTTTTGGAAGTAAATTTCCGGTTTTCAATTCACTTGTGTTGCCGATTACTTCATTAGGAGCACTTTTCCGATAGCAACGGATTCAATAAGAGGTAATGCTGGTTTTTACAGTTTTTTGTTCTTCACAAAACGATGATTTATGTGTTTAATATTGGCCGTCTTTTGCTTTTGTGATGAAGCCTGTTTTGGGCTTAAATCCAAGAAAAGCAGGAAATGAGGCACAATAAGGCTAACTTTCTGTGTAGAGTGTTGGTGGCTTCTTATAGGATTTGCATGGCGGTTTCTTTGTGATTCACAGGTTCATGCTATATTTTCCAGCAAACTAACAGCATTTTGCAGGCTTCGTGAACCAGCAAAGCCATTCTTAGGATGGTATGGGTTACAGGAAGGCCTATCTTGTGTTTAAGGATGAGGAAACCTGCAAATCATGGTTTTGGGGAAAAATTTGGCAGCATGTACCCTGTTTTTCAGACTTTGTGAAACCTACTTAATGTAGATTTGTAAGAATAGATTGCTTATGCATTTGTGAAGGCAAAGTAAAGGCTAAGCAAACTGTAAAGCACCCTAAATGTGTTTAGAATCTGCAAAAACATTAGATGCTAGCATTTTGAGCTTCATGCACAAAGCTTGGAAGGGGCGAAGAACATGGTCGACAGAATGTGGCAGCCTTCAAGAAGCAAGGGTCTTGCTTCTCTTGGGCTGTTACAGTCAATAGATGGCTGATTTTGACATCTAAAAGCTTCGTGCATGTGAAAAAACAAAGCTGTCAAGGCTTTGATAGGAAAAAAAACAGCAGAAAACCATCCCGATCCGTGCCAGAATGTGCACTCCAGCGCACCCTCAGTCCACCTGAAAGCCTGCATATGAAAAGTGAGATATGGGGAAGGAGAAAGGGCGCCATCTCTCTCTCTCTCTCTCTCTCTCTCTCTCTCTGGTCTTTCCTCCAGACTCGGGCCTCCTCTCTGCTCGCAGACAGCAGACGAGGCCCGAGTTGCTTTTTTGGAGGGGGCGGGGAGTCGGTTAACTTAAACTTTATTTTTTAGTTAACTTAAGTTAACGTGGTCATGGGGGGGGGGGTGTGGCTAGAGGCTTTAAACAATGTTGTTTCATTTTTTTCGGGTTTTTTTTAGAAGTTTCCATTGCCATTATTTGAATAGTTGTGGACCTATTTCTTGAATCAGAAACGATAGGTTATTTTGATATTACAGAAATCATTTAAGGATTATAGTAGATATCTAGTCGGAAGATATAAGAGAAGAAAATTAGAAAACACTCTTGTAGTAGAGAAGTTTGCTGGTCACACACAAGTTCGATTGATTTGTATTAGAACTAGGAAATTCACTGTGCAATATATTCTTTTGAGTGAATCTCTGGTGGAGATTTTGGTTGTGAAATAGTACTCTATGAGAAATGATTCTCTTAGAGTTAACTGAGTTACAGGATTCTCAGTTGGAACAGAAATGGTTACAGATTGGATGAGATCTGTAGAGATATGCTATGTTGTGAATCATTGTTTGAGATCATATTTTCTTTGCGCAAAATTTCAATCCTGTGGATCTACAATGTATTCCTTGGACTGAGGTTTTATCCATGCATAAACAAGTCATTAAAACATAGGCATATTGATGAGAATTGTATCAAGACAATTTCTCTCTAGGTAAAAGTGATTTCCTGATGAGGAATTATTTATAGACCTAGGTGGAATTAGAATCAGAGTGAATGTGGTGTTTTGGATCCACACCTATACATTCAAATATTTTCTAAATTCAATACCGGTAACGGAGTCAGGAGTGATCCTTCTGAGTTAGTTGTCGTTATCAACAATATAATTTTATTGTTGATGAAATGTATTGCTTATAAGTCGCAACCTTTATAAATGATTCTTTGATTCATGAAGTTTTGGTGAATTTTAAAGTTATTCTAGATAAGAACTTAAGATAAAATCTAGACGTATTCTAGATTAAACCCAAACTTTGGAATGATACTTTATATCATGTCTAGAGTGATCATGTGTCTTCTAAGAATTGTGATGTGCTCTTACGATAAGGTATGATCTTGGGAATTTGGAGAGTTGTGATTTGACGATCATAACTCAGACTCTATGATATACCTGATCAATAAGAGAGGGTTGTGGTCATGGTAGATTACCCCAGAATAATAAACATGATAGCGAGAATTTGTTAATGATTGGCCATCTTACCAAATCGATTAAGTTTATTCGGGTAAGGACTACCATGAATGCATTTGATTCAGCTTAGGTACTTGTTGAGCGTCTATTTAGGCTTCACGGATTACCTAGTGACATCATAAACCTTCGCGATTCGAAGTTCACCAGTCACTTTTGGGTCGGCCGTATTTACTAAAATAGAGACGACTCTAAGCTATTCAGGTCAATAAAGGACAAATCAGTCGGCAATCTCATTGGGACGTGTAGTTGCCCTTGATTGAGTTGCCTGTGCTAGGATATCATGTTCTCTTATTGAGTATAGGACAAGAATCCGATGAATTATGATTAACAAATCATAGTTCAGATTCTAGTTATACTTGATCATTTAAGAGAAGGATTACTTGCGTAATCCAAAATCAGATGATATTGGCATTTATATTTTGATAGCAATCTCCTCGGAGAGAAAGTTATCCTTGATGGAGATTGAGTTGTAGTAAGCATTTGGCAACCAATTATAGCCCGTTTTTGCTTATGTACGGTTTTGAGCCTAGATCACCTATTTCAGGAAAGACTCGGATGATCAAGTTTTTGAAATTAGCGGATTTCCTACACGATATGTGGGAAATGCTATAGATTGAACGTGAAAATGTCCAGTATGCCCAGGATAGGGACTGACATTATGCAAATTGAAAAGATCACCTCGATCCTTTCACATGGGTGATTGGCAGTATTTAAGAATCTCGAAGGATTCTAGAATAATGCGTACCGGCAAGCATTATAAATTGTCCCCTAGATATAGAGGACTGTATCAGATCTTGAAAAGGATCGGATCCATAGCTTATCAGTTGGAACTCCCAAAAGGATCTCAAGTGCATCCGGTATTTCACATAAGTGACTCAAGTAGAGTCTATGTGAAGGAGAGCATCTTGGTTCTGTAGACCAAATGGACCTGTTGGATGAATCATCCAGTGTGTCTCGGTTTGAACCCGGAAGGATCTTGGATACAAGAACTAAATGATTGAGAAATCATATAGTTACCAAGCATCTGGTTCGATGGAAGAGTCGCACAGATGATGATGATTCCTGGTAACAGGAAGGGAGCTTAAGGAAGAACTTTCCTAGTTTTAAGTTCTGAGGATAGAATTTGAATAAGGGGGGAAGAATGTCATGCCCATGACTGGTCTCGGGTAGCATGGCCACGCTAGGGATCAGTAGACCGACAACCCGTAAGTTAATTGTGACTATAAGGGAATTGGGGCCCTTATGTGCATAAGGTCATAATTAATGGTTGTAGGCCCTAACTCATGATGGTGGATTTATATGGGTCTATCAGTGAGTCATTGGGGAACTGGATGACGTGGCCCAGATAGGCTACTGAGGTGTCCAGTGAGGTGTCACAGTGCACTACTAGTGGTGCATGGGCCTTGGAGGGTATAAGTATACCTATTGGGCTCTCACTAGTGTATGCTTGATTGCATGACTGGTAGCAGTATGCTGTTGGTGTGAATCCTCATTCCTCTTTGAGATTGATCCATAGCTTGGGGGCTAGATCCGTTCGATCGAGGATTGATTTGGGTTGGTTTGTCCACCATCCGGTTCCCTTGTGTTGCTTGTTATTGGCATGCTTAGAATAAATACGATCCTTGGTAGAGGACTTTATAATGCCTATTGTGAGAGGTTCATTCTACACACCGACCTTCTTGGTTTGACGAGCTTGAAGAGAGAGGTTTCACATTGGGGGCAATGTTTTTCAAAGGGAGAGAGTTATGGACTCATTCTACTCACCGCGCCATAATTTTATAGTACATATATAACTCTTTTTATTCATGTATAGGCCTAAAAGCCCTTATTTATATAAGCATTTATCTTTAGGATTAGCAACTCCTATTAGGTAAGTACTTGGAGTGGGTCCTTCAAAAGGGCACACTATATTTCCTTCAAAAGTTTGGCCTCCTTTGATTTTCAGATTCTACCTTAGGATTCCCCAAGGGAGTATAACTAGGCCTTATGTAAACCATTGACGATATGTAATATTCTTTATATTTTTTGTGGGAGATTGCTAGGTTGCTTCGTCTATTGTCAACTTATGCTTCATTGATACTAAAATCTGTTTTGTAGTTTGAGACATCTTCAAGGACTATAGTGGGAAGAGTAGTCAAAGAGTGAATACCTTGAGAGAGAGGACGCTTGTCGTTACCCCAACTAAACTCAAAGAATACCAACCACACAAATAGATAAAAGAAAAACCATCGTAGAGATGAGAAAACCAGCAAGGAAAGTGGGAATAGATAGAAAATTATTCCTACCAAAGTGGATGCCAAAAGAGGATAAGGCTGCCTCCAATTTGGCCAAAAAAATGTAACAAGTGATAGCTGGAGAGATCACCACTAGATAGAGCACCAAGTAAGGAAGTAAATTTCCCAAGTGTGATAGAAAATCCAGCAAGCAATAGATGGTGAAAGGCATGTACAAGAATAAAAGGGTCTGTGGCCAAAAAATGAATAAAAGAGCTATATATGTGTAATAAAAGTGTGGCAAGTAAAATGAGAGGAGTCTGAAACTTAAAATCAACCTCTAAATTCTTAAAACATTTCTATATGATCTATTCTTAATACTATGTTATGTCAAAATTTTCTTATTCTCTTGATGATTTAATGTTCTGAGAATCTAATTGTAGTGCAGACTTATGCACGAGCTCTAAGTGCGATAGGTTTGATGCAATATTGAATGATGAGAAGTACTTGGAAGATATCATGTTCTTCGACAATTGGATGACTAAGCTAGTAAGGGAAAAGAAGATAGCCGACAACTATAGATCATGTATCTCAAAAAATTATAATCAAGAGCATAGATGCAGCGAATCGCGATTCGCTGGCTTCGCGAATCGCGATTCGCTGCACAGAATCATGCTTCGGAATCGTGTAAAAAGATAAAATGACTTAACTGATTTCGGGCCGCCTCCTCACGGACAGAACCGCGCCAGCAGTGGAGGAGGCAAATCTTTTTTTTGAGAGCTGTGGGCGTCCGATCTTCGCAAGTGAATAGTTGGTAGGCATCTAGTCGGTGATACGGAGGTGGTGTGCACGGTGCCGGGTGGGTCTGAGCTTCGTGGAGAGCGAAACGACCAATTTTCGATATTTGGTAAGTGTGGGCTTGATTTTTTGCAATTGTTGACATTGAGCTGTAGGCAGCCAAATCGAGCGTAGTTCGGCTCTAGACCACCTTTCTTCGTGCTCACGGTGATTCCTACGACGTCAGTTTTAGCCGTTACGGCATGTCTAGCGAGATTTGAAGACCACATTCCAAATGCTTGTGTATTTTTGCCATTTTCACAAAATGACTTGTTGGAAAACCGAATGAGGTGATGCCTGAGTCTAGAATGCATTTCCACATGCCTGCACAGACTCCTATGACCTCTGTTCCGGCCGTCTACGTCCGTATCACAAATTTCAATTTTCATGCCCTGATTCCATACTTTTTAGGGTTTAGGCGTGGACCATCGTGCAAACATCTGCTAGGGGCGCAGTTTAGGCCCACACTGCACTCCTTTACGCCTGCACGGCCGAGGTCGAGCTTACCGACGGGGATGTGGGCACACACCATGGCTCAGGCACCCGCAGATGGAGATGCTTGCATTGCGGTGGTCACTTCACGGGATCACTCACCAAGGTTAGGGCTCACTTGCTGCAAGTCAGAGGGCCAGATGGGCGGACATTGGGCATATCTGATTGCCCCAGGATTTCTGATGAGGATCTGCAGGGGTTGTCTACCATGTACGGGCCCGGTATTGCATCACAGGGATCTAGACAGGGACAGGTAGTAGGAGCAGCTACAGGCAGGCATGCAGGAGGGCTCACATGCAAGCAGGCAGGGCCTACCATGGGTATTGGGCCCAGTATATCACGGGCAGGGCATGGTACAGCTGTAGGGCGTAGTACATCACGGGCTGGGCATGGTACATGTGCAATGCCTAGTACATTACGGGCAGAGCATGGTACAGGTGCAGGGCCCAATACATCACGGGCAAAGCATGGTACAGGTGCAGGGCCCAGTACATCACGGAGACTTGCTCATCCATGACCTGTGTGCGCTTCAATATGTATAGAAATCAACAACCTCTAGGGGATGACCATCCCATAGAAGCTCCTGCCGCATCATGAAAGACCTAGAGGTGTTGAACACCATAACCTTAGTCTTGGCCACATTCACCGACAAACCCCACCGTGTGCAGCGAGAGAGAGAGAGAGAGAGAGAGAGAGAGAGAGAGAGAGAGAGAGAGAGAGAGAGAGAGAGAGAGAGAGAGTATGGTTGTTTTGTCAAAAATTGTTTCATTTAAGGCTAAAAATCAGAATGATTCAGGTGGGTTTTTGTTCAGCATGGTTTTAGTTCCGTTTGTTGTGATCAGAGAGAGAGATAGAGAGAGGGAGAATCAGAGAAAGGAAGGTTCCTGCTATGTTCATTGAATGCCCCAATGTGTTCTCTCCTTCTGAATCGTGATTCAGAATCGTGCTGCATCTATGCTCAGGAGACGGCTTTGGATTGTCAATATGAAGTTGCTAATGAATGTGACCTCACACATTATCAAAATCGAGTAAGCTAATTTTATATATCTGAGAATGAGAGAATAACAAAATCTAGAATTCAGATTGCAACTATTACTTTAGACTTAGATATGGTCATATCTCTTGACCGGTGCTCTTTTCACCTTCTAATTTGGAATCCTTATATCAATATTAAGCTTGATGAAATAACTATTGTTGAAGCTTTATTTGTGATGAAGAAATAGTGGAGCTAGATGATCTTAAAAGGTCATTATATTGACATAATAGCAGAGAGATTCTTGACATGTGAAGATTTTCTTCACCAATTTGGCTCACTGGCATTTATCAATCTCACAACGGGCCTGATCAGAGTTAAAATAATTTTCGATCAAAAGTTGACATTTAGTTCAAGTAACTTATGTGAGCTTTATAGTTGACAAGATTCTCAAACACAAAATTCTTAGAAAGGTATTGTCAAGATAACGTCTGAGATAAATAGCCTGGCCGAATGGGAAGCTCGGAATCATCAAGTTGAAGAAGATGAGTGTGATAGAAATGAAGCTTGACCCGTGATGGATCTGGGTGAGACCACACTGTGCGGATGTAAGCCCTGTAAATCTACTGGCGGATAAACGCGTGTGTCCCATTCGGGAGATCAGATATAGATAAACCCCACCTACTCAAAAGGTCAAAAACACACTGAAACCATGAGGACTTAGCCTGCTGACTAGCCAGAGTGTGAGAGGATGTGAAAGCTACAGCCATGTATCTGGATGAATCAAGCCCCGAGACTCTATGAATGAATGTGATAATCCGAAATATAGCCTCGACAATCAATGGTGGAGAGGCAAACTCCGCAAAAATGATATCATGGGGAATTGACTGCTTCGCACGGATCATCCGGCTAAGCATAAGGATCTGCAGACGTGAAATAGCACTCCACGTATCACTGGATAAGCCTGGACACCATGTCTCCGCTGGATATAGAGCAACCGGAGAGCCAGTAGCAGAAAAAAGGCGACAACGCGTATCATGGTCATGCATGTAGTAAATAGAGGAAAACCCCTCCATCTGGACAAGTGCCCCTTGCGGAGCGTAGTCAATGTAGAACATCTAAAAGTGAGCAGTGGACCAGTAAAAAGGACACCCAGGTATGTATAAGAGGCTACTATCTCCAGTGGCTGCCCATCATAGTAGAACACTGTGTCTCTCATATGTTGTCGATTGGTGTTGAACACCATGACCTTAGTCTTACCTATGTTCACCATCAAAAATCCCCATGTTTGACAAAAAGTATGTAGAGCATCAAGGTGCCGCTGAAGTCCCGATGCTGATCTCGATAGTAGTATCACGTCATCCGCATATAGGAAAATAGGGATAACCATATTTGCTAACGAATAGCCATCTCCACCCTCATCCCTAATAATCCGCTCAAGATCGTCAATGTATAGAGCAAAGAAAGTAGGGGACAAAGGAAATCCCTGCTTAACTCCCAATGTACTATGAATATAAGAGGACCATCCATCACCATCTCAGAAGTGATCCAACACTCTCTCATACAATGTGATGATAGCAGCAATGATCTCCTGAGAAGCCAAGTGATGCTAGGCGCTAGAGTAAAAGGTGTCTCGGAACAAAATCAAAGGCTTTGCGGAAGTCCAAAAAGCAACAATAAACCCTTTGCTTTCTGAGCTTAGCCTCCTCAATACATTTTAAGATGAATATCTGGTCAGTCGTGGAGTAGCCAGCGGGAAAACCTGCTTGTCCCATAGCATGTAAACCCTTTGTCTCTGCCTGAGAGCTGATAATAGACTGAAAAACTGGTCCATATAGCTTGGCCATAGTATGACTGATCATAATAGTGCGGTAGTTGTCTACATTCAAAGGATCCCCGTCTTTGAGGATAGGGCGTAAAAGGTTGGTGCACCAAGACATGGGAAGACCAAAAATGACAGATTGGTTAAAGATATGGGAAATGTACGGGGCAATAATGTGAGCGACTGGTTTTAGGAAGTCCATGCTCAAAAGGTCAACATCAGTGGCCTTACGGGTTTGACCATTTTTAATGGCGTTTTCAACCATGGACGGAGTGAAGAAGGTGAATTCTGATGGGCGTGGGGAAACAGAAATGGAAAGAGAGTCTACTGTATAAAGCTTGGTAGCATAATTTATCCATGACTCTATAGCAATAGGAGCGGGTTTATAAGGGTTTTTGGAGAACATCCGCCAAAAGAAGGTGGAGGATGGGGAGGCCATAGCATCGACAACTTTTTGTCCCAAGGACCGTAGATAAGCTGTCTTTTTTTTTTTTCAGAGTCACTTTGTAATATTCCTTTTGTTTCAAGGCTAGGGTGTGGGGAGAGTGGTATATAGCATAAACAACTTGTTTATCCAGTGAGAAACACTCCGTGTCATACCATCTGTAGTGGGTGTGGGATGAGAAAGTTTTTGAAGGATATGCAATATTGGCAGATTGTAAAAGAAATTGAGATAAGAAGACCGCTTGTTGGTCAACTGAGGAGGTGAAGGGAAAGTCATGGAGAAAAGTGGTTAATGACGCGGTGTAAATGGGAAGACCTGACGGAGAGAAAGCAGGGCGATGGTGACAGATGGGTTGGGGTATGAAGGAATGGGATCAAAGCTGGTGAACCAATGAAGTAGTCTACAACACTATGTCCTCCCCCATGTGGGTGATAGGTAAAATATGAATGAAGGCCATTCAATATGGCTAAGGAATGGGCCTCTGCTAAGCCAAGCAACTGCTCTCCAAAGTGAGTAGCCAGAGTATCTGCATCCTGTGAGGTCCTGTCTAATCCCATATCTCATGTGCGAACCTGTAGGAAATCATTCTCTGCATGAAACTCTGCCTGTCTGATGCTCGTGCGAGCATTAAAATCCCCTGCTAAAAGAATAAGGCCTCGCTGTGCAAAGTTGACTATATCATCTGAGAGAGCCTGGAAAGGATCACCACCAAAATCTGCAAAAGATGATGTTTGCGGTGCAGAATAACAGACTGCTAGAAAGAGGTCCTGAGAAAGCTCCAAACAGTGACCAAAGAACTGTAACCAAATAAATTGTGCAAAAGGATCACTTTTGACCAGTTTAAAATGAGTACTAAAAAATCTTTGGTAAGACATGCAACACACCTGAACCACGAGAGGTCTTCCTTGTCAAGAAAGGCCGATGTGCTGAGTGCCAAGTGTAAACCTGTATGGATGGGAGTGGTCGGTATAAGGATTCATGAGTCTCTGCTAACAAAAGGATATCACATTTCAGCATAAAAGAATGGAAATCGCCTGCCGAAGAAGATGATAGTATGCCATTACAATTCCAAAAACCGATACGTAAAGGCTTAGGAGAACTCGGGTTGCAATCCCTATTGTGAAATCTTATCAATTATTTTTTGGCTTGCCTTCAATGAAAACCACCCGCTGATTTCCTGCATTTGCATCTTGAATAATTTGTTTCCTGGTTTGCCATTGCATGTGTGTAAGGTCATCATCCATAAAAATAAAGGTCCCTTTCAATTTGGCTCTAAGTCGTAAAGCTGCGTTGTGGTAGTCTATAGAGTGAAACTTGATAAACAAGACATTAGTGTCAAACTTACTTCTCCAAGCTGTATCAAAACCATCCATGTTGTCACTGTTGTGTGCAAGCTTAGTTTAAAGCAACTCTTTTGCCTCCTCAATGGGCTTATCCCCGTCGGGAATCCTCTAACTCGGATATTGAGGGCCTTTTTTAGCTCTTCTTTCTTGCTCGAAAAAGACATTTTCTAATGTAGAATTCATAAATGCATGTTGAACCGAGCTTGAAGATTCAGCCTTACCATCATTTTTGAGAAGCGCTGCCCATGTCTTCGTTTCTTCCACTTGTTTTTCAAGGCTGGATATTTTGTTCGAAGTCTCCTCCAATACATTCTTTTGAGGTTTGAGTCGCGCATTCTCTTGTTCAAGCTGCTCCACCCTTTCTTGAAAACCAATGAGATCTCTACGAAGTTTGTCATTCTCGATTTCAAGCTGGCCCATCCTGCCTTTTAGTCCAAGAAGTTCTTGCCGAATAAAGCTAATTTCATAGGCAAACATGCTTTCAACGGATTTGAAAGGGGTATAATCTGCTGTCGACAGTCGATTCAAGAAATCTGAGTGAGGGGACATTGGTATGATAGGTAGAGTAGGAGCTGAGGTAGGTAAGACTCCCCCCCCCCCCCTCTAAAGAGCTGAGGTAGGTAAGACTCCCCCCCCCCCTCTAAAGATGTGGCAGCAGTAGAAGATCCCATCGCTGTCCCAGCAGGGGCAGCGATGGAAGTAACCTCCATCGCTGTCCCAACAGGGACAGCGATGGAGGGAGGTGCTGTCCCAGCTGGGACAGTGATGGGGGGAGATGCAGCATTGCGGCCGGAAGGCGTTCGAAGATAAGTCCTCCTGTTGTTTGGATTGATGACCTTAATCAAAGCTTTGAAGCTTTGAAGATGGTGGTGTCTACAGCCCCTATCTTACACATAGTGGACCCTAGCGGATCTTTCTTAGTGGAAACAGACGCTAGTGACTATGCGGTAGGTGCAGTCCTTTACCAGGATGGTAGACCTGTGGCTTTCGAGAGCAAGAAGTTGGACCCAGCTCAAAGTAGATATTCTACTTATGAGAAGGAACTTTTTGCTGTCATCCCTGCGTTAAAGATCTGGAGACATTATTTGTACGGATCCAAATTCATGGTAATGACAGATCATGAATCTCTTAAGTATATCTGTGATGCCTCGGACCTTAGGGGTCGTAAGGCCCGCTGGTCGGAACTCATTCAAGAGTTCGAATTCGACATTAAGTACCGTCGAGGTACATCGAATTGTGTCGCTGATGCTTTGAGCCAGATTGGTGAAGTTAATCAGTTATGCTTTGCTGAGTTCCAATCTGAGTTGTATCTTTCTCTGCGAGATCTTTGTCGGACCGATGAGTTTTTCGGTCATATTTGGCAAGATATCCTGGCAGGAAGCTCTTTATTGAGAGACAATCTTGGAAAGCAGGATTCTAAGAAATCTCGCGAAGAGAAAATACTTGATGATTATTCCAATCGGAATGGTTTGCTTTTTCGTAGAGGAAACGTCTGTGTGCCAGATATCGCGGACATTAGGGCCCAAATCCTGCATGAGTGCCACAATAGCCCCAACGCGGGACACCCTGGTATACAGAGGACGCTTGACCTTGTTAAGAGAGAATTTTATTGGCCAAAAATGAAAGGTCACGTCCAGGCATACGTTCAAAAGTGTGAACAATGCCAAGTAAATAAAGCGGAAAGACTCAAAGCAACTGGTTTGTTGCATGCATTGGAAATTCCCAGCAAGAAATGGGAAAGTATTTCCATGGATTTTGTGGTCGGACTTCCCAAGTCAGGGAAGGGTCACGATGCTACTTGGGTAGTAGTTGATAGGCTAACCAAAATGACACAGTTTATTCCAACAAAAACTACTGTCAAAGCTTTTGAACTTGCCCAGCTTTTTGTTGAAAAGTTGTTCAGGTTGTATGGATTGCCGAACGATATTGTTAGTGATCGTGATTCCAAGTTCACTGGCAAGTTCTGGCAGGCGGTCTTTGAAAGACTGGAAACTACTTTAAGTCTATCGTCTATGGATCACCCAGAAACTGATGGTCATACTGAACGTGTCAACCAGTCGATGAAAGATATGCTTCGCGCATATGTTTCCAGGCGACAATTAGACTGGGAAAAGTATCTCCCAATGGTTGAGTTCGCATACAACAATATGAAACATTTTGCCATTGGTTTTAGTACTTTTATGCTCTTGTACGGCTTTCAGCCTCGTTCCCCTATCTCTGTTGGACTCAAAGGTCTCAAGGTTCAAGTTGCAACGGATTTCTTGCATGATATGCAGGAAATGTTGCAGGTGGCTAGGGAAAGCATTAAATCGGCTCAAGATCGAGCCCAATTTTATGCTAACCAAAGCCGCGCTCCTCGAGAGTTTGAGATCGGTGATTGGGTGTATCTTAGAATCCCTAAGGACTCTAAGACACTTCAAACGGGGAAATGTCCAAAGTTATCTCCACGTTTTAGCGGTCCTTTCAAAGTAATTAACAAGATTGGTAAGGCTGCTTATAGACTAGAACTCCCTGTTGGAAATAAGGTTCATCTTGTATTCCATGTTAGTCGTTTAAAGGAACGACTTGGTGGGAAAGATGACCTGATTGCCACAGATGATCTGGTTCTATTGGAGGATATGACTGCTTTTGTACCCCATGAACCGGAAAGGATCATGGATACTCGACGACATCAGCTGAGAAATCATTTGATTTCTGAACATCTGATTCGTTGGAAAGGTAAGTCAGATGATGAGGACACCTGGGAGAAGGAGGACGATTTAAGACTTAGATTCCCTGGTTTCTTCCCATAGAAGGAAGTTTTTATGGGGGGGGGAATGTTATGTACCATAACGGTACGCCCTTCACTGACGGCCTCACAAGGGGCATGACGCAGGTTGGAGTTATCGACATGTCTAGGTGCCACGCGTCACCATCCTAGGGTGTCGCCGACAGGACCGTGCTTGATGGGACCCACTGTGCTATGCCTATATAGTGGTGGGGTTTCCCTCTGTCCATTCACTCAGTCTACCCGGGAGTTGGTGGATGGAGAGCACGTGCATTAGCCAGGATGTATCTCCAGGCCAGGAGATGTGTGCTAGGCCGGCGTGGTATGGGACGCCAGTTATCGTAGGAGGCTTGACCGGGCATGATTGTGTCGATTGCTCTAGGGCATGGGGGTGGGTCGGTTGTGACCCTATGGTTGGGCGGCTACGGTGCGTCGTCACTGGTATGGGGTGTGCGGAACCTTCAAGGCAGTCGATGATCCGAGGGAGTTGTAACAACTGTTACAACTCAAGCGACGACGCACCGTAGCCGCCCAACCGTAGGGTCACAACCGACCCACCCCCATGCCCTGGAGCAATCGACATAATCATGCCCGGTCAAGCCTCCTACGATGATTGGCGTCCGAGAGAGAGAGAGAGAGAGAGAGAGAGAGAGAGAGAGAGAGAGAGAGAGAGAGAGAGAGAGAGAAGAAGAAGAAGAAGAAGAAGAAGAAGAATAAGAAGAAGACGAAGCTTTATTAATGTCTTTTCCACGCCCAAAGGTGTATAAGACGAGACAAGTACATCTGATAAAGTGGAACCAAGACGGAGCAATGCCATCAAACAACAAAACTAAAAACCAAACTAAACTAGGAAGAGGATAATATCTCATTTGAGAGAGAGAGAGAGAGAGAGAGAGAGAGAGAGAGAGAGAGAGAGAGAGAGAGAGTTGTGTGTGCTCATACCAAACTTGAATCTTTTTAGTCAAAGGCAGGTGTAACACGATGGCCTCTGTTTTTTGAGCAGTAATCCAGAGCATATCTTTCTCACTGATGGAGCAAGCAAAGGCGTAATGCAACTTCTAAATGTACTGATTCGAAATGAACATGATGGAGTACGACATACTTTTTTGACACCTAGTTGAGTTTGTCCAGTTATTTATTTTTTCCTATCTATCGAAGAATTTTTATTCAAAATAGGGAAACCAGATTTCAAACTAGCTTTGCCATCATTTAACAAGTGCAACCATATTACTTGCATTTGTGAGTTTCGATAGATGAAGCTTTTTAAAGATACAACTCATAAAAAATATACTCCCATCAATGATTGATGTCTTTACAAACTCAATGGGAGCAGGTCTTGGTTCCAATTCCTCAGTATCCTCTATATTCAGCAACAATTGCTTTGTTGGGGGGCTGCCTGGTGCCATACTACTTGAATGAAGAATCAAATTGGTCATTGGATGTGAAGGATCTACGAAAGCAAGTTATTGCTGCACGTGACAAGGGAATAAATGTAAGTTTTGTGCATTGCTATCAAGTTAATGTCATTTAGTTGCATCAGCTATTGGGAAACCAACTAGCATAAACAAATTGGAGAAAATACAGTTCTTTTTCTCAGAAAAGGAAAAATGTAGTCAATGTGCTCTTCTGAATAATTCTTTCTCTTTGTTGCATAACCCCACGTTTGAATATTTCATAGTGCCCTACAATCAAATGGTTCTTACAGGTAGTGTGAAATTGCAGTATAGTTTCTGAATGAGAGGCATCTTGCTATCTACCTTCTGGCAAGTCTCATGAAACAAAATTTGTACCACTGGTATATGTATCAAAATGAATACACTTTCTCAGCCTAGTTATTTATCGATTTTTCACTTGTTTTATTAGATTTCCAATTTGTGTTCTTGAGGAGATTATTGGCATTCTCTCTCCATAGGAAAATTTTGCTTTTTGCATACGTTTACATCTGCACTTCATTGGGGTCTCACTCCTATCCCTTGCCTCCCTACCCATGCTCTTTCAGTCCTTGACTTTTCCCCCAGTTTCAGCACTAACAGTATCCGATCAATTGGAGATGAAATGAGATAGTTGAGTATAAATTTCCATCTCACTCTTATCCCTTGCCTCCCTACTATGCTCTTTCAGTCCTTGACTTTTCCCCCAGTTTCAGCACTAACAGTATCCGATGAATTGGAGATGAAATCAGATAGTTGAGTATAAATTTCCATTTTTCTATGTTTTAACTTATGCCATTGTATGTTGTGAAGAACAGACTAAAAATATCATTGTACAGCAAATTCACAATCTGGGTCTCCACTCTAAGCCTCGTGTCCGGGGTCGGGACGCGGACGTGAAATGGCCGTGTCAAGCCCGGACGCGCATGTCTGATATTATATCTATCTATCTATCTATCTATATATATATATATATATATATATATATATCATAGTTCCATTATGGTACCATAATGGTGGTACCGCCAGTATGGTGCCGCCCTAGAAAATGCGGTACCAGGGCGGCACCGAGCAGGTGGCCTTTAAGGCGGGTGACGGTCGCAGTGAACTCGACCAGGCAATACTGGCAATGCATGACCTTTGCACCGGTCTTGTTGGACTTGTCGGCAACCCTCTTGACAACGTCCACCTCTCCCCACAGATCGGCAAGGTCGGATTGCACCATTGTGATGGAGGAAACTAGCAAAAAAAATCAGAAACTATTGTGAATGCGATAGGAAGCAGAAAGCCGGAAAAAAATCAGCAACAACACGGGAAAGGAATGCTGAAGACGGGCTGTGATCTTCTGGAAACGGAACATGGGTGGGGCGTTGAAGATAAGGCAGCAGCAGGGCGGAAACAAGGGCGGAAGACAACTGATTTAAATCAGTCACAGGGCGTGGACAGCAGCGAAGGCAGGGCGCAGCCAGCAGTGAGGGCAGTGAAGTGAGAGAGAGAGAGAGAGGTGAAGTGAGGGGGAGGGGGGAGATAGGTTAAAAAAAATTAAATATTAAATAATATATATATATATATCATAGGTCCCGCGGTACTGGGTACCGCGGATCCCGGTACCGCGGGACAGTACTGGTACCGCAGTACCATGTTGGTACTGCGGTACCATAATATATTATATTATTCATTATTTAATATTTCTTTTTAATTTTTTTAACCTAAACTACCCGCCCCCCTCGCATTTCATCAGAAATTTTTTTGCGCCCTCCTCCGCCCTGCCATCGCTACTGTTCCCGCCTGCTTGCCTTCGATTTCTTGCATCGCCCTTCTCCCACGCATTGTCCTGCCTTGCATCTGACTTGCTTCGCCCTGCCTTTGCCCATTTTCAGCGTCTCTCACACAGTGTACCCTGCTGTTTTTTTTCCAGCGTTTTGTCCCTAGTTTTCTCCATCGCAATGGTGCAATCCGACCTTTCCGGTATATGGGACGAGGTAGACATTGTCAGGCGGGTTGCCGACAAGGCCAACAAGACCGGTCAGAAGATCGTGCGCTGCCGATACTGTCTCGTCGAGTTTGTTGCATCTCTCACTCGCCTTAAAGGCCATCTGCTCGGTGCACGCGCCAAAAATGGTGCCACCTTGAATGCTGCCCCTTGTGGCAGCATGACCGTCCCCGACAGGCAGCGACTACTGGACACCTACGGGCCGCGCACATGGGTACTCATTCACACGAGGAGAAGAAACTGGTAGTCAGTGAGTCGATTGGAGCGGTTGGTGTTCTGTAGCACCAACGCATGTCTCGCCAGGAGACTTCCGACCATTACGAGCGCATTGCAGGTGATAAGCTAATCTTTCATAGCATGTTGGTTGACTCCTGGTATGTTGGTTTCATTTCTTGATAGAGTTGTCTCCCTGACATGCAAATTTTAAACCTTGCAGACGAAGATATCTGATTTGGAGCGCCAGGTTGACTTGCTTACGGACAGCACCCATCCCATGCCTGCAGATGACCTGGGCACACAGTTGATGGCAGAGAGAGAGAGGGAGCTTGCCGAGATGAGAGAGAGAGAGAGAGCTTGGGCTTGAGCACAAAGAGCCCCCATTGTATGAGGCAGATGAGCCAGTGTCAGAGGATGAGCATGATGAGGATGAGCCCATTCGGGTTGTGTTTGCCAGATCAGAGAGGGATGAGGCAAATGATACAAGTGCAGGGCACACGCCACGGGCAGGGGTCACAGGTGCATCACGTGGTAGAGGTGGGACACATGGCACAAGTTATACCGGCAGGGCACACAGGGGGGGCCAGTGGCATACCTACCTATGTCGACATGATGGAGGAGGCTCTTGATAGAGGGCAGAGTGGTTTAGATGCCGGTGCCGCAGATGTTTGGATGCGTGCAGCATAGAGTCATGGCCGTTACTACGACAACACACCAGAGGAGGCACCTGATGACTTTCATTGCACAGATTGGGAGGTCATGCAGGGTCTACAGGGTGCACATGATGAGGCACGGGATGAGGCTTGGGTTGATTCAGGGGTTGGTGCACAGGATGATTCAGAGGTTGGTGCACAGGATGATTTAGAGGCTGGTGCACAAGATGAGTCCTAGAGCCCAGAGCATTTGTATTCGGATGCCCAGCTGGCCGAGTTGGTTGCCACATTGGATTCAGAGGCCCAGCAGATGCCGAGTGTCAGGGCGCCCCCATCATCTCATGCCAGCATGCCATACATAGAGTCCCAGTCAGAGCAGTCGCATGAGGTGCCTACAGTTCCTCCAGCTCCTCAGAGGGTGTATGTGAGTCGCACAGCTCCTCCAGTGCCACCGATGCCATTTAGGCCTGCAGCCCCTCCATCGCCGTCCACTTTTGCAGCACCAGGTCTCCATGGCAGGCCACCATCTGTGCCCAGGTTTTCTCTTGCAGCGCCCACATCCACAGTGGCTCCTCCAGTGGCAGCACCCACGTCACATCCTCCTCCTTTGGCAGCACCCAGGATGTACCAGTACCGGCCACCACAGCGCCCCTTTCAGTACATATCGCCACTGTACTCGTCTCCTGCACAGCCAGTTCCTCCACCTGCAGCAGCCCCACGGGCACACACTCCACGAGCTCATCCTCCTCGCTCAGGTGCACAGGGAGTTCCCTCTTTTGCTTCCCTATCCGAGCCGGCCTCAGCTTGGGCCCAGCCTAGCCAGCCAAGTGATTTGCATGGGGGTGACGAGGAATTGACAGCTCCTCTTGTCTGCAAGAGACCAGGAAGGCCCAAGGGTGCACCGAACAAGAAAGGCAAGGCACAGAAACTGCCAGGGAGGAGAGGACGACCACGCAGGGCTCTAGGTAGCATGTAGAGGTGCAGTATCACAGCCAGTTGGAGCAGGTGTTGTTGGTTTGGCCTGCTTGGGGGCTGATGCGGAGGCTGATTGGGAGGATGAGGATGACGAGTCTTCCCCCTCGGATACACAGCCCATGCCAGTTCCAGACAGGCAGAGATATCGGCTGCGAGAGTCAGCTCGGGGCCCTGAGTTGTCTCCAGAGCATTCGTCTGAGTCAGAGCTAGAGCATTGATTGTGGCTCTGTTGTTTTAGTTTCAGTAGTTTGTCTCTAGCAGACCGGTCTACCATTGTACTCAGATGATTTTTCACATTATATACAGTGTTTGGCCTACATTATTTGTTGCACATTGTGCGTATGTTGCTCTGTACATGTGATGCTTTATTTTATGTCGAATTCTATGTGCGTGTGTGAATCCTATTTTCATTTAATTTCGTTTGAAGTGAATGCTAGCTTCACATATATGCACCTACATCATGAGCACAACAATCACCCCTACACCCCAAACGACATTTCATAAACACATGTAATACATCTGCATTTAAAAAAATTACAGACATCGCATCTTACATGACCAGGCTCGCGTTGCACAAAAAACAACTATGTATATATTCAACCGTTGTATCAGGATAACATCACATATACTGTCATTTTTTTAAGCAGCCATCTAGTTATTTGCTGCACCATAAACTGCCGAAAACTACATAGCAACAGTCCGCCTTATACGGCTGGACCTTATCTATTCTAAACATCCCTCACTGATCCTCCACCGACTCCTCGCCCTCGTCTGGTGCATTGTTTTGTCGCTCTTGCTCTGCCTCCCGGTTAGCCCGAGCTGCCTCCTGGTTAGCCCGACGTCTGGCCGCCCTTTCCCTGACCATGATGAGCTGCCGTCGTGTGAAATTCATTCCGATCTGCTCATCCAGATCCAGCTCGACAGCGGGGACAGGATCCACAGCGGGGGCGGGTGGCTCCGGTTCCGGATTTCTCTGTTGAGTCTGTCGCAGCATCTCTCGGATATCTGCCTCTTGCTTCCGATGCCTCTCGTTGTGCCTTCGGATATCTTCCTCAAGCTTCCTCCTGGCTTCGCCCTCGGGCTTCGGTGGTATGCGCTCTGCCATCTCGATCGACCTTCTCCTCACATCACCCTGGTCCTTGAACACCCTTTCACAGCACCCTCGCTCTCAAACAACCTCTCACAGTCTGTCACCGGCTCTCGCTTGCTCTCTCACTGTCTATCACTAGCTCTCTCACAGCCTCTGAAAATGCCGACCACAATGGCATTGTGAGTGCCTATTTATCCCCACAGCCTGATCGGCCATGTGGATCCCCATCATCCCTCCATGTGCCTCTGTACCTGCCCCCATGTGATGCTCCCCCCTGTGTTGGTCTCCCATTGGGCCCATGGTCTGCTCACCCACAATGCCCATGTGCCTCTGTACTTGTCCCCATGTGATGCTGCCCCCCTGTGTTGGTCTCCCATTGGCCCCTCGGTCTGCTCACTCGCAGTGCCCATGTGCCACTGCAACAGTCCCCTGCATCATGTACTGTACCCTCTTTTTTTACACCCAGAACCCCCTTTTTTTTACTTTTTTTTGTCCTTTTTTGGTAGTTAATATGCAAAAAAATTTTATTAAAAATATATTAAAAAATAAAAAAAATATTAAAAATGGTACCGCCCTGGTACCGCGGATCCCAGGGCGGTACCGTACCGGCGGTACCATACCAGCGGTACCACGAGGTACTATGATATATATATATATATATATCATAGATCCAATGGTACCAGGATCCGCGGATCCAGTGTGGTACCGCGGATCCATACTGATCCGCGGTACCACAATATTTAATATTTTAATATATATATTTTTAACCTAATCCCCCCCCTCGCTTCATTTCTCTCCCTGCCCATCGCGCTGCTATCCGCACCCTCTCTGTTGTCCGTGCCCTCTGTGCTTTCCGCCCACTCGTTGCCATCATACTGTCTTCGCGTTGCACTGATCGCTTCCGCCCCCACTTTTGCTATTTCGGCCTTTGTTGTGGATTTTCCAACTTTCCGCTACCTATCGCACTCACCATCATCCCTGCCTTTTTGCCATCTCGATCGACCTTCTTCTCACAGCACCCTAGTCCTTGAACACCCTCTCACAACACCCTGTCTCTCAAACAGCCTGTCTCTCATAGCCTGTTCTCATAGCCTGTCACCGGCTCTCGCTTGCTCTCTCACTGTCTATCACTAGCTCTCTCACAGCCTCTGAAAATGCCGACCACAATGGCATTGTGAGTGCCTATTTATCCCCATAGCCTGATCGGCCATGTGGATCCCCATCATCCATCCATGTGCCTTTGTACCTGCCCCCATGTGATGCTCCCCCCTGTGTTGGTCTCCCATTGGGCCCATGGTCTGCTCACCCACAATGCCCATGTGCCTCTGTACTTGCCCCCATGTGATGCTACCCCCCTGTGTTGGTCTCCCATTGGCCCCTCGGTCTGCTCACTCGCAGTGCCCATGTGCCACTGCAACAGTCCCCTGCATCATGTACTGTACCCTCTTTTTTTACACCCAGAACCCCCTTTTTTTTACTTTTTTTTGTCCTTTTTTGGTAGTTAATATGCAAAAAAAAATTATTAAAAATATATTAAAAAATAAAAAAAATATTAAAAATGGTACCGCCCTGGTACCGTGGATCCCAGGGCGGTACCGTACCGGCGGTACCACTGTTATGGTACCGGCGGTACCATACCAGTGGTACCGCCGGTACGGTACTGCTCTGGGATCCGCGGTACCAGGGCGGTACCATTTTTAATATATATATATATTTTTTAATATTTTTAATATTTAATTATTGCCTTTTACCTACCAATATAGGTTAAAAAAATGGAAAAAAAAAGGGTTTTGGGTGTAAAAAAAGAGGGTACAGTACATGGTGCAGGGGATTGGTGCAACAACACATGGGCACTATGGGTGAGCAGACCATGGGCACTGTGGGTGAGCAGACCATGGGGCCAATGGGAGAGCAACACAGGGGGGAGCATCACATGGGGGCAAGTATAGAGGCACATGGAGGGATGATGGGGATCCACATGGCCGATCAGGCTGTGGGGATAAATAAGCACTCACAATGCCATTGTGAGAGGCATTTTCAGAGGCTGTGAGAGAGCCAGTGACAGGCAGTGAGAGGCTGTTTGAGAGCCAGGGTGTTGTGAGAGGTTGTTCGAGGACCAGGCTGCTGTGAGGAGAAGGTCGATCGAGATGGGAGAGCGCATACCACCGAAGCCCGAGGGCGAAGCCAGGCGGAAGCTCGAGGAAGATATCTGAAGGCACAACGAAAGACATCGGAAGCAAGAGGCAGACATTGCAGAGATGCTGGGACAGACTCGGCAGAGAAATCCGGAACCGGAGCCACCCGCCCCCGTTGTGGCCCCTGCCCCCGCTGTCGAGCTGGATTTGAATGAGCAGATTGGAATGAACTTCACACGACGGCAACTCATCATGGTCAGGGAAAGGGCGGCCAGACGTCGGGCTAACCAGGAGGCAGCTTGGGCTATCCGGGAGGCAGAGCGAGAGCGACAAAACAATGCACCTGACGAGGGCGAGGAGTCGGTGGAGGATCAGTAGGCATCTTTAGAATAGATAAGGTCCAGCCGTATGTGGCGGACTGTTGCTATGTAATTTCCGGCAGTTTAGGGTGCGGCAAATAACTAGATGGCTGCTTGAAAAAAAGACGGAATATGTAATGTTATCTTGATACAACGGCTGAATCAATATGTAGTTGTTTTTTGTGCAACGCGAGCCTGGTCATGTGAAATGCAATCTCTGTAATGGAGTGGGTGCTACCACTGGAGGAGCAGCTGGAGGAGCCACTGTAGATGTGGGCGCTGCAAGAGAAAACCTGGGCATAGATGGTGGCCTGCCATGGAGACCTGGTGTTGCAGAAGTGGATGACGATGGAGGGGCTGCAAACCTGAATGGCATTGGTGGCATTGGAGGAGCTGTGCGGTGCACATATACCCTCTGAGGAACTGGAGGAACTGTAGGCACCTCATGCGGCTGCTCTGGTTGGGACTCTGTGTATGGCATGCTGGCAAGAGATGAAGGGGGTGCCATGACACTCGGCATCTGCTAAGCCTTTGAATCCAATGTGGCAATCAAGTCATCTAGCTGGGCATCTGAATACAAATGCTCTGGGCTTTGGGCCTCATCCTGTGCACCATCCCCTGAATCAACCCGTGCCTCATCATGTGCAACCTGTAGAACCTACATGGCCTCCCAATCTGTGCAATCAAAGTCATCTGGTGCCTCCTCTGGTGTGCTGTCGTAGTAACGGCCATGACTCTGTACTGCATGCATCCAAGCAGCTGCGGGACCGACATCTAAATCACTCTGCCCTCTATCAAGAGCCTCCTCCATCATGTCGACATAGGTAGGTATGCCACTGGCCCCCCCTGTGTGCCCTGCTTGTCTCCCGGTATAACCTGTGCCATGTGCCCCACCTCTGCCACGTGATGCACCTGTGACCCCTGCCCGTGGCATGTGCCCTGCACCTGTATCATCTACCTCATCCCTCTCTGATCTGGCAAACACAACCCGAATGGGATCATCCTCTGACACTGGCTCATCTGCCTCATACAATGGAGGCTGTCTGTGCTCAAGCCCAAGCTCTCTCTCTCTCATCTCAGCAAGCTCCCTCTCTCTCTCTGCCATCAATTGTGTGCCCAACTCATCTGCAGGCATGGGATGGACGCTGTCCGTAGGCAAGTCAACTTGGCGCTCCCAATCAGATATCTTCGTCTGCAAGGTCAAAATTGAGCGTGTCAGGACAACAACTTGATCAGAAATTGAAACCTACATTTTAGTGAGACGTCAACCAACATGCTATGGGAGAATAGCCCATCACCTACAATGCGCTCGTAATGGTCGGTAGTCTCCTGGCAAGACGTGCATCGGTGCTACAGAACACCAACCGCTCTAGCTGACTCACTGACAGCCTGTTTCTTCTCCTCGTGTGAACGAGGGCCCATGTGCTCCAATTACGCTCACACACGGAGGCAGCGCAATCCTGTGGTACGTGCAATGAAATGGTTCAGCACATGTGCACGGGTGGAACGTCAACGAAACACAGCAAGGGAGGATGAGATAAGATACATACCTGTGAAAGGACACGCAGTGCAAGACGCTGTGTGGAGGGATAGTTGCTACCAAACATGGTCCACCAGGTAATGGGGAACTGCCTCCTCTCTGGATCCTGAGCAGCCGGGTGACCGAACGTGCCCATGCAGAAACGAAATGCAGCTAACTCCTCCATGAGTCTGATAGGATCCAAGCCAATGTGTGGACCCACCCTGTAGATGTACTCAAGCCAATCCGCCTTGATATCTGTGTTGGAGAGAGGAAGAGGGGATGCAAGATGTGTGCAACGCTGTGGATACTCTTGTGAAAGTAGTTCCACCGCGTCTCCCAGATGAACCTCAGCTCCGTCATCCTGCACGAAGTCGAAGCAAATTTTGGAAAAAACGTAACATCGACAGAAAAACAAACTAGCAAACACTGAAAAGATAAAGAACAATTACAACACTGTACCGCTTAACTCTCTGGCTGCAAGATGGGCAGTTGCAGGAATTGTCCGATCCGGTCCATGAGCTCATACACCAGTCCAAGTGTGGACCCCTCGCTGTCAGCCATGCGGAGCACAATGTAGAGTGGTCGAAGCAGTCCTAACAATGTTTGTGCATCCCTCCAGAACTGGTCTCCCGTCACCGTGGAAGAAAAGTGCTCCCCATCCTCCGTGTGCTGAAACGTACTGGCACGCCAAAGATCACTGGCAACCATTTGTAGAAGCTGTGCCCTACACCTGATCAGACGGTCGATGACCACCAGGTCGAATGCAAAGCGTGTGGGGGCTGGCTTACGGAGGTCCAAATGGCTGACCCGGAACATGGCAAGAACACGCCTCTTCCTGGTGACAAGTCACCAGGAAGAGGGCCTCGCGGACGATGGCTCTAACCCAGGGAAGTGCACCTATGTCCCCCATCAAAAGGTCTATGCCGTGCGCTGCACAGGGGGTATGGACGATGTGAGGGAACTCGGCCTCTAGCAGGACACCCATTTGAACGCAGTTGGTGGCATTGTCCGTCACAACCGTAACGACATGCTGGGGGCCTATGGACAGGATGGAAGACCTAATGACATCGTACATGAACTCTGCAGATATGACTCTCCCCCCCTACTACAATCCACGACTCTCAAAAACTGTGTACCCATGCAGCTGGAGACCAAGATGTTGAGGATCGGCCTCCTCCTGACATCAGTCCAGCCATCGGACATGATGCTGCATCCATATGTGGCCCAGTGGCGGCGTAGAGGCTCCATCTCTCTAGACAAGGAATCAACCCTATCTCTCAGCATGTGTGTGCGGACAACCTCTGAACCAAGGACTCTCCAGCTAGGGCTGACAGACTGTGCAAGGCGGAATGCCCTTCTGAAGGGCTCAGAATCGGTGATGGCAAAAGGTAGGTTCAGCTCGTAAATCAAACTGGCCACGACCTGTGTGGCCTCTCTGTCCATGTGCGGCTGATGCGCGCCGCGAATGGTCTGCTGCACAAGGGCTCTACCTGGTGGGCGACGGGTCCGGCGACTACAAGCCAATTAGGTTGGCAACCAAAAGCAAAATTGGTCAGATAATAAATAAGCCAAAGGTTGACAACACGGAAAGGTTACCAATCTCCAGCACGGTGCACCAACCGTGACGGGAATGGACAATGACGCGACAGGTTGGGCACTAGTGGATGCATCGGCTGTAGACATGGAATGGGGAGAGTGGGATGCACTGGCAGGGATGGGTGCAGCAGCATAAGTGGGGTGCACTGGCAAGATCTGGCATGGGATACGAAAACTGCTGGCTAGGGAGGTCATCCGGATGGGGAGGGAAGAATGGATCTCATCCACATCCTCGAAGGCCTTGTCAGTAGCATCCTGGGCGTGCTTGGGTGGTGGAGAATCCATGAGAAAATCATAAACTGGGGGCGTGCGAGGCGTGAGCGCGTGTGTGGGACTGATTCGTGTTCGTCTTCTTCGTCTTCTTTATCGCGAACAATTTTCTGTCTTCAAATTTTCTTTTGTGCGGAAGCCCTTACAGGATCCCAGACACTCGACTACGCATCACAGAACATATTTTATTCTAGCAATCATGATACACAACACAAGACGAGATGTACGAAAATAGATGACTGTATTATCAGTTTTAGTTTAGAGTGAATTCATCAGTGTCTCGCTCGTTGGCGGAATGACATTCTACTCTTTCGCTGTGTTCTGCTCATTGGCAGACTTTCATGCACAGCTATGGTGTCTTTACTTTCTTACTCTATTCGCTACGTCTCTCTGTCTCTTACAGATATCTGTATTCACACACCTTTTTTTTATGATCCAGAGAGGATCGTTTATACCTCCACTATGTGGAGTTTACAAGATAGCTAAACATCGAATCACATGACTAGTTAACGCTAATCAACTAGTTAGTTAGTCTCTGTCGTTACTACTCATTTCAGCTAGGCGTGAAGCCCGTTGAGCTGCCAGCTGGCAGCGCGTAAGATTTTTCGTTCGTCTGATTCATAATCTCTCGTTTGCCTTCGTTCTTTTCGTAGTTTTCGTTTCGCGTCCCCTTTTGCGGTTTGCGGTCCTGGAGGTCTATTTGCGATTCGCGATTGATTCGCAAATCGTTCGTGCTTCGAGTCAAAGACACGTTGACTATCGCGAATTGTTCTCGTTCGTGCTTCGAGTCAAAGACACGTTGATTGTCGCGAATTGTTCTCGTTCGACCTTCGTGTCTTGTTCGTGCTGCGACAAAGTTGCAGGAATTCACCATTTCTGACAAAAGGACGTGGTGGTGGAACCGCAATGGCAACTGGCGGACGTGATGGGACGGGATCCACCGGAATGGGTGCAGATGGGGGTGCATGTGGCGGAACTGTCTGAGGGGGATGAGGGGCAATGGGACGGGATGAGGATGGACTCCCTCTCCTCGTGCGTGCCAGCCAAGTAGCCAACAACTCTGGGTCAGCCACTTAAGGAGCGGTGCAAAACCGGAGAACGCCCTCCGAAATGGTGTTCTCCCCCGCCACGAGCCGCGGCCCGTAGATGTCCAGTAGTCGCTGCCTGTCGGGGATGGACATGCTGCCACAAGGGGCAGCATTTAAGGTGGCACCATTTTTGGCGCGTGCACCGAGCAGGTGGCCTTTAAGGCGAGTGAGGGACGCAGCAAATTCGACGAGGCAGTATCGGCAACGCACGATCTTCTGACCGGTCTTGTTGGTCTTGTCGGCAACCCGCCTGACAATGTCTACCTCGTCCCACAGACCGGAAAGGTCGGATTGCACCATTGCGATGGAGAAAACTAGGGAAAAAATGCAGATGAAGCTAAAGCTGGAAGGATGGATTGCTGGAAAAAAAACGGTAGGGTATATTGTTGGAGAGACGTTGAAAATGGGCGAAGGCAGGGCGAAGGTAGAAGGAGGCAAATCAGATGCAAGGCAGGGCGGTCTGTGGGCGAAGGGCGATGCAAATCAGAAGAGGGGCGAGCGAAGGCAGGGCAGCAAAACCAGAAGCGATGGCAGGGCAGCGATGGGCTGAAAAAAAACATGGGAGAGAAGAAGCGAGGGGGGCAGGTAGTTTAGGTTAAAAAAAATATTAAATAATATATATATTATTATATTGTGGTACCCTTCGGTTTTGCACCGCTCCTTACGTGGTTGACCCCGAGTTGCTGCCTGCTTGGCTGGCACGCACGAGGAGAGAGAGTGCATCCTCGTCCAGTCCCTTTGCCCCTCGTCCCTCTCAGACAGTTCCGCCTCACGCACCCCCATCTGCACCCATTCCGGTGGATCCTGTCCCACCGCGTCCGCCAGTTGCCACTGTGGTTCCACCACCTACTGTTGCTCGCACTCCCCCAGTTTACGACTTTCTCATGGACTCTCCGCCTCCCGAGCAGGAGCAGGCCCCGGATGCCAGTGACGAGGCCTTCCAGGATGTTGAGGAGATCCCTTCCTCCCTCCCTTCACATCCGGATGACCTCCCTACCCAGCAGTTTTCGTATCCCATGCCAGATGTCCACCTCCACCAGTGTACCCCACTTACGCTGCTGCACCCATCCCGGCCAGCGCATCCCACTCTCCCCATTCCACGTCTACAGCTGATGCATCCACTAGTGCCCAGCCTGTCGCGTCATCATCCATTCCCGTCACGTTTGGTGCACCGTGTTGGAGGTCCGCTACCCGTCGCCCAGCTGGGAGAGTTCTTAGGCAGCAGAGCATTCGCGGCGCGCATCAGCCGCACATGGATAGAGAGGCCACATAGGCCGTGGCCAGCCTAATTTATGAGCTGAACCTTCCATTTGCCATCACCGACTCCGAGCCCTTCAGAAGGGCCTTCCGCCTTGCACAGTCTGTCAGCCCTAGCTGGAGAGTCCCTAGTTCAGAGGTTGTCCGCACACACATGTTGAGGGATAGGGTCGAGCCACTGTCTAGAGAGATGGAGCCTCTACGTCGCCACTGGGCCACTTACGGTTGCAGCATCATGTCCGATGGCTGGATTGATGTCGGGAGGAGGCCGATCCTCAACATACTGGTCTCCAGCTGCATGGGCACACAGTTTTTGAGGGCAGTGGATTGCAGCAGGGGGGGGAGAGTCATATCTGCAGAGTTCATGTTTGATGTCATCAGGTCTTCCATCTTGTCCATAGGCCCACAGCATGTCGTCACAGTGGTGACGGACAATGCCACGAACTGCATTCAGATGGGTGTACTGCTAGAGGCCGAGTCCCCTCACATTGTTCATACCCCATGTGCCGCGCACGGCATAGACCTTCTGATGGGGGAGATAGGTGCACTTCCCTGGGTTAGAGCCATCATCCGTGAGGCCCTCTTCCTGGTGACTTTTGTCACCAGGAAGAGGCGTGTTCTTGCCATGTTCCGGGTGTTCAGCCATCTAGACCTCCGTAAGCCAGCCCCCACACGCTTTGCATTCGACTTGGTGGTCATCGACCGTCTGATCAGGTGCAGGGCGCAGCTTCTGTGCCAGTACATTTCCGCGCACTGAGGATGGGGAGCACTTTTCTTCCACGGTGAGGGGAGACCAGTTCTGGAGGGATGCACAGACATTGTCAGGACTGCTTCGACCACTTTACATTGTGCTCCGCATGGCTGACAGCGAGGGGTCGACACTTGGACTGGTTTATGAGCTCATGGACCGGATTGGATAGTTCTGCAGCTGCCCATCTTGCAGCCAGAGAGGTAAGCGGTATAGTAATGTAATTGGCCTTTATCTTTTTAGTAATTGCTAGCATGTTTCTCTGTCAATGTTAAGTTTTTTCGTAATGCCCTACACCACATGCCTCTCACCTGCAGAATGACAGAGCTGAAGTTCATCTGGGAGACGCGGTGGAACTACTTCCACAGGAGTATCCACAACGTTGCACACATACTACATCCCCTCTTCCTCTCTCCGACACAGATCGCAGACAGGGAGCTCGAGGCCGATTGGCTTCAGTACATTCACAGAGTGGGTCCACACATTGGTTTGGATCCTGTCAGGCTCATGGAGGAGCTCGCTGCATTTCGTTTTGGCATGGGCACATTTGGCCACCCGGCTGCTCAGGATCCAGAGAGGAGGCAGCTACCCATTACCTGGTGGACCATGTTCGGTAGCACATACCCATCTATACAACGTCTTGCACTACGTGTCCTTTCTCAGGTATGCATCTCATTTTATCCTCCATTGTTGTGTTTCGTTGAAGACAATGTGCTGAAGTATTTTAATGCACGTACCACAGGACTGTGCTGCCTCCGTGTGTGAGCGTAATTGGAGCACATGGGCACTCATTCACATGAGGAGAAGAAACCGGTTGTCAGTGAGTCAGTTGGAGCGGTTGGTGTTCTGTAGCACCAACGCACGTCTCGCCAGGAGACTTCCGACCATTACGAGCGCATTGCAGGTGATAAGCTAACCTTTCATAGCATGTTGGTTGACTCCTGGTATGTTGGTTTCATTTCTTGATAGAGTTGTTTCCCTGACATGCCAATTTTAAACCTTGCAGACGAAGATATTTGATTTGGAGCGCCAGGTTGACTTGCCTACGGACAACACCCATCCCATGCCTGTAGATGACCTGGGCACACAGTTGATGGCAGAGAGAGAGAGGGAGCTTGCCGAGATGAGAGAGAGAGCTTGGGCTTGAGCATAGAGAGCCTCCATTGTACGAGGCATATGATCCAGTGTCAGAGGATGATCAGGATGAGGATGAGCCCATTCGGGTTGTGTTCGCCAGATCAGAGCGGGATGAGGCATATGATACAGGTGTTGGGCACACGCCTAGAGCAGGGGTCACAGGTGCATCACGTGGTAGAGGTGGGACACATGCCACAGATTATACCGGGAGACGGGCAGGGCACACAGGGGGGGCCAGTGGCATACCTTCTTATGCTGATATGATGGAGGAGGCTCTTGATAGGGGGCAAAGTGATTTGGGTTTACCTTCCGCAGCTGCTTGGATGCGTGCATCACAGAGCCATAGGCATTTCTATGACAGCACACCAGAGGAGTCACCAGATGACTTTGATTGTACCAATTGGGAGGCCATGCAGGGTCCGCATGGTGCACAGGATGAGGCACGGGATGTTCCAGAGGATGGTGCTCATGATGAGTCCCAAAGCCCAAAGCATTTGTATTCGGATGCCTAGCTGGACGACTTGATTGCAGACTTGGATTCAGAGGCCCAACAGATGCCGAGCGTCAGGGCACCCCCATACTCTCTAGCCAGCATGCCCTACACAGAGTCTCAGCTAGAGCAGCTACATGAGGTGCCTGCAGTTCCTCCAGTTCCTCAGAGGGTGTATGTGCGCCGCACAGCACCTCCAGTGCCACCGATACCGTTGAGGCCTGCAGCCCCTTCATCATCGCCATCCACTTTTGCAGCAGCAGGTCTCCATGGCATGCCACCATCTGTGCCCAGATCTTCTCTTGCAGCACCCACATCTACAGACGCTCCTCCAGTGGCAGCACCCACAACACATCCTCCTCCGTTGGCAGCACCCACGGCACCGGCTCCTCCTTTGGCAGCACCCACAGCACATCCTCCTCCTTTGGCAGCACCCAAGATGTACCAGTACCGTCCACCACAGCGCCCCTTTCAGTACTTATCGCCGCTGTACTTGCCTCCTCTGGGACGGCCCCTCCACATCTAGTTCCTCCACCAGCAGCAGGCCCACGGGCACACACTCCTCGGACCTATCCTCCACTATCAGCTGCACAGGGACACCCATCTTTAGCTACTCTATCCCAGCCGGCCGCAGCTTGGGCCCAGCCTAGTCAGCCAGGTGATCTGCATGGGGATGATGAGGCATTGACGGCTCCCCTCGTCCGCAAGAGGCCAGGAAGGCCCAAGGGTGCACCGAACAAGAAAGGCAGGGCACAGAAACTGCCAGGGAAGAGAGGACGACCTCGCAGGGCTCCAGTTGCTGGTAGAGGTGCAGTATTACAGCCAGCTGCAGCAGGTGTTGTTGGTTTAGCCTGCTTGGGGGCTGATGCGGAGGCAGATTGGGAGGATGAGGATGACGAGTCTTCCCCCTCGGATACACAGCCCATGCCAGTACCAGACAGACATAGATATCAGTTGCGAGAGTCAGCTCGGGGCCCTGAGTTGTCTCCGGAGCATTCATCTGAGTTTGAGGCAGAGCATTGATTGTAGCTCCGTCATTTTATTTTTAGCAGTTTGATATCATGTTCCATGTTTGGCGGCCAGATGGTCGAACACTGTATTCAGACCATTTTTCATATTATATTTAGTGTTGGACGTATTCTATTCACTGCACAATGTGTATTTGTCAATTTGTAATTGTGATGTTCTACTTGCAGTTTTACTTCAAATGGTGTGTGCGTGTTTTCAATAAGTTTTCACTACAGAGTTTGAGAGCATATGCAGATTACAGAAATACAACCCCCCTTGATAGCATTTCATAATCACATACATCAGATTGCAATACACAAGGCACGCATTGCACAAAAAACACACTGTACATTAATTCATCAGATGTATCAAAATTACAATACGTATTCCCGTCGCATACGGCTGGGCCTGTTCTTTACACCATGCTAGACACTAAATACTGCCTCATCTACTGATGAACATTACATAACAACAGTCAGCCACATACAGCTAGACCCCATCTATGCTAAACATTCCTATGGATCCTCCACTGACTCCTCGCCCTTGTCAGGAGCATTGTTATGTCGCTCTCGCTCTGCCTCCCGGTTAGCCCGAGCTGCCTCCTGGTCAGCCCGACGGCGGGCAGCCCTTTCCCTGACCATGATGAGCTGCCGTCGTGTGAAGTTCATTCCGATCTGCTCATCCAAATCCAGCTCGACAGCGGGGGCGGGGATCTGCAGCTCTGGGTGTCTTTGCCGAGTCTCTCGCAGCATCTCTGCAATGTCTGCCTCTTGCTTCCGATGCCTTTCGTTGTGCCTTCGGACATCTTCCTCGAGCTTCCTCCTGGCTTCGCCCTCCGCCATCTCACGACACCCTGTTGCTCAAAATGACCCTCACAGCCTCTCACAGCCTCTCAATGGCTCTCACTGGCTCTCTCACAGCCCCCCTCTCACAGCCTCTCACTCGGTCTGTCACACAGCCTCTCACAATGCCTCTCTCTCACAGCCTCCCACTGGCTCTCCCTCACAACTTCTCACAATGCCTCTCACCCCCTCTCACTGGCTCTCTCACTGTCTCGTGAGTGCCTATTTAACCCCACAGCCTGTTTCCCAATTTGCTTTTGTTGATGATCCCATGTGCTACTGTACCTGCCCCATGTGCTGATCCCCCACATGCTGCACTGCGATTGGGTCCATGGTCTGCTCCTCCACAGTGCCCATGTGACGGTGTACCTGTCCGGATGTATTGCTCCCCCACATGCTGCACTCCGATTGGGTCCATGGTCTGCTCCTCCACAGTGCCCATGTGCTACTGTACCTGCCCCATGTGCTGATCCCCCACATGCTGCACTGCGATTGGGTCCATGGTCTGCTCCTCCACAGTGCCCATGTGACGGTGTACCTGTCCGGATGTATTGCTCCCCCACATGCTGCACTCCGATTGGGTCCATGGTCTGCTCCTCCACAGTGCCCATGTGCTACTGTACCTGCCCCATGTATTGCTCCCCCACATGCCGCACTCCGATTGGGTCCGCTCTCCCACAGTGCCCCTAGTACAGTCCCCCTGTACAATAACATCTTTTTTCTAAACCGTAGCCGTTTTTCTTCCTGAATTTTTTACCTAGTTTTAGCCTGTTAAAAGGGTTTTTTTTTTTTTTTTTTTTAAATAATAAAAAATATTTTTTTTGTGGTGCCGCCCTGGTACCGCTGGTCTGAGGGCGGCACCATAACCGCAGTACCACCATTATGGTACCGCGGTACCATAATGGCGGTACCACGTGCCACTATGATATATATATATATATATATATATATATATATATATCATAGTACCCTCTGGTACCGCTGGTATGGTACCGCCGGTACCATATCAGTGGTACCGCCGGTACGGTACCGCCCTGGGATCCGCGGTACCAGGGCGGTACCATTTTTAATATTTTTTTTTATTTTTTAATATATTTTTAGTAATTTTTTTTTGCATATTAACTACCAAAAAAGGACAAAAAAAAGTAAAAAGAGGGGGTTCTGGGTGTAAAAAAAGAGGGTACAGTACATGATGCAGGGGACTGTTGCAATGGCACATGGGCACTGCGAGTGAGCAGACCGAGGGGCCAATGGGAGACCAACACAGGGGGGTAGCATCACATGGGGGCAAGTACAGAGGCACATGGGCATTGTGGGTGAGCAGACCATGGGCCCAATGGGAGACCAACACAGGGGGGAGCATCACATGGGGGCAGGTACGGAGGCACATGGAGGGATGATGGGGATCCACATGGCCGATCAGGCTGTGGGGATAAATAGGCACTCACAATGCCATTGTGGTCGGCATTTTCAGAGGCTGTGAGAGGGCTAGTGATAGACAGTGAGAGAGCAAGCGAGAGCCGGTGACAGGCTGTGAGAGGCTGTTTGAGAGCCAGGGTGCTGTGAGAGGGTGTTCAAGGATCAGGGTGCTGTGAGGAGAAGGTCGATCGAGATGGCTGAGCGAATACCACCGAAGCCCGAGGGCGAAGCCAGGAGAAAGCTTGAGGAAGATATCCGAAGGCACAACGAGAGGCATCGGAAGCAAGAGGCAGATATCCGAGAGATGCTGCGACAGACTCGACAGAGAAATCCGGAACCGGAGCCACCCGCCCCCGCTGTGGATCCTGTCCCCGCTGTCGAGCTGGATCTGGATGAGCAGATCGGAATGAATTTCACACGACGGCAGCTCATCATGGTCAGGGAAAGGGCGGCCAGACGTCGGGCTAACCAGGAGGCAGCTCGGGCTAACCGGGAGGCAGAGCAAGAGCGACAAAACAATGCACCAGACGAGGGCGAGGAGTCGGTGGAGGATCAGTGAGGGATGTTTAGAATAGATGAGGTCCACCCGTATGTGGCGGACTGTTGCTATGTAGTTTTCGGCAGTTTATGGTGCAGCAAATAACTAGATGGCTGCTTAAAAAAATGACAGTATATGTGATGTTATCCTGATACAACGGTTGAATATATACATAGTTGTTTTTTGTGCAACGCGAGCCTGGTCATGTAAGATGCAATGTTTGTAATTTTTTTAAATGCAGATGTATTACATGTGTTTATTCAATGTCGTTTGGGGTGTAGGGGTGATTGCTGTGCTCATGATGTAGGTGCATATATGTGAAGCTAGCATTCACTTCAAACGAAATTAAATGAAAATAGGATTCACACACGCACATAGAATTCTTCAACATAAAATAAAGCATCACATGTACAGAGCGACATACGCACAATGTGCAGCAAATAATGTAGGCCAAACACTGTATATAATGTGAAAAATCATCTGAGTACAATGGTAGACCGACTGCTAGAGACAAACTACTGAAACTAAAACAATAGAGCCACAATCAATGCTCTGGCTCTGACTCAGACGAATGCTCTGGAGACAACTCAGGGCCCCGAGCTGACTCTCGCAGCCGATATCTCTGCCTGTCTGGAACTGGCATGGGCTGTGTATCCGAGGGGGAAGACTCGTCATCCTCATCCTCCCAATCAGCCTCCGCATCAGCCCCCAAGCAGGCCAAACCAACAACACCTGCTCCAACTGGCTGTGATACTGCACCTCTACCTGTACCTGGAGCCCTGCGTGGTCGTCCTCTCCTCCCTGGCAGTTTCTGTGCCTTGCCTTTCTTGTTCGGTGCACCCTTGGGCCTGCCTGGTCTCTTGCGGACAAGAGGAGCTGTCAATGCCTCGTCACCCCCATGCAAATCACCTGGCTGGCTAGGCTGGGCCCAAGCTGAGGCCGGCTCGGATAGGGAAGCAAAAGAGGGAACTCCCTGTGCAACTGAGCGAGGAGGATGAGCTCGTGGAGTGTGTGCCCGTGGGGCTGCTGCAGGTGGAGGAACTGGCTGTGCAGGAGGCGAGTACAGTGGCGATATGTACTGAAAGGGGCGCTGTGGTGGCCGGTACTGGTACATCCTGGGTGCTGCCAAAGGAGGAGGATGTGACGTGGGTGCTGCCGCTGGAGGAGCCACTGTGGATGTGGGCGCTGCAAGAGAAAACCTGGGCACAGATGGTGGCCTGCCATGGAGACCTGGTGCTGCAGAAGTGGACGGCGATGGAGGGGATGCAGGCCTAAATGGCATCGGTGGCACTGGAGGAGCTGTGCGACACACATACACCCTCTGAGGAGCTGGAGGAACTGTAGGCACCTCATGCGGCTGCTCTGGCTGGGACTCTGTGTGTGGCATGCTGGCAAGAGATGATGGGGGCGCCCTGACACTCGGCATCTGCTGGGCCTCTGAATCCAATGTGGCAACCAAGTCGGCCAGCTGGGCATCCGAATACAAATGCTCTGGGCTCTGGGACTCATCCTGTGCACCAGCCTCTAAATCATCCTGTGCACCGACCTCTGAATCATCCTGTGCACCAACCCCTGAATCAACCCAAGCCTCATCCCGTGCCTCATCATGTGCACCCTGTAGACCCTGCATGGCCTCCCAATCTGTGCAATGAAAGTCATCAGGTGCCTCCTCTGGTGTGCTGTCGTAGTAACGGCCATGACTCTGTGCTGCACGCATCCAAACATCTGCGGGACCAGCATCTAAACCACTCTGCCCTCTATCAAGAGCCTCCTCCATCATGTCGACATAGGTAGGTATGCCACTGCCCCCCCCTGTGTGCCCTGCCTGTCTGCCGGTATAACCTGTGCCATGTGTCCCACCTCTGCCACGTGATGCACCTGTGACCCCTGCCCGTGGCGTGTGCCCTGCACCTGTATAATCTGCCTCATCCCTCTCTGGTCTGGCAAACACAACCCGAATGGGCTCATCCTCATCATGCTCATCCTCTGACACTGGCTCATCTGCCTCATACAATGGGGGCTCTCTGTGCTCAAGCCCAAGCTCTCTCTCTCTCATCTCGGCAAGCTCCCTCTCTCTCTCTGCCATCAACTGTGTGCCCAGGTCATCTGCAGGCATGGGATGGGTGCTGTCCGTAGGCAAGTCAACCTGGCGCTCCAAATCAGATATCTTCGTCTGCAAGGTTTAAAATTTGCATGTCAGAGAGACAACTTTTTCAAGAAATGAAACCAACATACCAGGAGTCAACCAACATGCTATGAAAGATTAGCTTATCACCTGCAATGCGCTCGTAATGGTCGGAAGCCTCCTGGCGAGACGTGCGTTGGTGCTACAGAACACCAACCGCTCCAACTGACTCACTGACAACCGGTTTCTTCTCCTCGTGTGAATCAGTGCCCATGTGCTCCAATTACGCTCACACACAGAGGCAGCACAGTCCTGTGGTGCGTGCATTGAAATACTTCAGCACATTGTGGCAAAGGTGAAACTTCAACGAAACACAAAAAATGGAGGATAAAATGAGATGCATACCTGAGAAAGGACACGCAGTGCAAGACGCTGTATAGATGGGTATGTGCTACCGAACATGGTCCACCAGGTAATGGGTAGCTGCCTCCTCTCTGGATCCTGGGCAGCCGGGTGGCCGAATGTGCCCATGCCGAAACGAAATGCAGCGAGCTCCTCCATGAGCCTGATAGGATCCAAACCTATGTGTGGACCCACCCTGTGAATGTACTGAAGCCAATCGGCCTCGAGCTCCCTGTCTGCGATCTGTGTCGGAGAGAGGAAGAGGGGATGCAGCATGTGTGCAACGCTGTGGATACTCCTGTGGAAGTAGTTCCATCGCGTCTCCCATATGAACTTCAGCTCTGTCATCCTGCAGGTGAGGGGCATGTGGTTTAGGGCATTACGAAAAAGCTTAACATTGACAGAAAAACAAACTAGCAAGTACTGAAAAGATAAAGGTCAATTGCAACACTGTACCGCTTACCTCTCTGGCTGCAAGATGGGCAGCTGCAGGAACTGTCCAATCCGGTCCATGAGCTCATACACCAGTCCAAGTGTCGACCCCTCGCTGTCAGCCATGCGGAGCACAATGTAGAGTGGTCGAAGCAGTCCTGACAATGTCTGTGCATCCCTCCAGAACTGGTCTCCCCTCACCGTGGAAGAAAAGTGCTCCCCATCCTCAGTGTGCGGAAATGTACTGGCACCCCAAAGATCACTGGCAACCATCTGTAGAAGCTGGGCCCTGCACCTGATCAAACGGTCGATGACCACCAAGTCGAATGCAAAGCGCGTGGGGGCTGGCTTACGGAGGTCCAGATGGCTAAACACCCGGAACATGGCAAGAACACGCCTCTTTCTGGTGACAAAAGTCACCAGGAAGAGGGCCTCCCGGACGATGGCTCTAACCCAGGGAAGTGCTCCAATGTCCCCCATCAAAAGGTCTATGCCGTGGGCTGCACAGGGGGTATGAACAATATGAGGGAACTCGGCCTCTAGCAGTACACCCATCTGAATGCAGTTCGTGGCATTGTCCGTCACCACCGTGACGACATGCTGTGGGCCTATGGCTAGGATGGAAGACCTGATGACATCAAACATGAACTCTGCAGATATGACTCTCCCCCCCCTGCTGCAATCCATTGCCCTCAAAAACTGTGTGCCCATGCAGCTGGAGACCAGTATGTTGAGGATCGGCCTCCTCCTGACATCAGTCCAGCCATCGGACATGATGCTGCAACCGTAAGTGGCCCAGTGCCGACGCAGAGGCTCCATCTCTCTAGACAAGGACTCGACCCTATCCCTCAGCATGTGTGTGCGGACAACCTCTGAACTAGGGACTCTCCAGCTAGGGCTGACAGACTGTGCAAGGCGGAAGGCCCTTCTGAAGGGCTCAGAGTCGGTGATGGCAAAGGGCAGGTTCAGCTCGTAAACCAGACTGGCCACGGCCTGTGTGGCCTCTCTGTCCATGTGCGGCTGATGCGCGCCGCGAATGGTCTGCTGCACGAGGGCTCTCCCTGGTGGACGACGGGTGGTGGACCTCCAGCACGGTGCACCAACCGTGACGGGAATGGACGATGACGCGACAGGCTGGGCGCTGGTGGATGCATCGGCTGTAGACGTGGAATGGGGAGAGTGGGATGCACTGGCAGGGATGGGTGCAGCAGCATAGGTGGGGTGCACTGGTGGAGGGGCAACATCTGGCATGGGGTACGAAAACTGCTGGCTGAGGAGGTCATCCGGATGGGAAGGGAAGGAAGAAGGGATCTCTTCCACATCCTCGAAGGCCCGCCCAGTACCATCCTGGGCCTGCTCGGGTGGCGGAGAGTCCATGAGAAAGTCGTAGACTGGTGGAGTGCGAGCAACAGTGGGTGGTGGTGGAACCGCAGTGGCAACTGTCGGACGCGATGGGACGGGATCCACCGGAATCTGAGCAGATGGGGGTGCATGAGGCAGAGCTGTCTGAGGGGCAAAGGGACCAGAGGAGGATGCACTCCCTCTCCTCGTGCGTGCCAGCCAAGCAGGCAGCAACTCTGGGTTAGTCACATAAGGAGCGGTGCAAAATCGGAGAACGCCCTCCGAAATGGTGTTCTCCCCTGCCACGAGCCGCGGCCCGTAGGTGTCCAGTAGTCGCTGCCTGTCGGGGACGGTCATGCTGCCACAAGGGGCAGCATTCAAGGTGGCACCATTTTTGGCGCGTGCACCGAGCAGATGGCCTTTAAGGCGAGTGAGGGATGCAGCAAACTCGACGAGACAGTATCGGCAGCGCACGATCTTCTGACCGGTCTTGTTGGCCTTGTCGGCAACCCGCCTGACAATGTCTACCTCGTCCCACAGACCGGAAAGGTCGGATTGCACCATTGCAGATGAAATGAGGGATGGATTGCTGGAAAAAAAACAGCAGGGTTCACTGTTGGAGAGACGCTGAAAATGGGCGAGTGCAGGGCAAAGGAAATCAGATGCAAGGCAGGGCGTTGCGTGGGCGATGGGCGACGCAAGGAATCAAAGGCAGGCAAGAAAAACCAGCAGCGATGGCAGGGCGGAGAGGGCTCAAAAAAATTTCAGAGGAAATGCGAGGGGGGCGGGTAGGTTTAGGTAAAAAAAAATTAAAAAAAATATTAAATAATAAATATATTATTATATTGTGGTACCGCGGTACCATCATGGTACCGCGGTACCAGTATGGTCCCGCGGTACCGGGATCCGCGGTACCCAGTACCGCGGGACCTATGATATATATATATATATATATATATATATATATATATCATAGATCCAGCAGTACCAGGATCCGCAGATCCCGGTACCGCAGATCCATATTGGTACCGCGCATCCATACTGATCCGCGGTACCATGATATATAATATTTTTTTAAAAAATAAAATAAAATCAAGTGGGCAATATGGGTATCAGCTTGAAGTTGTTGACGAGAGCAGTGCATTTATGTAGGTTGCCGGTGCTGACGAGAGCGAACAGCCAAAGGACCAAGGGGATACAAAACACCAAAAAGTGTGTTTTCGCTCAGGGAGTCGGAAGGCCAAATCATGAAGAGGTCGTACCCCCAAACCCTGCCGTTGGGGGGCTCTGCCCCCCAAAACCCCCGCCGGGGGGCTACCCCCCCCCGGACCCCCTGTTTCTTAGGGGGCTACCACCCCCCGAACCCCCCAAGACTTGCTGCTATATAGAAACTGTAATCTAGCCATCTCATAACCATCATGGTCTCACAGTAGACCCTATACTAACAACCGTGCTCAGTAATGGCTTCTCCTCATAACGGGGGCCTTACAGATCTGAGCTCACGGTTAACTAGTGACTACTAAACTGAGAGGTGCATTGTTTAGTTGTCTAACACATTTGTAGCTGAAAGCACCGGCAACCTGCATAAATGCACTGCTCTTGTCAAGAGCTTCAAGCTGATACCCATATTGCCCACTAAATTCTTTTTTTTTTTTAAAATTAAAAATGGTGCTGCCCTGGTATCGCGGATTTTTGGGCGGCACCATAATGGCGGTACCACGTGCCACTATGATATATGTATATATAATAATATTATATATATATAATTCAGGGATGAGGGTCCAGCCGGAATGGCCGCGTCCGCGTCCGACCCCCGGACTCGGGGTTGGACGCGTCCAATTTTTTTTTTTTTTTTTTAAACTAAAAAACCCTAAAAAAAATTAAAAAAAATAAAAAACGGACGTGTTCGTACCGCCGTACACACCCGTGGCTTCAGTTTTTATTCTTTTTAATTTTTTTTAGTCTAAATTTAAAAAAAAAAAAAACCGGACGCGCGTCCGCGTCCACCGTCCGCTTCCTTAGATATATATATAAGTGGCACGTGGTACCGTCATTATGGTACCGCGGTACCATAATGGTGGTACCACGGATATGGTGCTGCCCTCAGACCAACGGTACCAGGGCGGCACCACAAAAATAATATTTTATTATTTTTGTTATTTTTTTTTTAATTAAAACCCTTTTAATAGGCTAATACAGGGTAAACATTTCAAGAAAAAAAAGGGTTAGGGTTTAGAAAAAAGATGTTACTGTACAGGGGAACTGTATTGGGGGCACTGTGGGAGAGCAGACCTTGTGGTCAATGGGAGTGCAGCATGTGGGGGGGTAGCAAATCCGGACGGTACACCGTCACATGGGCACTATGGGGGAGCAGACCAGGGACCCAATGGGAGTGCAGCATGTGGGGGAGCAGCAAATCGGGACAGGTACATCGTCACATGGGCACTGTGGGGGGAGCAGACCACGGACCCAATCAGAGTGCAGCATGTGGGGGAGCAGCAAATCCGGACAGGTACACCCTCACATGGGCATTGTGGAGGAGCAGACCATGGACCCAATCGGAGTGCAGCATGTGGGGGAGCAATACATGGGGCAGGTACAGTAGCACATGGGATCCTCAACAAGTGCAAATGGGGAAACAGGCTATGGGGTTAAATAGGCACTCACGAGGCAGTGAGAGAGCCAGTGAGAGGCTGTGGGAGGCATTGTGAGAGGCTGTGAGAGAGATCCAGTGATAGGTATCATCAAGAGGCATTGTGAGAGGCTGTGAGAGGGAGGCTGTGAGAGAGCCAGTGAGAGCCATTGAGAGGCTGTGAGAGGCATTTCGAGAAACAGGGTGTCGTGAGATGGCGGAGCGCATACCACCGAGGCCTGAGGGCGAAGCCAGGAGGAAGCTCGAGGAAGATGTCCGAAGGCACAAGGAAAGGCATCGGAAGCAAGAGGCAGACATTGCAGAGATGTTGTGAGAGACTCGGCAGAGACACACGTTGTCGAGCTGGATTTGGATGAGCAGATCGGAATGAACTTCACACGGCGGCAGCTCATCATGGTCAGGGAAAGGGCTGCCAGCCGTCGTGCTAACCAGGAGGCAGCTCGAGCTAATCGGGAGGCAGAGCGAGAGCGACAGAACAATGCACCTGACGAGGGCGAGGAGTCAGTGGAGGATCCATAGGAATGTTTAGAATAGATGGGGTCTAGCCGTATGTGGCTGACTGTTGTTATGTAATTTTCGGCAGTAGATGAGGCAGCATTTAGTGTCTAACATAGTGTAAAGAACAGCCCCAACCGTATATGGCAGGAATACGTATTGTAATTTTGATACATCTGATGAATTAATGTACGGTGTGTTTTTTGTGCAACGCGTGCCTGGTGTATTGCAATGGAATATGTGTTTATGAAATGCTATAAAGGGGGTTGTATTTCTGTGTTGTGCATCTGCTATCAATCTCTACAGTTGAAACTAATTGTAATTACGCATGTACCAATGGAAATAAAATTGAAAACAGAGCATAACATTACAAATCGACAAATACAAAATGTGCAGCGAATAAAGTACGTCCAACACTAAATTTAGTATGGATAGTGTTCGACCATCTGGCCGCCAAACATGGAACATGATATCAAACTGCTAAAAATAAAATGACGGAGCTACAATCAATGCTCTGGCTCTGACTCAGACAAATGCTCCGGAGACAACTCGGGGTCCCGAGCTGACTCTCGCAACTGATATCTATGCCTGTCTGGAACTGGCATGGGCTGTGTATCCGAGGGGAAAGACTTGTCATCCTATCCTCCCAATCTGCCTCCGCATCAGCCCCCAAGCAGGCTCAACCAACAACACCTGCTGCAGCTGGCTATAATATTGCACCTCTACCAGCAACCAGAGCCCTGCAAGGTCGTCCTCTCTTCCCTGGCAGTTTCTGTGCCCTGCCTTTCTTGTTCGGTGCACCCTTGGGGCTTCATGGCCTCTTGCAGACGAGGGGAGCCGTCAATGCCTCATCACCCCCATGCAGATCACCTGGCTGGCTAGGCTGGGCGCAAGCTGCGGCCGGCTGGGATAGAGAAGCCAAAGATGGGTGTCCTTGTGCAGCTGATAGTGGAGGATAGGTCCGTGAAGTGTGTGCCCGTGGGCCTGCTGCTAGTGGAGGAATTGGCTGTGGAGGGGCCGTCCTTGCAGGAGGCAAGTACAGCGGCAATAAGTACTGAAAGGGGCGCTACGGTGGCCGGTACTGGTACATCCTGGGTACTGCCAAAGGAGGAGCCGGTGCGGTGGGTGCTGCCCAGGGAGGAGGCTGTGTCGTGGGTGCTGCCACTGGAGGAGCCATTGTGGATGTGGGCACTGCAAGAGAAGATCTGGGCATAGATGGCGGCCTGCCATGGAGACCTGGTGCTGCAAAAGTGGATGGCGATGGAGGGGCTGCAGGCCTCAATGGCATCGGTGGCACTGGACGTGCTGTGCGGCGCACATACACCCTCTAAGGAACTAGAGGAACTGCAGGCACCTCGTGTAGCTGCTCTGGCTGAGACTCTATGTAGGGCATGCTGGCTAGAGAGGATGGGGGCGCTTAACGCTCGGCATCTGCTGGGCCTCTGAATCCAACTCTGCAATCAAGTCGTCCAGCTGGGCATCCGAATACAAATGCTCTGGGCTCTGGGACTCATCATGTGCACCATCCTCTGGATCATCCTGTGCCTCATCCCATGCCTCATCCCACTCATTCACACGAGGAGAAGAAATCGGTTGTCAGTGAGTCAGTGGGAGTGGTTGGTGTTCTGTAGCACCAACGCACGTCTCGCTAGGAGACTTCCGACCATTACGAGCGCATTGCAGGTGATAAGCTAATCTTTTATAGCATGTTGGTTGACTCCTGGTATGTTGGTTTCATTACTTGATAAAGTTGTCTCTCTGACATGCAAATTTTAAACCTTGCAGATGAAGATATCAGATTTGGAGCGCCAGGTTGACTTGCCTACGGACAGCACCCATCCCATGCCTGCAGATGACCTGGGCACACAGTTGATGGCAGAGAGAGAGAGGGAGCTTGCCGAGATGAGAGAGAGAGAGAGAGAGAGAGAGAGAGAGAGAGAGAGAGAGAGAGAGAGAGAGAGAGAGAGAGAGAGCTTGGGCTTGAGCACAGAGAGCCCCCATTGTATGAGGCAGATGAGCCAGTGTCAGAGGATGAGCATGATGAGGATGAGCCCATTCGGGTTGTGTTTGCCAGATCAGAGAGGGATGAGGCAGATGATACAGGTGCAGGGCACACGCCACGGGCAGGGGTCACAGGTGCATCACGTGGCAGAGGTGGGACACATGGCACAAGTTATACCGGCAGGGCACACAGAGGAGGCCAGTGGCATACCTACCTATGTCGACATGATGGAGGAGGCTCTTGATAGAGGGCAGAGTGGTTTAGATGCCGGTGCCGCAGATGTTTGGATGCGTGCAGCATAGAGTCATGGCCGTTACTACGACAACACACCAGAGGAGGCACCTGATGACTTTCATTGCACAGATTGGGAGGCCATGCAGGGTCTACAAGGTGCACATGATGAGGCATAGGATGAGGCTTGGGTTGATTCAGGGGTTGGTGCACAGGATGATTTAGAGGCTGGTGCACAGGATGAGTCCTAGAGCCCAGAGCATTTGTATTCGGATGCCCAGCTGGCCGAGTTGGTTGCCACATTGGATTCAGAGGCCCAGCAGATGCCGAGTGTCAGGGCGCCCCCATCATCTCTTGCCAGCATGCCATACACAGAGTCCCAGCCAGAGCAGCCGCATGAGGTGCCTACAGTTCCTCCAGCTCCTCAGAGGGTGTATGTGAGTCGCACAGCTCCTCCAGTGCAACCAATACCATTTAGGCCTGCAGCCCCTCCATCGCCGTCCACTTTTGCAGCACCAGGTCTCCATGGCAGGCCACCATCTGTGCCCAGGTTTTCTCTTGCAGCGCCCACATCCATAGTGGCTCCTCCAGTGGCAGCACCCACGTCACATCCTCCTCCTTTGGCAGCACCCAGGATGTACCAGTACCGGCCACCACAGCGCCCCTTTCAGTACATATCGCCACTGTACTCGCCTCCTGCACAGCCAGTTCCTCCACCTGCAGCAGCCCCACGGGCACACACTCCACAAGCTCATCCTCCTCGCTCAGGTGCACAGGGAGTTCCCTCTTTTGCTTCCCTATCCCAGCCGGCCTCAGCTTGGGCCCAGCCTAGCCAGCCAGGTGATTTGCATGGGGGTTACGAGGCATTGACAGCTCCTCTTGTCCGCAAGAGACCAGGAAGGCCCAAGGGTGCACCGAACAAGAAAGGCAAGGCACAGAAACTGCCAGGGAGGAGAGGACGACCACGCAGGGCTCTAGGTAGCATGTAGAGGTGCAGTATCACAGCCAGTTGGAGCAGGTGGTGTTGGTTTGGCCTGCTTGGGGGCTGATGCGGAGGCTGATTGGGAGGATGAGGATGACGAGTCTTCCCCCTCGGATACACAGCCCATGCCAGTTCCAGACAGGCAGAGATATCGGCTGCGAGAGTCATCTCGGGGCCCTGAGTTGTCTCCAGAGCATTCGTCTGAGTCAGAGCTAGAGCATTGATTGTGGCTCTGTTGTTTTAGTTTCAGTAGTTTGTCTCTAGCAGACGGTCTACCATTGTACTCAGATGATTTTTCACATTATATACAGTGTTTGGCCTACATTATTTGTTGCACATTGTGCGTATGTTGCTCTGTACATGTGATGCTTTATTTTATGTCGAATTCTATGTGCGTGTGTGAATCCTATTTTCATTTAATTTCGTTTGAAGTGAATGCTAGCTTCACATATATGCACCTACATCATGAGCACAACAATCACCCCTACACCCCAAACGACATTTCATAAACACATGTAATACATCTGCATTTAAAAAAATTACAGACATCGCATCTTACATGACCAGGCTCGCGTTGCACAAAAAACAACTATGTATATATTCAACCGTTGTATCAGGATAACATCACATATACTGTCATTTTTTTAAGCAGCCATCTAGTTATTTGCTGCACCATAAACTGCCGAAAACTACATAGCAACAGTCCGCCTTATACGGCTGGACCTTATCTATTCTAAACATCCCTCACTGATCCTCCACCGACTCCTCGCCCTCGTCTGGTGCATTGTTTTGTCGCTCTTGCTCTGCCTCCCGGTTAGCCCGACGTCTGGCCGCCCTTTCCCTGACCATGATGAGCTGCCGTCGTGTGAAATTCATTCCGATCTGCTCATCCAGATCCAGCTCGACAGCGGGGACAGGATCCACAGCGGGGGCGGGTGGCTCCGGTTCCGGATTTCTCTGTTGAGTCTGTCGCAGCATCTCTCGGATATCTGCCTCTTGCTTCCGATGCCTCTCGTTGTGCCTTCGGATATCTTCCTCAAGCTTCCTCCTGGCTTCGCCCTCGGGCTTCGGTGGTATGCGCTCTGCCATCTCGATCGACCTTCTCCTCACATCACCCTGGTCCTTGAACACCCTTTCACAGCACCCTCGCCCTCAAACAACCTCTCACAGTCTGTCACCGGCTCTCGCTTGCTCTCTCACTGTCTATCACTAGCTCTCTCACAGCCTCTGAAAATGCCGACCACAATGGCATTGTGAGTGCCTATTTATCCCCACAGCCTGATCGGCCATGTGGATCCCCATCATCCCTCCATGTGCCTCTGTACCTGCCCCCATGTGATGCTCCCCCCTGTGTTGGTCTCCCATTGGGCCCATGGTCTGCTCACCCACAATGCCCATGTGCCTCTGTACTTGTCCCCATGTGATGCTGCCCCCCTGTGTTGGTCTCCCATTGGCCCCTCGGTCTGCTCACTCGCAGTGCCCATGTGCCACTGCAACAGTCCCCTGCATCATGTACTGTACCCTCTTTTTTTACACCCAGAACCCCCTTTTTTTTACTTTTTTTTGTCCTTTTTTGGTAGTTAATATGCAAAAAAAAATTATTAAAAATATATTAAAAAATAAAAAAAATATTAAAAATGGTACCGCACAGGTACCGCGGATCCCAGGGCGGTACCGTACCGGCGGTACCATACCAGCGGTACCACGAGGTACTATGATATATATATATATATATATATATATATATCATAGGTCCCGCGGTACTGGGTACCGCGGATCCCGGTACCGCGGGACCATACTGGTACCGCGGTACCATGATGGTACCGCGGTACCACAATATAATAATATATTTATTATTTAATATTTTTTTTAATTTTTTTTTACCTAAACCTACCCGCCCCCCTCGCATTTCCTCTGAAATTTTTTTGAGCCCTCTCCGCCCTGCCATCGCTGCTGGTTTTTCTTGCCTGCCTTTGATTCCTTGCGTCGCCCATCGCCCACGCAACGCCCTGCCTTGCATCTGATTTCCTTTGCCCTGCACTCGCCCATTTTCAGCGTCTCTCCAACAGTGAACCCTGCTGTTTTTTTTCCAGCAATCCATCCCTCATTTCATCTGCAATGGTGCAATCCGACCTTTCCGGTCTGTGGGACGAGGTAGACATTGTCAGGCGGGTTGCCGACAAGGCCAACAAGACCGGTCAGAAGATCGTGCGCTGCCGATACTGTCTCGTCGAGTTTGCTGCATCCCTCACTCGCCTTAAAGGCCATCTGCTCGGTGCACGCGCCAAAAATGGTGCCACCTTGAATGCTGCCCCTTGTGGCAGCATGACCGTCCCCGACAGGCAGCGACTACTGGACACCTACGGGCCGCGGCTCGTGGCAGGGAAGAACACCATTTCGGAGGGCGTTCTCCGATTTTGCACCGCTCCTTATGTGACTAACCCAGAGTTGCTGCCTGCTTGGCTGGCACGCACGAGGAGAGGGAGTGCATCCTCCTCTGGTCCCTTTGCCCCTCAGACAGCTCTGCCTCATGCACCCCCATCTGCTCAGATTCCGGTGGATCCCGTCCCATCGCGTCCGACAGTTGCCACTGCGGTTCCACCACCACCCACTGTTGCTCGCACTCCACCAGTCTACGACTTTCTCATGGACTCTCCGCCACCCGAGCAGGCCCAGGATGGTACTGGGCGGGCCTTCGAGGATGTGGAAGAGATCCCTTCTTCCTTCCCTTCCCATCCGGATGACCTCCTCAGCCAGCAGTTTTCGTACCCCATGCCAGATGTTGCCCCTCCACCAGTGCACCCCACCTATGCTGCTGCACCCATCCCTGCCAGTGCATCCCACTCTCCCCATTCCACGTCTACAGCCGATGCATCCACCAGCGCCCAGCCTGTCGCGTCATCGTCCATTCCCGTCACGGTTGGTGCACCGTGCTGGAGGTCCACCACCCGTCGTCCACCAGGGAGAGCCCTCGTGCAGCAGACCATTCGCGGCGCGCATCAGCCGCACATGGACAGAGAGGCCACACAGGCCGTGGCCAGTCTGGTTTACGAGCTGAACCTGCCCTTTGCCATCACCGACTCTGAGCCCTTCAGAAGGGCCTTCCGCCTTGCACAGTCTGTCAGCCCTAGCTGGAGAGTCCCTAGTTCAGAGGTTGTCCGCACACACATGCTGAGGGATAGGGTCGAGTCCTTGTCTAGAGAGATGGAGCCTCTGCGTCGGCACTGGGCCACTTACGGTTGCAGCATCATGTCCGATGGCTGGACTGATGTCAGGAGGAGGCCGATCCTCAACATACTGGTCTCCAGCTGCATGGGCACACAGTTTTTGAGGGCAGTGGATTGCAGCAGGGGGGGGAGAGTCATATCTGCAGAGTTCATGTTTGATGTCATCAGGTCTTCCATCCTAGCCATAGGCCCACAGCATGTCGTCACGGTGGTGACGGACAATGCCACGAACTGCATTCAGATGGGTGTACTGCTAGAGGCCGAGTTCCCTCATATTGTTCATACCCCCTGTGCAGCCCACGGCATAGACCTTTTGATGGGGGACATTGGAGCACTTCCCTGGGTTAGAGCCATCGTCCGGGAGGCCCTCTTCCTGGTGACTTTTGTCACCAGAAAGAGGCGTGCTCTTGCCATGTTTCGGGTGTTTAGCCATCTGGACCTCCGTAAGCCAGCCCCCACGCGCTTTGCATTCGACTTGGTGGTCATCGACCGTTTGATCAGGTGCAGGGCCCAGCTTCTACAGATGGTTGCCAGTGATCTTTGGGGTGCCAGTACATTTCCGCACACTGAGGATGGGGAGCACTTTTCTTCCACGGTGAGGGGAGACCAGTTCTGGAGGGATGCACAGACATTGTCAGGACTGCTTCGACCACTCTACATTGTGCTCCGCATGGCTGACAGCGAGGGGTCGACACTTGGACTGGTGTATGAGCTCATGGACCGGATTGGACAGTTCCTGCAGCTGCCCATCTTGCAGCCAGAGAGGTAAGCGGTACAGTGTTGCAATTGACCTTTATCTTTTCAGTACTTGCTAGTTTGTTTTTCTGTCAATGTTAAGCTTTTTCGTAATGCCCTAAACCACATGCCCCTCACCTGCAGGATGACAGAGCTGAAGTTCATATGGGAGACGCGATGGAACTACTTCCACAGGAGTATCCACAGCGTTGCACACATGCTGCATCCCCTCTTCCTCTCTCCGACACAGATCGCAGACAGGGAGCTCGAGGCCGATTGGCTTCAGTACATTCACAGGGTGGGTCCACACATAGGTTTGGATCCTATCAGGCTCATGGAGGAGCTCGCTGCATTTCGTTTCGGCATGGGCACATTCGGCCACCCGGCTGCCCAGGATCCAGAGAGGAGGCAGCTACCCATTACCTGGTGGACCATGTTCGGTAGCACATACCCATCTATACAGCGTCTTGCACTGCGTGTCCTTTCTCAGGTATGCATCTCATTTTATCCTCCATTTTTTGTGTTTCGTTGAAGTTTCACCTTTGCCACAATGTGCTGAAGTATTTCAATGCACGCACCACAGGACTGTGCTGCCTCTGTGTGTGAGCGTAATTGGAGCACATGGGCACTGATTCACACGAGGAGAAGAAACCGGTTGTCAGTGAGTCAGTTGGAGCGGTTGGTGTTCTGTAGCACCAACGCACGTCTCGCCAGGAGGCTTCCGACCATTACGAGCGCATTGCAGGTGATAAGCTAATCTTTCATAGCATGTTGGTTGACTCCTGGTATGTTGATTTCATTTCTTGAAAAAGTTGTCTCTCTGACATGCAAATTTTAAACCTTGCAGACGAAGATATCTGATTTGGAGCGCCAGGTTGACTTGCCTACGGACAGCACCCATCCCATGCCTGCAGATGACCTGGGCACACAGTTGATGGCAGAGAGAGAGAGGGAGCTTGCCGAGATGAGAGAGAGAGAGCTTGGGCTTGAGCACAGAGAGCCCCCATTGTATGAGGCAGATGAGCCAGTGTCAGAGGATGAGCATGATGAGGATGAGCCCATTCGGGTTGTGTTTGCCAGACCAGAGAGGGATGAGGCAGATTATACAGGTGCAGGGCACACGCCACGGGCAGGGGTCACAGGTGCATCACGTGGCAGAGGTGGGACACATGGCACAGGTTATACCGGCAGACAGGCAGGGCACACAGGGGGGGGCAGTGGCATACCTACCTATGTCGACATGATGGAGGAGGCTCTTGATAGAGGGCAGAGTGGTTTAGATGCTGGTCCCGCAGATGTTTGGATGCGTGCAGCACAGAGTCATGGCCGTTACTACGACAGCACACCAGAGGAGGCACCTGATGACTTTCATTGCACAGATTGGGAGGCCATGCAGGGTCTACAGGGTGCACATGATGAGGCACGGGATGAGGCTTGGGTTGATTCAGGGGTTGGTGCACAGGATGATTCAGAGGTCGGTGCACAGGATGATTTAGAGGCTGGTGCACAGGATGAGTCCCAGAGCCCAGAGCATTTGTATTCGGATGCCCAGCTGGCCGACTTGGTTGCCACATTGGATTCAGAGGCCTTGCAGATGCCGAGTGTCAGGGCGCCCCCATCATCTCTTGCCAGCATGCCACACACAGAGTCCCAGCCAGAGCAGCCGCATGAGGTGCCTACAGTTCCTCCAGCTCCTCAGAGGGTGTATGTGCGTCGCACAGCTCCTCCAGTGCCACCGATGCCATTTAGGCCTGCATCCCCTCCATCGCCGTCCACTTCTGCAGCACCAGGTCTCCATGGCAGGCCACCATCTGTGCCCAGGTTTTCTCTTGCAGCGCCCACATCCACAGTGTCTCCTCCAGTGGCAGCACCCACGTCACATCCTCCTCCTTTGGCAGCACCCAGGATGTACCAGTACCGGCCACCACAGCGCCCCTTTCAGTACATATCGCCACTGTACTCGCCTCCTGCACAACCAGTTCCTCCACCTGCAGCAGCCCCACGGGCACACACTCCACGAGCTCATCCTCCTCGCTCAGTTGCACAGGGAGTTCCCTCTTTTGCTTCCCTATCCCAGCCGGCCTCAGCTTGGGCCCAGCCTAGCCAGCCAGGTGATTTGCATGGGGGTGACGAGGCATTGACAGCTCCTCTTGTCCGCAAGAGACCAGGCAGGCCCAAGGGTGCACCGAACAAGAAAGGCAAGGCACAGAAACTGCCAGGGAGGAGAGGACGACCACGCAGGGCTCCAGGTACAGGTAGAGGTGCAGTATCACAGCCAGTTGGAGCAGGTGTTGTTGGTTTGGCCTGCTTGGGGGCTGATGCGGAGGCTGATTGGGAGGATGAGGATGACGAGTCTTCCCCCTCGGATACACAGCCCATGCCAGTTCCAGACAGGCAGAGATATCGGCTGCGAGAGTCAGCTCGGGGCCCTGAGTTGTCTCCAGAGCATTCGTCTGAGTCAGAGCCAGAGCATTGATTGTGGCTCTATTGTTTTAGTTTCAGTAGTTTGTCTCTAGCAGTCGGTCTACCATTGTACTCAGATGATTTTTCACATTATATACAGTGTTTGGCCTACATTATTTGCTGCACATTGTGCGTATGTCGCTCTGTACATGTGATGCTTTATTTTATGTTGAAGAATTCTATGTGCGTGTGTGAATCCTATTTTCATTTAATTTCGTTTGAAGTGAATGCTAGCTTCACATAGATGCACCTACATCATGAGCACAGCAATCACCCCTACACCCCAAACGACATTGAATAAACACATGTAATACATCTGCATTTAAAAAAATTACAAACATTGCATCTTACATGACCAGGCTCGCGTTGCACAAAAAACAACTATGTATATATTCAACCGTTGTATCAGGATAACATCACATATACTGTCATTTTTTTAAGCAGCCATCTAGTTATTTGCTGCACCATAAACTGCCGAAAACTACATAGCAACAGTCCGCCACATACGGGTGGACCTCATCTATTCTAAACATCCCTCACTGATCCTCCACCGACTCCTCGCCCTCGTCTGGTGCATTGTTTTGTCGCTCTTGCTCTGCCTCCCGGTTAGCCCGAGCTGCCTCCTGGTTAGCCCGACGTCTGGCCGCCCTTTCCCTGACCATGATGAGCTGCCGTCGTGTGAAATTCATTCCGATCTGCTCATCCAGATCCAGCTCGACAGCGGGGACAGGATCCACAGCGGGGGCGGGTGGCTCCGGTTCCGGATTTCTCTGTCGAGTCTGTCGCAGCATCTCTCGGATATCTGCCTCTTGCTTCCGATGCCTCTCGTTGTGCCTTCGGATATCTTCCTCAAGCTTTCTCCTGGCTTCGCCCTCGGGCTTCGGTGGTATTCGCTCAGCCATCTCGATCGACCTTCTCCTCACAGCACCCTGATCCTTGAACACCCTCTCACAGCACCCTGGCTCTCAAACAGCCTCTCACAGCCTGTCACCGGCTCTCGCTTGCTCTCTCACTGTCTATCACTAGCCCTCTCACAGCCTCTGAAAATGCCGACCACAATGGCATTGTGAGTGCCTATTTATCCCCACAGCCTGATCGGCCATGTGGATCCCCATCATCCCTCCATGTGCCTCCGTACCCGCCCCCATGTGATGCTCCCCCCTGTGTTGGTCTCCCATTGGGCCCATGGTCTGCTCACCCACAATGCCCATGTGCCTCTGTACTTGCCCCCATGTGATGCTACCCCCCTGTGTTGGTCTCCCATTGGCCCCTCGGTCTGCTCACTCGCAGTGCCCATGTGCCATTGCAACGGTCCCCTGCATCATGTACTGTACCCTCTTTTTTTACACCCAGAACCCCCTTTTTTTACTTTTTTTTGTCCTTTTTTGGTAGTTAATATGCAAAAAAAAATTATTAAAAATATATTAAAAAATAAAAAAAAATATTAAAAATGGTACCGCCCTGGTACCGCGGATCCCAGGGCGGTACCGTACCGGCGGTACCACTGATATGGTACCGGCGGTACCATACCAGCGGTACCATGAGGTACTATGATATATATATATATATATATATATCATAGATCCAATGGTACCAGGATCCGCGGATCCAGTGTGGTACCGCGGATCCATACTGATCCGCGGTACCACAATATTTAATATTTTAATATATATATTTTTAACCTAATCCCCCCCCTCGCTTCATTTCTCTCCCTGCCCATCGCGCTGCTGTCCGCACCCTCTCTGTTGTCCGTGCCCTCTGTGCTTTCCGCCCACTCGTTGCCATCATACTGTCTTCGCGTTGCACTGATCGCTTCCGCCCCCACTTTTGCTATTTCGGCCTTTGTTGTGGATTTTCCAACTTTCCGCTACCTATCGCACTCACCATCATCCCTGCCTTTTTGCCCCAGTTCCCTCTACAGAAATGGTGCATTCCAACCTTGCCGATCTGTGGGGCGAGGTGGACATTGTCAGGCGGGTTCCCGACAAGTCCAACAAGTCCGATGCAAAGATCGTGCGCTGTCGATAGAGTTCAGTGCCACCCTCACTCGCCTTAAAGGCCACCTACTTGGCGCATGCGCCAAAAATGGTGGCACACTGAATGCTGCCCCCTGTGCCAGCATGTCCGTTCCTGTCAGGCAGCGACTTCTGGACACCTACGGGCCACGTCTTGTGGCGGGGGAGAATTCGGAGGGTGTTCTCCGGTTTTGCACCACGCCTTACGTGGTTGACCCCGAGTTGCTGCCTGCTTGGCTGGCACGCACGAGAAGAGGGAGTGTGTAATAGATCCTAACACCACAGTAGGGCAAACACTAACTGATCCACCCAACCTTGCCTACTCCCTGATATAGAGTAAGCCCCTCCTAGCCCAGTGTGAGGACTGGTAGCATGCTACTGTCAAGTGTCGGCCACGTGGCACTGACGTGGCCGACTGCACGTCGGGACCCAACTGGGGGCCCTATCCTGCTGATAGGGTCCCTAGGCTGTGTTAGGCCCGCCATGGCTATGGACCGTGTTGGGGCACACTACTCACACTGTCTTGCCCTGTTGGTCATGTACGCTGGACACGACCCTGACTGTGGTATCTGACCTATCTGTGTTCTCTAGGGTTCGGCACTGGTTACGAGCTCGTAACACTCCCTCCCCCTTAAGAACCGTCTTGGTCCTCTAAGACAAAGTCTGGAAAAATCTTGCGAAGGACGCTGCCTCTTTCCCAAGTGGCATTCTCAACAGGCTGATCATTCCACTTAACCAGATATTCTCGGTATAGAGTATGACGAGTCTGCGTCTCTCTACTATCAAGAATCTCCTCTGGTTCATGTGGAGGTTGTTGAGGATCCAATGGGAGAACTAGAACACTGTCCCCTACCAGATTGTCTGATCTGGTTAAGGCTTTTCGTAACTGACTTACATGAAAGACTGGAAAAACCTTACTGCTGTGTGGGAGTTCTAGTTCATAGGTGACCTCGCCTAGTCTCCTACTGATGGTAAAGGGACCAAAATACCTTGTAGACAACTTAGCACACACTCCTGATTTGAGGGTTTTAGAGTCAACTGGGACTCTCAAGTAGACTTTCTCACCAGTGGAGAACTGCACATCCCGTCTGTGTGGATCTGCATAATGCCTGGCTCGATCCTGGGATTGTCTAATGCTACGCTTAGCATGTTCTATCATCTGGTTTAGGTCTTCTAAAAGGTTTCTGGCTGCTTCAACTTTTTCTTGTTTAAACCCTACAGCTGTGGGTGAGCGTGGCTGAAAACCGTACATCAGCATAAATGGGCTGTATCCCGTAGCTGAATGTTTGGTACTGTTGTAAGCAAACTCTAATATCGAGAGATACTCCTCCCAATTAGTCTGCTTCTTGCTGACGTATGCACGAAGCATATCCTCCAGCACTTGATTTACCCTTTCTGTTTGACCGTCCGTCTGTGGATGGTCGGTGGTACTCATATTAAGTTTAGTATGGAGATGATGGAATACTGCCCTCCAAAAATTTCCAGTAAACTTATTGTCCCGGTCGCTGACTATGCCGGAAGGTAGACCGTACAATTTAAATAGCCCGTCTACAAACAACCTCGCTAACTCTGGAGCTCTTACGGTTGTTTTGGTCGGAATGAAATGAGCCATTTTGGTCAGACGGTCAACTGTGACCCATATAGCGTCATTACCCTTTTGGGTTTTAGGCAGGCCTACTATAAAATCCATGGAGATACTCTCCCATTTACCAGCTGGTATTTCTAAGGGATGCAACAACCCTCCTGCCTTTAAACGCTCTGCTTTATTTACTTGACATTTCTGGCAACTGGTTACATACTGGTGGACGTCCTTTTTCATACTGGGCCAGAAAAATTGCCTACGAAGAAGCTCATAGGTCTTCTGTATGCCTGGGTGTCCCGCGCTAGGATTGTCATGACATTCATATAGGACCTACTGCCTATAATCCTCTGAATTGGGGACACATACTCTATCTCTATAGAGCAAGTACTCATCCTGAATGGAATTCTGTTTCCATTTGAATCCTTGAGTCAACTGACCCTCAACCACTGGGGTTTGCTTGGGTAATACAGGCTCAGAATCCTCAACGTCATCTGACGACGTATACTCGGACTCATCATCATCCTCAACGGAAGCTGCCGTATTCTTGGATGAACTGGCACCAACCCCGGGAACTGGTTCTGGAGTCTGTAACTGTCTGTTCTGGACTGAGTTCCAGATAATAGAGAAGAATGCATCATGCTGGCATTTCCCTCTCAAGGACTCGAGTAACTCATTACGAATCTGAGTAAAACTCAACTCGTTTATCATAGGCATTCTGCTAAGGGCATCTGCTACTGTATTGAATTTTCCACGCCTATATCTGATAGACATGTCAAACTCTTGCATCAACTCTGCCCAACGAGCTTTCCGACCTCTAAGCTCAGGTTGATTGCAAAGGTATCTGAGACTCTCATGGTCTGTCAGGACCTCAAAGTTGGCACCATACAAATAATGCCTCCAAGTCTTAAGGGCATGGACTATAGAAAAGAGTTCCTTTTCATAGGCACTATATCTAGTCTGTGCTGGCTCGAGTTTTTTACTCTCGAACGCAACTGGTCGTCCACCCTGAGTTAGCACAGCACCTACCGCAAAGTCGCTAGCATCTGTTTCGACCACAAATGGCTGATTGGGGTCGACGACTTTTAAAACTGGTGCTGTAGCTAAGGCTGTTTTGAGAGCATCAAAGCTCTCCTGTTGTGCGGACTCCCAAATGAACTCCTTTCCCTTCCCCTTAAGGAGATTTGTCATAGGGACTTCTATCTGAGCATATTCCTTGACAAATCGTCTGTAATATCCCGCCAGACCAAGAAAAATTTGAAGTTTCAAAATATTCTGAGGTCTCAGCCAACTGAGTATGGCTTTAACCTTATTTGGGTCCATCTTAATCCCATCTGAAGAGATAATGTGACCCAAATATGCTACTTCTTCAACGAAGAATTCACACTTGGATTGTTTAGCATAAAGCTTATGCTTTCTGAGCAGTCGAAACACCTTTCTGAGGTGTTTTAGATGCTCCTTCCTCGTTTTGCTGTAGACGAGGATGTCATCTAAAAATACGACTACAAACTTACCCAAGTATGGTCTGAGGACACTGTTCATCAAGGTCATAAAGGTAGCTGGAGCATTTGTGAGCCCAAATGGCATCACCTTAAACTAATAATGACCGTGAGGAGTCCTAAAAGCTGTTTTCGAGACATCTTCCGATTATATACGGACTTGATGATATCCCGATCTGAGGTCTATTTTGCTGAAAAACTTAGCCACGTCGAGTTGATCAAACAACTCGTCTGCCCGAGGCATAGGGTATTTATTCTTAATTGTGACTTTATTGAGGGCTCTGTAATCTACGCAAAGACGCATAGACCCCTCTTTCTTTTTCACCAATAGGACTGGTGAGGCCCATGGTGAACTACTGGTCTGAATTTGGCCTTTCCCAAGATAGTCTGTTAACTGCCTAGTTATTTCGTCATCCTCTGTTCGGCTGACCCAATACGGAGGTTTAGAAACAGGTGCTGTACCTGGTACTAGGTTTATTACATGATCTACCTCTCTGCTAGGTGGTAAACCATGTGGCAAATCTTCAGGAAAAACATCTTTAAATTTAGACAATAAAGTTTCTAATTTACTGATTTTCTGCTGAATAGAACTGGAAATAGAAACTTCAAGAATAAACTGAAAGTCACATAAGAATACCTGATGGTCTTCGTCTCCGATTAGCTGACAGAGCTCTGAACTGCAGACCATAGGGCTGTTGGGAACATCATGCTCCCCATGCAACTGGATCTCTCGGCCTTTATACTGAAAGCTGAGGGTGTTCTCCTGATAGTTTCTGTGGAGGGAAGGTCCTAAACTGTAGAGCCAATCTCTCCCGAGAACAATGTCCGTTCGATCCAGGTGCATTATCTGAAAGTTTATTTCATCTTGGTACCCCTGAATACCAAGATTTAACTTACTTACCATAGTTTCCCATATTTTTTTATCTTCACCCTTAGCTAATGAAACTATGTACCTATGCTGACTAGGTACTTCTGGTAGTTTAAGCTTTTTAACCAGGGTGTGGTTGATGAAATTATGGGTTGCCCCATCATCAACCATGACTCTTACTGACTGGTTACCAACTTTCCCATGCATACGTACTAGGTCATGCGGCCCAAAGCTGAAGGGTCTCGCTAGCATTACAGAGGTCAGCTGGCAACAGTGTTCATGATCTTCATGATACACTTTGACCTCGGAAGCTGTCGAGTCACTGGGGAAACATACAGTCTGAACAAGATGAACTTGTTTTTTATCTTTCTTATCTTTTTTAGTGAAAGGCCCCTTGGGACACTGTCTGACTGTGTGTCCCTTGCCCATACACACAAAGCACAAACGTTCTTGTTTGGCTTTCTCAAAATCATCTAGTTTTAAGGGCTGTATGAGTGAAGGGCATTTATGAGGAGCTTCACTTTTAAATTTGTCTTCTTTCTTTCTTTTTAAAAATCTCTTTTTAAATTGAAAGTCTTTCTGAGAAGGCTGCTCAGAAAGTGGCTGTTGTCTCGCCTTCTTCCTACCCACTGAATCATCATAGATTTGTGCATATCTGAGAGCTTGCTCAAGGGTAGTAGGCGAGTTTCTCTGGACCTCTACTTCATATTCATCTTTGAGGCCACGGACAAATCCCCTGATTTTCTGATAGTCATCCATATTTTTAATCTTTAAAATTGCTTCTCGATACTACGAGATATATTGGATGAGGGATTTATCCATTACTGTTCTTTCCCAGGCTTCCCAGGCTCTATCCAATTCATTTTCTGGTAGAAATTCTCTTAGGAAAGCTTCTTCAAAAGCTTTCCATGACCGGGGAGTCTGCCCAGTCTTCTGGAGATTTAACCACCACTTATAGGCCATAGGCCCTAAAGAAAGACTGGCCTCAATTGCTTGCAAATGGTCAGGGGTCTGTTTAAGAGCATGAATGTTCTTCCATTTGCTGAGGAAGGTTTGTAGAATATCTGCATTTCTATCCTTCTCTTCCCCATTAAAAGTAGGAGGCTTTAAATCTTTAAAAACACTGGGGTGAGACCGTAAAGTCTCACCCAAAACTGATGGAAGTGGAGAAGGGGATAACTGAGAAGTGGAGGGAAGGCTTCCTTTCGCGGAACTCAAAATCAAGTTTTTGAGTTCAGCGAACGAGTCGTCCACACTGGACTTGAAATTGGCTAATGCCAACTTCAGTTCATCCACTTCTGTTACCAATTGGAGGAACTGCTCCTTGGTAACCAGTTCGTCGAGTTCTTCGGCGAACTGTTCCTGTTCTTCTACTTCCATGGGTTCCTTCCCTTTTCTGTAAGCCAAGGCTTCTGTTTCAAGTTCGTCGAAGCCTCTCTCCGGGGGTTGATCAGGTCCCTGAGGAGTGGTCATCTTCGGAACTGAAAGAGAGCTACCTTAACTTCTGAAGGAAAAAAAGTCTAAAAGACTAATTTACAATTGTACAAGGAAAAGGAAAGATGACTTAGCTGTTTCTGAGGACTGTACTTCCACAGAGAGAATCAAGAAAAGCCCTTTCAGCTCTTCCTCCACTGATTTGAGGTTGGAAAATGTGCAACACGATCTGAAACTTTTGCTATCCCCCCTCGCTGGTCTGACAGCATCTCAATTTGTCCACAAAATGGCAAGTCTGAAGTCCAAAAACCCTTCTGAATTCTGAAATTTCAGAAGTCTCCTGCTCGCTGATCTGGTAGGAATCCTCTTGCTCCAAATCTCTGACGTTGGGGCCCGAAAACTTGTCCAAAAACCAGATTTTCAGAAGCACTGGCAGCGCTGGCCCTGCTCCTCTTTTTTGGTTTCAAACTCGCTGAGAACCAGTAAATTTTTCCCTGGAAATCAGATGCAGGTCTCTGGCTATACAGCGATGGAGGTGCTGGCTTCTTCCTTCTCTAATTTCGCTGGGAAAACTATGAAGAATCCTCTGAACTCAGTGAGAAACAGCTGTTTTTCCAGCGAGTTACCTACAATTGGAATCTGACTCCTTGCTACTGTGATTTCTCAGTGAAAATCAGAAGTTTGAAGGCTGCTCCTACAACGATCCTCCTCCTCTATTCCTCTCTGAGAATCTGAGAAACACTTCCTATCTTCTGATAGCTTTCTCTACTGCTGCTCCTAACTCCCTAGGATGGAGATGGCTCTGATACCAGTGTAATAGATCCTAACACCACAGTAGGGCAAACACTAACTGATCCACCCAACCTTGCCTACTCCCTGATATAGAGTAAGCCCCTCCTAGCCCAGTGTGAGGACTGGTAGCATGCTACTGCCAAGTGTCGGCCACGTGGCACTGACGTGGCCGACTGCACGTCGGGACCCAACTGGGGGCCCTATCCTGCTGACAGGGTCCCTAGGCTGTGTTAGGCCCACCATGGCTATGGACCGTGCTGGGGCACACTACTCACACTGTCTTGCCCTGTTAGTCATGTACGCTGGACACGACCCTGACTGTGGTATCTGACCTATCTGTGTTCTCTAGGGTTCGGCACTGGTTACGAGCTCGTAACAGAGTGCATCCTCGTCCAGTCCCTTTGTCTCTCACCCCCCTCAGACAGTTCCGCTAGACGCATCTCCATCTGCACCCATTCCGGTGGATCCCGTCCCATCTCGTCTGCCAGTTGCCACTGCGGTTCCACCACCACCCACTGTTGCTCGCACTCCCCCAGTTTACGACTTTCTCATGAACTCTCCACAGCCTGAGCAGGAGCAGGCCCAGGATGCCAGTGACGAGGCCTTCCAGGATGTTGAGGAGATCCCTTCCTCCCTCCCTTCCCATCCGGATGACCTCCCTAGCCAGCAGTTTTCGTATCCCATGCCAGATGTTCCCCCTCTACCAGTGCACCCCACTTATGCTGCTGCACCCATCCCTGCCAGTGCATCCCACTCTCCCATTCCACGTCTACAGCCGATGCATCTACTAGTGCCCAGCCTGTCGTGTCATCATCCATTCTCGTCACGTTTGGTGCACCATGCTGGAGGTCCGCTACCCGTCGCCCAGCTGGGAGAGTTCTTAGGCAACAGAGCATTCGCGGCGCACATCAACCGCACATGGACAGAGAGGCTACACAGGCCGTGGCCAATCTGATTTATGAGCTGAACCTTCCATTTGCCATCACCGACTCTGAGCCCTTAAGAAGGGCCTTCCGCCTTGCACAGTTCGTCAGCCCTAGCTGGAGAGTCCCTAGTTCAGAGGTTGTCCGCACACACATGCTGAGGGATAGGGTCAAGTCCTTGTCTAGAGAGATGGAGCCTCTGCGTCGCCACTGGGCCACTTACGGTTGCAGCATCATGTCCGATGGCTAGACTGATGTCAGGAGGAGGCCGATCCTCAACATATTGGTCTCCAGCTGCATGGGCACACAGTTTTTGAGGGCCGTGGATTGTAGCAGGGGGGGAGAGTCATATTCATCACGTCTTTCAGCCTGTCCATAGGCGCACAGCATGTCGTCACGGTGGTGACGGACAATGCCACGAACTGCATTTAGATGGGTGTACTGCTAGAGGCCGAGTTCCCTCACATTGTTCATACCCCCTATGCAGCATCGGCAACAGCAGAAAAATAATGAATACTAAGAGGAACATCAGAAATAGCATCAAAAGCATCAACAATAGTGTCATTAGTGGCATGATTTCAAACAACAGCATGAATAGCATACCTGCTCATGTGATTATGGGCTGTGGACAAACACATCCAAAGACTCCCATATAGCTTCATCAAGAGGATGACCATCCCTTTGGAACACAAATTTGCAGCATTGATGTAGTAAGACCCCAACCTGCAAAATGGCAGCAACTAGAAAAGAAAAGATCTCAGATACAATAGGAAAAACAATATCATGAGGTTCACCAAGAATAATTGAAGTGCAAAAAGTACTTCTGGAAACCATAATGACTACCAATGCAAGAATAATGTGCATCAAATAAAAGTTTAGAACAAAGATCCACAATACTAGGAATGTAGAGGGCCCCATAATGATAGAGACGATGGTCAAAAAGACAGTGAACCTGATGGTGAATAGAGGAAGGTGGTTGAGCAGTAGGATAAACATATCAAAACTTAGGACAACCAGGATATGAAGAGGGAAGGATATCAAACCAATTAGGAAGAATAGTAGAGAGGGTATAAAGAGGAGCAAGTAAACAAGATAAAGCATCGGCACTGGCATTGCTCTTACCAAGACAATAATCAGTCAATCAAATTGGCGATCACTAAGATTTTTCTGAGTTTCAGGACGTTGTTTAGACCGATGATGAATGTATAAATCGAAGGGCATGCTGAACATAATGGCGCCTGAATAATGGCTAACAATTTTTTTTCGTGAGTAAAACACTGAATTTCGTAAGGATGTAATCGATGAGACTCATATGCAATAACACCAAAATCTTGGCGAAGGAGGGCTCCAACACCTACAGTGCTAGCATCAGTTTCAACAATAAAGCGTGTATTAGTCCCTTAATAATACAAATCTATTGAAATGTTATGTTGTCTTTAGCAACTATAATCCGGAGAATATGCTTGTCATACAAGACCATCATTGTATGTTCTACAACTTATGGCCTTTTTTGGGATTTTGCAGGTTCGAGGGTTGGTGTTCATAAATCCTGGAAATCCAACAGGACAATGCCTGTCTACAACTAATTTGCAGCAATTGATAGATTTCTGTTTTGCTGAGAACCTTGTGCTTTTTGCAGATGAGGTTTATCAGCAAAACATCTACCAGGATGATCGTCCTTTTGTTAGTGCCAAGAAGGTACGCCATCCAATTTTCTGGAGGTTTTCGCTCCTCCAATATGTACAGTTAGTCTACATGTGCCAAGTCGTATCATAGGGCAGCAGATATTACAGTTTTCTTTATGTGTCTGCTACAACAGGTGTTAAAGGACCTCGGGTCACCATATAGTGAATCAGTCGAGCTTGTTTCTTTTCATACAGTATCTAAGGGATTTTTAGGAGAATGTGGACAACGTGGAGGCTACTTTGAGTTGACAAATATTCACCCTCAGGTAACCATCCTCTTTGGTTCAGAGGCCTTTTGGTAATGATTTCTCTTGATATTAGATAAGCATATATGATTCTTGGAACTGGATCAGCAGATGAATATCCCAAATATATGAGATTTAGTAACCTCAGTATATCCTCAAAATCATGCATAAGGATGGTTCTCTATCCATTTTGACTATGTGCTTCTCTGTATAAAAAGTGTACAATTCCGATTACTTTTAGTCTGGATAAGCTTCTCATTGAAAAATCCTAGAGAAATTTCAGTCTTATAAGTTAAAATTTATAATGGAAAACATACTTTTCTTATTGTCTATTTAAGCTTTCCAGAGATATGGCTGCCATTGAATGACACACACATGTACCAAAATGATATACACAGGTAGCACATGGTAGTTGGTATTATCCTGCCAAGAAGAACAGAGTGGCTGGTTCTTAAATTGAGTATGACTTTGAAATTTGAATTATGGAGTACGCAGGTACCAAAATCATTGCCATACTGTAAAAAAGACTCATGAATTTCTATGAAGAAACATTCACTTTCATGAGACATTGTATATCCATTGCTTCTGTATGTCTTGGTCATCACTTGAACATAAATATGAAAGTACACTCGGAAGTTGCAACTATCTCTATCAAAGTTTTGATAGCACGGGAGCTCCCTAGTTGGCTTGTATCTAGTCAGCTGTGTGATGCTTCATGAGAAGTAAAAAATTCAGATGTTCACACGCTCACTAGTTTTTACTCACATACCATGTAGTCACCATAGTTTCACATGCTTTTCTCCCTAATTGTAGAGGAAATCCAATGGCCGAACCATGCTGCTTGTTGTTACTTCTTTATGCTGGTTGCGCTGGACTTTCAACCATCATGTGAATGTAGCCATCTACTTTCCTAATCGTTCTGAGAACGTCTTCTTCAGTTCTTTGAATTTAGCAGGAAATCATCTGTATTCAATTTCATTCTTTTTCTCTACACCTTGCTTCAACCTGCTCAAGGGAAATGTTACTTGAACTTCCAGTAATTATCCAGTCTGCGCACATCCTTGATCTGAAAATCTGACAATTCCACTTTATTAAAAATCTGATAATCCTTCCTGGTTACCTAAATATGAGAAGGCCTAGATACCAGGGAGATTTTTGGTTTAGGAATTGACAGATACAATCTGTTTTGTTGTATTGTATTTCCTTGAGCAGGTAGTGGAGGAGCTTTACAAAGTGGCATCTATTTCCCTTTCCCCCAATGTCACAGGCCAAATAATGGTAATATTATGGTTAGATATGTTTGGATGCTCAACAAGGATGATGGAAGGAAAAGATGTGTGGATGAAACTGTGCTTGCACTGACATGTCATCGTGGTTTGAACATTATATGTGAAAACCTTTTTTCACAAAAAATAGGAGACAATTTAAGCCTTGATACTTCTGAGTGTTGGGCCTCGGAAAATACTATGCGAAGAATCTCCTCTTTGTAGTATGTGTTTGTGTTATTCAGAACAAAGATTGAAATTCTTATCCTAGTTTCTCAAATAGTTGCCCTATTACAGATGGGATTGATGGTCAGCCCACCAAAGCCTGGTGACATCTCTTATAACGAGTACATTGCTGAAAGGTTTGCTTTATGTCACTATAACTGCTGGTATAAGTTTTATGAGGATCATAAAGATTGTAGAGATAGCTTCGTACTACATTTTAATTTCTATTTCGATCTTATCTGTGAAATTTATAATGCCTACTCACAATAAATTGTCCAGTAAAGCAGTAATGGAATCACTAAGGCGAAGAGCACACATTATGACTGATGGCTTCAACAGTTGTGAAAACGTCATCTGCAACTTTACTGAGGGTTTGTCTTCTTCAAACAGATACATGCTTGTTATGTGTTATCTAGCATTGTTCTGTGCTGAAGGTTCACAGGCCTTAGGAATATGCTTGCATTTATTGTTTAGAAAGCACATTTTCTTGATTTTTAGGGTTTTGGGTTCACGGTATAGGGTTTGAGAGTGTTTGTTTTGAATTTCCCCATTTTTAAACTTAACTTCGGCAACTCTCTCTTATTTTGGATCCGGGAGTCCTGACATGCTTTACTGCTCTGTGAAAGGGGCCATGTATTCATTTCCACAAATAAAACTACCTCCTGGAGCAGTATCTGCTGCCAAAAGTGTTGGAAAGGCACCAGATGTGTTTTACTGTCTCAAGCTGCTGGAGGCCACTGGAATTTCAACAGTTCCAGGCTCCGGATTTGGTCAGAAAGAGGGGTACTAGTTCAAAGCTTTTATCTGCGTCACTTTTTCTCTCTCTCAATTTGTAAAATAATCAAACACAATTTCAATTTTCTTAACTTGGCTTTGGGAAGAGAATTGCCGTTTCAATAATGCTTTTATCATCACTCTCCTAAGAAAAACAGGGCTAATTTGTAAGTAGTGTATCTGACAAGATGAAAGGTTCAGCGCTTTGAGCAAAAACACAAATCATACCTATGTTCAAACAAGCAAAATCCATTGACAAGATCACTGTTTGATCAATCATTCTGTGTTTCCAGTCAGCGAGAAGTTATCTATGCACATAAACCTTTGCTTTTCTTTTAGAATAATAGTGTTGGATGTCCTTACTTTTGCAGGACTTTTCATCTCAGAACTACAATTTTACCAGCGGAGAAGGATATGCCAGAAGTCATGGACAAGTTCCAGAAATTCAATACAACATTTATGGCAGAATACAGTGACGAAAAATATGTAGTCACATCGAAATTGTAGATATGGTCCAACTGTTAAATCCGTACAAGCACTATAATATACGTAAGATAAAGCAAAAATGAACATTTCTTATATAAGCATTTCATGAGTGCGCTTGAAAGTATGCATTTTTGCAGTGGTGAGTGCTTGCTAGTTCACTATATCAAGGTGAAGATTAGTCGCTAATAGCTATGGCTCCAGAACACCGAAGGAGGAAATGGCAGCGTGTTCGCATCAACTGCATGTACAGAGAATAGCTGTCACGAAATTCGTCGTCGTGAACTATTAGTGTATTGAAGCCCAAATGCATGGCATAAGTCTTAGTGTAATCTTGGAAAAAAAAAAGGGTGGACCTACTAATTGTTTGATTAATATGGACACTGGAGCTACTTCTACTGATTAGTTACTCGATTTCTTTCCAGGCATACTCTTATATTTCCAGTGTCTGGACACTGAACACTGGACCTACTTCTACTGATTAGTTACTCAATTTCTTTCCAGGCATAGTCTTAGTTACTCAATTTCTTTCCAGGCATAGTCTTATATTTCCAATGTCTGAACACTAAACACTGGACCTACTTCTACCGATTAGTTACTCAATTTCTTTCCAGGCACAGTCTTTTTTTGGGTCAAGTGGTAATTTTGGAGGTCTAGTTAAAGAAAATATTAAGAGCTGAAGAGAGAAAATGGAAGTGGCCTAGTGGGGCATAGAAAAGAGAGAAATTGAGAGGGAGAGCGTGAATGCAAGATGCCTTTGGGTGGGGTGGGGGGGGGGGGGGGAAGAGAGAGAGAGAATATGGGGGGGTAGCGTTGGATATCAAAGAGTCTCATGTGTGTGAGTAATATAAAGGCTGGGTGGGTCTATGGGTGTGAATTCGATGGTGTAGTTTTTCCAAGCAATGGTGAAGATCTAAGTTTCCAAGGTACACAACAAATTCTAGTTCACAAAATCAAATAAAGACGAGAACAAAAGAAAACAAGAGAAAGTTTGACTTAGGAGAGAACTCATCAACACTTTATAAAGAGTGAGGGAGGGCTCTTCCAAAGTTGTATGAAGTGGATGGTGGAGTGGGACAACTCACCATGCATCTTAAGTAGACTCTAAATGTTATCCCTTTAGTTCATGCATGTGGTATTGTCATGTTGACACTTGTTGCATGTGGTATTGGACACTTGTTGCATCTATGAGAATAAAGTTTACCTTAGCTTACTTAAGGTCTTTAATAATCAATAATTAAGTTGTGCCTATTATAGTTATTTAGTACATTTTCTAATCTTAGGGCCTAATGATTTGTATAACATGCCATTTTACTAATTACACAATTGTACTTTATGGCAAGGCTAATTTAGGACATCATACCTCATGGCAAGGATTTTGAGGTTGCCAAACCTTGGGTGAAACGTCACAACAGGGGTAATAAGCCCTCTCCCCAGATAGGATCAATCTTGGTTACTAGTGACCATTCTCTTCTCATGGTCATGAGGACGGATCTTTTTTGGGTACTCGATCTCAAATTCTCAATGTTGACCAAGCCTTCTTCACCACTCTTATATTGAAACCTTTAGTCTAGTTGTTAAGCATGCTTCTATTAGGTTATTATAGTCCTACGTAGCCGCAACAAATCTAGAAATCCATAAAATAGATGTCTAGACAACATTCTTGAATGGAGTTATAGAAGAAGATAACAACCCGAGGGAGTGAAACTTTAAGGCAAAGAGTACATGGTCTACAAACTCCTAAAACAATCACCTACAACCTGGTTTTAGAGAATCAATGCTTTCTTTGTTGAAAGTAATATTGTATCTAGCTCTATATATTCTAATGTTTATTAGAAAGTCATTTTCTTTCATTGATGACTATTCACACAAAGTATGGTATACTTCCTAAAATGTAAGTTATAAGCTCTCTTTTCTTACTTTGTCGATTTCAAAAATTTTGTTGAGAAGTAGACGTCTAAATACATGTAAGTGTTATGAACTAGCCATGGTGGTGAGTTCAATTCCACGAAATTTGATATGTATCGTCATGAGAATGGTATTAAAAGACATGTGACAACTTCCTATACACTAGTAGAATGGTATTTTAAAAGCAAGGGGCTTAAGTAAATTTCTTTGAGAAGATCCTATACAAAATTGATCACCTACAAAAGCATTGGAAGCATGAAACCTACAACTGTTATAAGACTAGTTGTGTGCCCTTGAGAGCTTTTGGTTTGTGGCATGTATGGATGTACCTAATGAGCCCAAAAGGAAGCTTGATTTTAAATCAATCAAATGTATCTTTATTGGTTATTCATTGGATTTGAAGGCTTACAAGCTAATTTATCATGTTATGAGAAAGACATATTATAGTCTTGATTTTGTATTTTATGAGAAAAGAATTTCGATCTACGTCTTGAAGATCATGCAATGGTTCTTTGTATAAATACAAGGCAAGGCTCTTGGTGAAAGGATATGCAAAAAAAAAAAAATTGTGATTATGGAAGTATTTTTGCTCCTATAGCTAAATTAAATACCATATAGGAATTTGACAAGTCTTGTTGACGAAGATGATGTGGATGGAACTCTCTTTAGAAAATTGATTGGTTCATTGATGTATCTTGTTATCACACAACTTGATCTTGCATATGTTGTTGGAGTCTTGAGCGAGTTTATGTCTAATCCATGAGAATTGCATTGGAACAATCATACAACTACTAATCACCAAATCATTATCAAAAAAGTGCAAATGATCTAATTACCAATACCAATCGCTGACATATTGTTATGCAATCCAATCAGTTTATAAGTAAGAGATACGATTTCAATCAATATATTATCAACAATAATCGTGCGTGATGGATTATGACCATTCAATCGTGGATCGATTGTAGATCCATTTATGGTCCAAAATTTAGAAAACACTATAAACTTATTGCCAATTTGCATGGAGATTTTTCAATGAATTGATTCAATTATAAATAGATAAAAGTTGTAGATAAGCTTTTGAATCCGTTGTGTGTTGAAAATGCAGCAAATGGACTCCAATAACCTTTGAAATGATGGAGGAAGCACCTTGAATGGATCCAATTGAGATCCTATAGCTAAAACACTAACCAATTTAGTGCTTCCTAGATTCACCCTTGAAGGCTCAAATTTATGCAATTTCCTTCAAACGTGTGAAAGTACGGAGTGCCACAGATAGAGAACAGTTCCTGAACTTCCAAATCAATCTCGCTAATCCAAATTACTCAACACAAATAGCAAATATTAAACATCTAGATCACCAACAACATTGGTAGATTGAAAACCAATTTTTTACTCATAGATTGATGGAGAAACCATCACATATTTATACATTAGTAGCTCGAATCTGAGCATTTTAGGGCTTCTCTGTACTTTTCATAAACCTAACCCTAACATCCAACCTAATTGATCATTGGATCCACCCTAATTAGGGTCCTTGATCTCGAGATCCAAAAACAATGAAAAACATACTATTTTTGGCTCCTATTATATCTCTACCCTATCTAGGCACTCTTTGGCCTTATTTCAAAGGTACCTTTACAATGTAGGATGTAGAATAAGACTTTGGAAAAGCATCCTATGCTATTTGGCAAGTTTGGCATCTATTTACATGGCCATTTTGCGAATTACAATGCATGTGACCAAAATTGGTCCAAACTAGCTTGTGAGTTTTAACATTGTGGATCAATAATCTTTTATCTAAAATAAAAATTCTCATATTTTGATTGTTGATGTAATGTGTTTTTTTAACATCAAGTTGAGATGAGGATGAAAAAATCAAATGATATCATTTTTCCAAAAGTTCTCCAAACCAAATATGGACAAAGGCTTAATTGAGCATTACAATTGTTTAAAAGAAATGTGTATGGGAGTGAGGATCAAGCACATCATCAATATACTTCAAGATTTTCCTAACCTAATTATCAATCAACCTTAACAAGAGTTCATAAGCCTCTATGATGCCATAACATATTCCAAAAGCCTATGGGAGCAACTTCAAATGTTAACAAACAACGAAAAAATTAATCGATCGACTAAATCTCAAACAAAAACAATCTAATAATTTAGAATAGTCTAACAAGAAAAACATGATCATAATTAGAAAAAAAAAAAATACAATAATACCAAAAAGAAAAGTTGAACACATGGAACAGCTTCATGGGAAAAACAAAAAACTTAAATAAGGACTACAATACTCAAAGAACACTAGCATTTAGAGAAGAAGAGGATCGATTGTAACACTTTAGTCAAGTATCAAGAAGTTGCAAAAAATGAAAAAATTACCAATTTCATGACAATATTGACATCAACTTTACAGATCAACGCCTAATAAAAACGACAATACATATCTTCCAACAATGATTATGTTCATAAAAAAAGTATCTCGCGTATGTATCACGTAAAAGGTGTCATAAAATGCTTCTTGGTTTCCAAGGGGAGGCAACAAACTTTGGATGTCAAGATAACCAATGGAGCCAACACCCTCTCGCCTTTAGAAGGAAAACATGTCTCCAAATAAATGCCAAAATCACTAAGAAAAAAAGCACCTAAAATACTTACAAAAGTCAAGTCTAAAGAGCCTTCTAATAGAGAGTAGAGCCAAAATTTGCCATGCAAAAGTTAGTAGGGGATCTTCCTAGATGGTATTACTCCAACAAACCTCTAATAGTTGCCTATGTTACAATCTTACACATCAAAAGAAATGAAAATCCACTTCCAAATTTCACAAACTCTTAGCAACCTAAAAATCTTACAATATCAAGCCTTAAACTTTGTATGTAATGAAAAGCCCACCAAAGCTTCATTATTTAGAAAAGGTACAAGTTGAACCAATAATAATCAACATGTAGCTCTAATCCAACGCTCAAGAACCAGCGCTCGAGAAACCTCTTTTAAATTATCCTCAAAAACCTTGTGGTTTTTAAAGCTTCTTGGTATATTGAAGACTATTACTCATAGAAGGGTTTTGTATGCTTCTATAAAAACCATCAAATATTTTACGACATTGGTTTTTGAAAAAACATGTTGGTTCCATTACGATACTTCCCCGATTTTCTTGAGCACTGTCCTAAGCAAATCAAGCGTCTCTAGAATCAGCTATGGGAAGTCGAGTCACCATAGATATGTCAACACTCCTATTGACAAACAATTTCAGTCGAAAATCCTCACCGTTCATGTGCTAAACACCTCTGAAAAAGAGTTCACTCTAGAATCGGCAACATTTGTGTGATAAAGCAACCCCACCAAAGATATGTAGCAGATGGTCAAAGCCTAGCAACCATATTGTTACAAGAGTGACCTTTTGACAAAATTCCTGGAACAACCAATTGGGTACATGGTCTGTCTGGTCTGATCTTGCCTTTGGAAAGTGAGTCCAAAACTAAGATGAAGCAGGAAGGTAAGACATAGAGATAGTACAGTAGCTTGCCTTTGCAATGGGCAATGCCAGTCCAAAACTAAGAGGAAGCACAAGATTTGGAGCATCTTGTCCAAGAATATTCCATGGAAACACTGGTGTGGGTGGCTGCCACATGCTCTCATCTGCAAGCGCCGCCTACGGCTGGATACTGAATCCCGATGGCTGCACTGGCAAATTGCAATGCCTCTCACAGTCTCATTCATTTCATTTATGTTCATAAATTCATTCCTTCTCCTACCTGCATCTGTCTGCATCTGCAAGTGTCTGCCTTGCCTGCATATCTAGGAGATGTACTTACAAGATATGGTGGGTATGAACGTGTGATCGTAAATGCCCTCTCTAATGCCCCTTTCTTTTTCTGTTCTGCCCACTGCCAAGTCAGTCTCGCAGCTCCAAAAAGTAACTGAATCGTTTTCTTTCCAGCGCCCTGCCCGCTCCTCAAACTATAACTACCCACCTCACCACATGTGATCTTTTGTGCAATATAGTGTCAAACTCTTAACCAAAAGCAAGAAGATAAGTCTTCACCACTTTTTGGCCTTGCCTTAAGGGCAAAGGCAATAATACTATGTGGTGAGGTCGGCCACTGGAGTTTGTCAGATCATTACGTGGTTAAATATTTTATGCACAGAGCCAAGCACCAAGTATCATGTCAACAGAGCAACACTCACATGAACATGGCATATTTTTCTTGCTTACCCAAGTTGTCCCATTGTCCTTGACAACTCACCCACCACTTATTGGAAGACGGATGAGCGTATTTCTCACCTCCATCTGACATGACATAGGTGGGCTCCAGTGCATCCAAGGGTGATGAGGGTGGGTTGTATCCTGGTGAGATGATGACATCCCACTTTTTACCCTTGGATCATCTCTTCCCCATCTCTGTCATGTCAGACAGGGTGAGGACATACGCTCCCCCTTGGAAGACTATTTGATGACTTTTGCAATATCTTGCTTGATATATGCTAGATAATTAAGCATTTCACTTTTATTGAGCATTACTATATTTGTGGTCAATAACCTAAGTAACAAACATTTTAGTACTAAGAGAACTAGAAGGAAGGCTTTGTTGCATGGGCTGTGGTTGGCTACCTTGTTCAAGGATGTTCACTACCATGTCAAGACTTGTAATGTTTGTCAATGATTTGATAGGCCAATTCAAACATACAAAATGTCGTTGTAACCATTGTTGGCCGGTTCTCACATATCTTTGATACTTGTCGTTTCAGGATTATTTTAAAAACAAAAACCATCGGTTCAAGGTATTACATTTGGTTTAAATTTCTTCTCAATAATATCTTACAAAATAAATTTTGGCGGTTCTCAATTTGCCTATTATTACTTTATCAAAAAATGTTGGGTCCTATATCAGGTTCTCCATACACACACACACACACACACACATAAACAATGATAACAAATATACATATCTATGTTTGAATATTTATAGAGAGTAAAAACCAGTGTTGGGCGGGTATCAAAATTTTTGATACCAGTCGGGTCAGGGTATTGCAGTTTTTTAGATCAACATAAGGAGGTATAGGATTTGTAGACTGGTATAGACCGGGCTGGTATCACAAGGGTGATACCAGCCGGTTATCAACCCGGGTATCAACATGTACGAATTGCTATAAATATATTTTTTAAAGTGTAATATCATAATTTAAAATATAAAAAATCTGAGATATCAAAAAAAAAACTAAAAATAGTACTACTATTGATACCACGACAAAAATCCACAAAATCTCCCCAACCTGGGTATCAACATGAATAGTAAAATAGTTGATACTTGGTGTCCAATTCTAGACCCTAGTATTAGAAATCATATACCAGTCGGGTCGGTCTTTTAATACCATGTTCATACCCATTATTGATACCAGTCGTGACCCTATAAACCCGCCCAACACTGGTAAAAACCATTTAAACAATTAGGCCAACATTTATAGTGCACAAAAGTTACACCTTCAGCCCATATGACCCAAAAGCAATCCTTATATGAATTTTTTTTTTTTTGCACACTATGTTAACATTCCCCCACTTATAAGCCAAATATTTATCAAAAAACATGCATGGAAGCAATAAAAAAAAGTCCATATCACATTATTTGAACATTCCTCCATTTATCAATTCCTCATTAAAAAACTCAAACTCTTCAGCGCCTACAAGATTTTGATTGTGCACAAAAATCAAACTTCACACCTAGACAATCTAAAAAAAAAAATTACAATTCATTTTAGATTTATTGTCCTTATTTTTCATTTATTAGTTACTCCCTTGTAAGAAACTTTTGATTTTCTAGATTCTTTGTAGGGTCAATTGATCTTGGGGTTATACCCCCATACATAGGCATTCCGATTCTCAACCTCAACGAGGGCTAAAAGGGACTCGACGGTTCTCAATCATGGCCAGCGGTTTCTACAAAAGAGCATAATTTCCAATTCTACATAGAAGCGGATTCTTAAAAAATAGCGTACTCATTGGTTAGGGTCTCTAGAACCAAGTTGAAAACCTAGCCAACAATAGTTGTGTGAAGAAAAATCAGATTCCATCAGACTCTAAGATCTATGATTACTTAAGTAGCACATCTAGCGCCATTGACAATGTAGAAATCTAGATCTAACAATACATAGAAGCCATAAGCTTTAATAGATCTTGACAAAATTAGATATGAATGATAAAGTACTGTTGCTCTCCATACAAAACCAGTAAGCTACTATATTTCACACGTGTGAATCCAACAAACATCAAACAATTGCATTCTACACACAAAAATTCAAGATATTAACACTAGTGCACCAATGAGTATAGAACCTCAAAGAGATCTCATGTATAAGCATGAATGAGAGTAGAGAGAAAGAATGTGTATCTTCCCACATGTGTACATCTATTTATAATAGGTCCATGCCTTATTTTGAATTTGGTTTTCCTCCATGGAGACCTCTCCATAATAGTCTTGTTTTTCCTTTCAGCTACACCATTACTATGTGGCGTGTGTGACTGTGTGAATTCTCTTTTGATGCCGTGTTCCTTGCAAAAGTCCTCAAAATTATCAGATTTGTATTCGCCCCCTCTATTATGTTGAATTTCACACGTGTGGACTGTCCACTACATGTACTTGTGATCTCCTAAGGTGTGTAGATGCACCAAGATCAAGACTAGATTGAGATTCAAAATCAATCTTAGATCCTATGGCAAAAACACACTACTACATGCGTTCAATCACTTCCAACTCTCACTCACACGTGTGGAAAGTATTCAAAAAATAATCTAAGTAAAAACAAGCTGTTCTCCTCGGGTAGAGAGAGAAAATGCATCATGAGCTCTCAGGTAGAGAGAGAAAGCTAGAAATCCAATAACTCACAAAATCCATGAAATCACCAAATCAATTAGATTCAAAATGAGGAGTACAATGATACTAGTAGGTCCATGAGCTACCACTATGCTTAACTATAATTGGACCATATTTTGTCACCTCTTGATCCTATTGAATCATTGATCCATGCACCTCTTAATTTTATTGGACTATATTCAAGCACACCTCAATTTCCTATTGGACCTCACAAGGTTCTACCTCTAAGTCCTATTGGACCTCTTGGAATTCATCAAACAAAAACTTTACACTTGTCTACACTCTAATTGGCACGTGTTTAGCCTCTTACTCTATTTTGGCTCAATAGTGGCATAACAAGTGGAAATGCATAATTTGCCATCTATGCCAAATTTATTCCTATCAACATCCTACACCTAGATGCTTGATGTAAAAAACATAAGACCCCTATATCTAACATAGATAATCTTTTTCAATTCTTCACACTCCTCCTAAAAAATTATCTATGAAGATTTGAGCATTGATCTTGATATAACTCTAAGATTAGATCTATGCTTGATGAAAGCACTTTTGCTCAAAGGCTTGGTGAGTAGATCGGCAATACAAGAGGACGAGTTGACATGCTCCAAATAGATTTCTCCTCCAATAAGCTTTTCTCTCACAAAATGGTGTGCCACTTCTATGTGCTTGCTTCTTGCATGACATATGGGATTATTAGCAAGAGCTTGGGCCGAGATGTTATCACACTTGATCATTGGTAGATCATCCTCCTTGATGCACTTTAGCTCCATTAATAACCTCTTGATACAAAGCACTTCTTTGGTAGTTGTAGTGAGTGCTTTGTACTCGGCCTCACATGAAGAGAGAGATATAGTATCTTGCTTTTTGGAAAGCCAAGATATTAGATTGCCTCCAAGAAAGATAGTGTATGCACTTATAGACTTTCGATCCATCTTGTCACTTGCAAAGTCCAAATCCGAGTAGCCAATAATGGATAGATCTTCACTTTTATAGAGTAGACCATAATCACAAGATGAAGATACATATCTTAGAATCCTCTTTGCTCTTAGAATTCTCCATATGGAATTTTTTCAACATAGAGTGAGCATATCTAGATTGGCATATAAAGACATGATTTTCATAAAAATCAATTCTAGGCCTAGGATGTAATGCATCTCTCCTAGATCTTGCATTTTAAACTCACATCCAAGTGCTAGCTTGGTTTCATCAACTAGCTTGATGCAACTTCCACAAAGAATAATGTCATCAACATAAATTAGAAGAATGACAATATTGCTGTCAACAAACTTTAGATACATGGAAGGATCATAGTCACTAAGAGTAAATCCTAGTGAGATAAGAAAAGAGCTAAGTCTTGAATACCATGATCTTGGTGCTTGCTTGAGTCCATAAAGACTTTTGAGGAGCAAGCACACTTTGGACTCATCCTTGATGAATCCTTGAGGTTGTTCCATATAGATCTCCTCCTCAAGATAACCATTTAGAAAAGCATTGGATTCATCTAATTGGAACACCTTCCACTTGAAAAAACAGGCAAGAGAAATAAGAATTCTTATTGTCACCATCTTTGCAACGGGTGCAAAGGTCTCCTCATAATCAAGACCATGGATTTGAGCAAATCCTTTGGCACATAATCTTGCTTTATGCTTGTTGATGGTGCCATCATGATTGAACTTGATCCAAATACCCACTTGCAACCAATCACATGCTTGTTGGATGGAGGATCCACAAGCTCCCAAGTATTGCTGGTGATCAATGCATCATACTCTTGCTTCATGGCGTCATACCACTCCTTGGTATTGAGTGCCTCTTGTACATTCTTTGGCTCTTCATGAGAGACATAAAAAACATAATTAGTGGAATCAAGATCCACTTGTTTGCCTTTGTCATCATATGAGAGCCTCTTAGGCTCGGATCTATCTCTCATGGATCTTCTTGGTGAGAAAATCCGAGGAGAGTCTTCTTCAAATCTCGACCCCATCACATCATGATTGTCTTCAAGATCAATAATTGATGATGCATCCATAGATTTCTTGATACCGGCCTCTTCAAAAGATGAGTGTTGATCTTCATGAAAGACAACATCTCTACTTTCAATAACTTGAGACGTAGAGAGTATAAAGACTCTATAGGCCTTCTTGGTGGATGAGTATCCAACCATGATCCCTTTGCATGCACTAGGATCTTCCTTCTTCCTTGTTTCCAAGGGAATATGGACAAAGCATAAGCATCCAAAAACTCTAAGGTGATCAACCTTAGGCTTCTTTAAAAATAAGATTTCATATGGTGACTTTCCTTCAAGAGCTATATGTGGGAGCCTATTGCAAAGATAATTTGCACAATTAATGGATTCTCCCCAAAAATCTTTGGGCAAATATGCCTCAATTCTCATAGATTTTGCACATTCACATAGAGATCTATTCTTTCTCTCGGCCACTCCATTTTGAGATGGAGAGTAGGCACAAGAAAACTCTCTTTTAATGCCTTCAAGCTCACAAAAATCTTAAAATTTATTGGAGATATATTCACCACCTCCATCACTTCTAAGATCTTTAATCTTGAATGAGAATTGCTTCTCTACATAAGCTTTGAAAATAAGGAAATGATCAAACACCATAGATTTTGAAGCAAGAAGATATGTCCAAGTGAATCTTGTGTAATCATCAATGAAAGTAACAAAACAAGTGGCTCCTCCCTTGCTTGTAGTTGATGAAAAATGCACATCCGAGTGGATTAACTCCAAAGGATGCTTGCTTTTGATAGAAGATCTTGTAAATGGATTTTTGTGAGATTTAGCAATAGCACAAGCCTCACAAGGCTTGATCTTCTTGGAGAGTGACTTTGGTAAGCCAATAGCTTTGGCTTCTTTGATCATAGAGAGCATGGATCTGTAGTTGGGATGTCCAACCTCCTATGCCATAATTCCTCCATAGAGAGCTTGTTCACAAGAGCAACATTACAAGCATTCACATACTCATTTGGATCTAGTTTGTAGATGCCACCAAATCTAGATCCTAATGCAAGTATCTCATCATTCTTCTTGATAGTGCAAGTATCAACATTGAATTTTACATCAAGGCCATTATCAAGCAATTGGCCAACACTAATAAGATTCTTGGTAAGCTTAGGTACATAAAGAACTCTAGAGAGAGAAAGAACTTTAGAGGATGCAAGCTTCAAGGGAATGTTCCCTATGCCTTCAATAGGACATTCAAAATCATTTGCAGTGTATATTGATTTTTTGACTCCATCATAAGGTGCAATAGAAGAGAAAGAGTCCTTGGAGATACACATATGTGAAGAGGCTCCACTATCAATATACCATAGGCCGTCCTTCTTGAAAGGAGTAGATGAGAAACTAGAGACCATAAGAGATCCCTCTCCATCACTTGCAATAGTGTCTTCCTTCTCATTGGTAATATTGGCTTGCTTGAGTTGATTCTTCTTTTTGAAGCAATTGGTGGCATAATGACCTTTCTTGCCACAATAAAAGCACTTGATCTTCTTCTTCTTGAGCTTGGATGATGAAGCATTAGAGGAATCATCTTCCTCCTCATCTTTGTCTTTGGATTTGACTTTGTCCTTGCTTGAGGATTGTTGATGTTGGTTCTTGCTCCTCCCTTTGTGCTTATCCTTGGCAAAGAGAGCTTTGCCATCATTATGAGTGAGAGAAAGCTTGTCCATCCTCAAGAGCTTGTACTCTTGTCTTGATTCTTCTGAAATTAGCACACTTTGGAGAGCCTCCAAACTTGGTAGCTCCTCCTTAATGGCATAGGATTGGACAAGGTTATCAAATTCACTTCTCAAGCCATTGAGAATGACTTGAACTAGCTCATTTTGATTGATGGAATCACCAATGCAAGCAAGCTATCTATGAATATCTTTTACTCTCAAAACAGAACTAGATGCACTCTCATCACTCTTTTGGCTACTTTGAAAGATTTGATTCCTAAGAGTGAGAAGCCTAGAGGTATTCTTAGCCTCATAGATAGCCTTGAGACAATCCCAAGCTTCTTTGGCTGATGTACAAGTACCTATCTCCCTCAATATCTCATTAGAGACATTCATCTTAATGTAGTGGAGAGCCATCCTAGCTCTCTTTTTGTATTTTTGAACCTCTTGAAGAACTTGTGGTTCTTCTTCAAGGCCAAGAACTATGTCCATCACGTCTTGAAGGATCAAGATGGACTCCATCCTCATTTTCCAAATTGAATAATTTGAAGTGGTCAATCTTTCACTTGGTTCCAACAAGGATGAACCCATTGAAGACATTTGAAGTGAAGAAAACTCAAATGATGAACAATAAATGTTGCTACACACTCTCAATAGGATCCAATAATTGAGTACAATCTCCTCCTATGAAAGATCTTGCAACTATTTGTGAATTGATTCTCACTAGCTACTCAAATCTCTCTAAAACAAGATCTATTTCACATCAAATGATGGATTATAGGCAAATTTAGGATCTAACACTCTTAGCACATGTGAAATACACTAAGAAACCAAATTTGACTTAAATACAATGATATTGCATGAAACAAAATGGCTAAGATCTCAAAACAGTGCCTAGATCACATATAGATGAGATTGGCAAGCATACAACTGTGATTTTGGATCAACCAAGCAATCTCTTGACCAAACCAAATGTGTCCACCCAGGTCTAGGTGCCCTACCTAACCCTCTTCAAAAGCTTATAACTTTTGATTGGCTCAACCAAATGGAATGAAACTGATTGCAACAGAAACTAGACAAAAATAGCTTCAAAACAAGCTATCAAGCAAGATAAATGGATCAAACTTGAGAGAGAACTTCCAAACTGAAATTGGATGTTCCTCACACGTGTCTGAGCACCTAATTCCGTACAATATCAAGTCAGACCCAATCAATGTCCTTTTGATCTCTTTTGATCCAAGATTGAACAAGATAGCTAGGAAAATGGGCCTTGACAGCTTCTAGCTCAAGATTGATGAAAAAAATTTCACTTAGATGGATCAAAATGCATGATAACCTTAGGTAGGCTCTGATACCATGTTGAATTTCACACGTGTGGACTGTCCACTACATGTACTTGTGATCTCCTAAGGTGTGTAGATGCACCAAGATCAAGACTAGATTGAGATTCAAAATCAATCTTAGATCCTATGGCAAAAACACACTACTACATGCATTCAATCACTTCCAACTCTCACTCACACGTGTGGGAAGTATTCAGAAAATAATCTAAGTAAAAACAAGCTGCTCTCCTTGGGTAGAGAGAGGAAATGCATCATGAGCTCTCGGGTAGAGAGAGAAAGCGAGAAATCCAACAACTCACAAAATCCATGAAATCACCAAATCAATTAGATTCAAAATGAGGAGTACAATGATACTAGTAGGTCCACGAGCTACCACTATGCTTAACTATGATTGGACCATATTTTGTCACCTCTTGATCCTATTGGATCATTGATCCATGCACCTCTTAATTCTATTGGACTATATTCAAGCACACCTCAATTTCCTATTGGACCTCACAGGGTTCCACCTCTAAATCCTATTGGACCTCTTGGAATTCATCAAACAAAAGCTTTACACTTGCCTACACTCTAATTGGCACGTGTTTAGCCTCTTACTCTATTTTGGCTCAATAGTGGCATTACAAGTGGAAATGCATAATTTGCCATCTATGCCAAATTTATTCCTATCAACATCCTACACCTAGATGCTTGATGTAAAAAACATAAGACCCCTATATCTAACATAGATAATCTTTTTCAATTCTTCACATATTAGATCTTATCACTTTGATGCGTGCATCCAGTTGATTCTCTACCAAAGTCTTGAACTCCTTGAAGCGAGCAAAAGCGTCAGATTTCTTCTTCAAGAAATAAATCCATGTCCTCCTAGATTAATCGTCTATGAAAGTCATAAATTAATATGCTTTCCCCAACGACTTGGTCTTCATTGGGCCGCACAGGTCACTATGAATAAGTTCCACCTTTCTTGAATGTCTCCCTATGATGCTTTCCCATGATGCATCCTTCACATATTGCATGATGATCATCCTGTAATGCCAGTAACCCAGTTACCATCTTCAGTTTCGCCATCAATCTCAAGCTCCCATAGTTCAAATGACCAACTCTTATGTGCCACAACTCAGATTGAGATGCTGTTGAGATAGCCAAACCATATTCTCATGGTTTTGCAGCATCCAATTTATAAAGGCCACAGTTACTATCTCTATAACCTTCTGCCACCACTTTATGGTTGTGGTTCATATCCCTCATAAGGCATCCATCCACCTTAAGATGTTGATTTGCCATTACTCCAACAGAAAGCAAACTCTTTTTGAGTCCAGGAACATAAAGCACATTAGGGATGTTCTTGATTTTACCATCAGGAGACTGCACAGGTACATTCCCCACACCCTATATTTGGCATTCCTCCCCATTGGCTTGAGTGCACTTATCCCCATCATGGATTGGTGAGAATTTCTCAAACCAATCATGTTTCCTGGTCATATGCCTTGTGGCGCCTGAATCTATGAACCATCTGGCACCATCATCAACCTGGGATGCCAATGCCGATGAGAAGACACTTGTCTTGTCATCTTCTCCATCATCTTCGGCAATGTTGCCATGTTGAGTCACTTTTCCCGCCTTTATGTCTGCTTTCTTCTTGTAAAACTCACGTGCCCAATGACCCGGTTTGTGACAATAGTAACATTTGCCTTTCTTCTTCTTTTTTGTCTTTGACGACGACTCTCCCTCGTCATCATCATCCTTGGATTTCTTGGGAATCTTTTTCCATCCTTTCTGCTTGCCTTTAGCAAGCAAGTCTTGATCCTCCTGTGGAGTTTGCCTTGACTTCACCACTTCGCGACGCTGCTCTTCCTGCAACATGATTCCGTGGAAGTCTTCAAAAGTAGGCAACCTCTCCCTTGAAGAAATGCCGCTCACAAACATCTGTAGCCCTTCCGAGACACCGCTCATAGTGGTATGTACCAATTCAACATCCCTGATTGGTTCTTCATCGCCACAAGTTGATCTCTTAGCTCCTTTATCCTGGAGAAGAAAGATCCCATCGATTCGCTTTCTTCCATCCTTGCTTGTTCAATCTCGACTTCAAGAACATGGCCCGAGCTAGATTGCAAGTTTGAAATTGCATTCTAAGAGCTCCCCAAGCTCCCCTAGCCATCGTAGCATCACTTATATGAGTGATTACATGGTCTTTCACTAAAAGATTGATTAAGGACAATGCCCTCTGTGCCTTTTTATCAAAGGCCCTCATGTCACTTGGAGTGGTATTTGGCCGGACTTCAATACCTGCCACAATCTCCCATAACTCTTTCTCCATCAAAATGCTCTTCATTTTGAATTTCCAGATGTTGTAGTTAGAAGCCCCATCAAGTTTGCTTGCATCGCCCAAAATTGCCTCATTGATGTTTGCCATCTCCAAGCTGCTTGAAACTCCACCTGTAGGCTATAAAGTGTATGCCAAAGCCAACCGTGATGTCAGAAACAAAAAAATAATGACGTGCAATTTCTGGCTTACCAGGCCACCCGCCGCTCTTTTGCCAAATTGAAAGCCAAATTGGCGTTGCTTTCCGAAATTCTTCTCGTCACCAACTCCCAGCTACCTGTCCAGTGGAATGGTGAAATCACTTCTAACACGCTCCGAACACTTTCTCCGTGGCAATTACTCTGTTTTGGTGTACTTGCAAGTACAGTCAGGGTGCTTTTCGTTTGGAGGCTATAGCCTTTCGTTTGGCCAAAATAGACTAAAGGAGGTGAAAATAAGGGTAATTTGGGTTTTTGAACTGTTTCTTCAGTGTGAAGAAACTTCACCTTTCAAAAACTTGGGACCCAACAATTTTCTTCACTTTGAAAATTTTTAATGAAAAGAAGGGTGCCTTTGCCCTTCAATTCTTTAGGACCCTTTCAAAGCCCATCTAAGCGTGATCCTCAATCTTGTGGCCCACATTTCTCCCTGAGAACTTTATCTTGGCCATTGATCTAACTGAGGCTCATCTGATGGTTCAAACGACATTTGGGCATTAAGACCCACTCCTCCATGCGTAGACATCTTCAAGGCACTAGTAAGCCATTTGCGTTGGCCGCACGACCTGATCCGCTAGTTTCCACGGCCCCTTCTCCACTCTTCTTCATGCTGATTTCCAGTGATGGCCGCCCTGCTGGTCACTCCATCTCCTCCAACGCTCCATGGCCGCCCACGCCTTCTTGTAGGCTGATTCTCCTTACTAGGGCACCCTTATCTAGCTCTTCACAGCTACAAAAACGGATTTGTATTGAGAGAAAAAAAACTTTTTCCCTTCTTGAAACCCTAGTTGTCAAAGAAGAAGATGTTTATCTTATCTTCTTGAGAATTTAACTGAGCAGCTATCTATCCCTTTGAGGTCACCCTATAGCAAGCAATATTCTGCTCCAAACCGCTCTTTAAACGATATTCGATTGAATTCAGACCAATCACCAATGCCAAGCAACCCTCCAGAAGAATTTCCAGTTTCAATCTTTTCATGCCCTCTGATTCAGCCGACAATCCTCTGCCTCTGAATCTTCTTACAGTTTCAAGCTATTCCACGAATCTTCACAAATGTCAGAAAGGGTGAACTCCTGCAACTTTGTCGCAGCACGAACAAGACACGAAGGTCGAACGAGAACAATTCGTGATAGTCAATGTGTCTTTGACTCAAAGCACGAACGATTCACGAATCAATCTCGAATCGAAAACACACCTCCAGGGCCACAAACCGCAAAAGGGGCGCAGAACGAAGACTACGAAAAGAAACAAAAAGAACAACACAAACGAAGAGAAACTCTTTGCGCTACCAGTTGGCAGCTCAACGGGCTTCATGCCCAGCTGAAACGAATAGCAACGACGGAGACTAACTAACTAGTTGATTAGCGTTAACTGGTCTTGTGATTCTACATTTAGCTATCTTGTAAACTCCACACAGTGGAGGTATAAACAATCCTCTCTGGATCATAACAAAAAGAAGAGAAATATTGAAGACACAGATCTGTAAGAAACGGAGAGAAACGTAGCGAATCGAGTAAGAAAGCAAAATACCATAGCTGTGCATGAAAGTCTGCCAACGAGTAGAACACAATGAAAGAGCAGAGAGTCATTCTGCCAACGAGCGAGACACTAATGATCTCGCTCTAAAACCAAACTGACAATATAGTCGCTCTATTTCGTGTATCTCTTGGCCTTGTGCTGTGTCTCTTGATTGCTAGAATAAAATATGTTCTGTGATGCATAGTCGAGTGTTTGGGATCCCGTAAGAGCTTCCGCACGAAAAGAAAATTCAAAGACAGAAAATTGTTCGTGAATCAGAAGAGAGGACGAAACGAAACAAGAAAAAAACTTCTGTGACATGGTATCAGAGCCTACAGGTTATCACTACTCATATCCCAGCAGTGATTCTTCCAGACAACACAATATGGCTACAACAATCCAGACCAGAGTAGCAATCAGTCTTGATGGTGCAAATTATAGAATCTGGAAATTCAAAATCAAAACACTCTTGAAGGGCGAAGGCATTTAATCGATGACCGAGCTCTCAGAGGTGCAGCCTCCAGAGGGAGACCCGAGGGGAGCTGAATAGATCAGAAAGGATGAGCGCGCAATGGCGATCATCGTTTCGTCCATAAATGAAGATCTACTCATGCAGATTGAAGACTGTGAAAGTAGCCATGCAGCGTGGGAAAGATTAAAGCAGAAGTATGAGGTGAGGACTGCAGCTTCAGTCATGCACCTTCACAATCAACTGTAATCCATATGGTGGGATGGCAACCAGTTAGATTAGCACGTTGAGAAGATCAGAACAATCTTCGCTCAACTCGTTGCATCAGGCCAGGAGCACCAGGTCCCAGCACCACAACAGCTGATGTACTTTATGAAATCTCTACCGACGTCCTATCAGCCGTTGAGAATGCTCATACTGAGTCTACCAGATATGACATTTGACAAAGTAGTCAGTCTTGTCACTGATGAGACACTGATGAGAGACGAAGGAGAGGGAAGCAGTGATCAAGAGAAGGCTCTCTTCACAAAAGGAAAGAAGAAGAACAAAAACAAGCCAAGATTCGAGAAGACGAAGTCCTCGAATCAACAATCTTATTCTTGCGATCACTGCCACAAACCAGGCCATACGGCCAAAAAATGCTGGTTCAATCCAACAATACCTTGCATGCACTGCAAGAAGAAAGGGCATTCTGCATACGATTGCAGATTCAACCCAAAAAGAAAAAACAAAGCTGAAAAGGCAAAAGTTGCAGAGTCATCAAAGGATGATGAAAGAGGTGACAAAGATTTTATGATACTCGACGAAGCTTCGACTAGCTGCTCTGAACACGACTACGATGTAGTCATCGATTCAGGAGCAACATCTCACATAACCTGCAACAAGAAGATCTTGATCAACTTTTGCGAACTCGAAAATGATAGAGAGCAGTGATTCTAGGCGATGGAAGCAGACACGATGTCAAAGGCATCGGCTCTCTACAGCTACGAACACTGTCAGGCCAAGCAGAGCTGCCAGGAGCACTCTATGTGCCCTCACTCAGAAAGGATCTGCTATCTGTCTCCAAGATGGCAGATCTAGGCATTCGAGTTTTGTTCGATGACAACACTTGTCGTATGATCGAGAAGATGACAAACACATTGTTGACGGTCGGATGCAGAGAAGGAAATCTCTACCAAGCCAAAATAATCAGCAACTCTGAAAGCATATTAAATGTTTCAGAAAAAAAAGATCAACTCTGGCATAGAAAAATATATCATCTGAACATGCGGAACCTGTATGACATGAGCAGAAAGGACATTGTCATAGGTCTCAAGATTTCAAGGCCAGAGACTAAGTTCTACAAAGCTTGTCAGAAAGACAAGCAACATCGGAATCCATTCAGACACGAGGGAAGAAGAGCCAAAGAAGTTCTTGAGCTCGTCCACTCTGATGTGTGTGGATCGATGAAAACAGATTCGCTCTCAAGTTTGAGATATTGTCTAACGTTCATAGATGATTACAACCGAATGACCACGATCTACTTCTTGAAGAAGAAATGCGATGTATTTGATTCTTTCAAGAAGTTTGTGGCATTCGCAGAGCGACACACCTCAAAAAAGATACAGATCCTTAGATCTGACAATGGAGGTGAATACAAAAGCACAAAATTCTCAAGATTCTGCGAAGAACAGGGGATCGAACACCAGTTCACTCCTGCATACACACCAGAATACAACGGTGTGGCAGAAAGAAAAAACAGGACGCTAGTCGAAGGAGCCAGATGCATGATGGCACAGGCTCAATTGCCAGGTCAATTCTGGGCCGAGGCAATAGCTGCAGCTGTACACCTACAGAACAAATCTACAACGATAGCGCTGGAGAACAAAACACCATACAAAATGTGGACAGGCAGAAATCCTGATCTGTCATACGTACGAGTGTTTGGATGTGCAGCATACAAGCACATTCCAAAGGAAAAGAGAAGCAAGCTCGATGACAAATCCGAGCAAACAATCATGGTCGGCTACTCGAATGGAACACATGTGTACAGACTCTACGATCCAACCACGAAGAAGGTTGTTTCGAGCAGAGATGTGAAGTTCGACGAGTCCACATTCCTTGGACTGAAAGACGAAAGAGGCCATGAGACCTTCACACTGGTGCCTATTCAAGAGGGAGATCGAGGACATACATCAAATCAGAATGCAGAGCCCCAGATTCCAGAGCAGCAGGAAGCGAAGGATCGACCCCACAAACAAGAAATGTTCGAGCAGCGACGAAACCAACCTCAAAGGTCAACAAGACAAAGAAAAGTTCCAGACCGCTATTTTGACAATCTTCAATGGAGCGAAGACATGCAGTTCGAGTACTGCAACTTCACAGAAGAGCCAGCAACATACCAAGAAGCTATCTAGAGTCCAGAGGGAGAATTTTGGAAGCAGGCAATGTCAGAGGAGATTGAGTTGATGAGGCAAAATGAGGCATGGACATTAGAGCCACTTCTTGAAAATAGAAAAATAGTCGACTGCAAGTGGGTGTACAAGAAAAAGCTAATCAGATGGCACTATTGGCCGCTACAAGGCAAGGCTTGTCACAAAGGGCTACACGCAGAGATATGGTGTCGACTATTTCGACACATATTCACCCATGGTGAAGATGACAAGCATAAGCTACTCCTTGCATATGCCACACAGTACAATCTGGAAATTCACCAAATTGACGTGAAAATAGCCTTTCTCCACAGCGATCTAGAGGAGGAAATCTTCATGAAGCAACTTGAAGGCTATGAAGGCCCCGACAATAGACAATATGTCTGTCGATTGCAGAGATGCATCTACGGTCTAAAACAGGCATCACGAGCCTGATACAAAAAGCTTGATGGTCTTCTGAAGTCTCTAGACCTCAACCCTACTCAACCAAACTATAATGTCTACATCAAAAGAGTAGGAAAGGATTTTGTGATACTGACCATTTTCGTGGATGATTCGCTGATGATAGGAAATTCCTTGATGCTGATCAAAGACATGAAGAGTCAGATTTTTGAAAGCTATGAAATCACAGATCTTGGAGAAGCAACAAAATGCTTAGGGCTGGAGATCAGAAGAGATCGAACAAATGGCAAAATGCACTTGAGTCAGTCAGAATACGCCAGAAAAGTGCTGAAGCAGTACCACATGATGGACTGCAAAGATAAAGCCACACCTGTCTTCCATTCAAAGACAAAGCACATTCCTCTGAAGTACCATCACATTCGAGATTTGATCTCGAAAGGAGAGCTCCAGGTCTAGTTCATAAAATCAGAAAGTATAATTGCAGATCTCCTCATGAAACCACTCGACAAGCCACTCTTTACCAAGCAAAGAGAGGCAATTGGATTGAACGAACAAAGCTTCAAGGTTCAAGAGGGAGTGTCAGAAATGGTGAACTCCTGCAACTTTGTTGTAGCATGAACAAGACACGAAGGTCGAACGAGAACAATTCATGACAGTCAATCTGTCTTTGACTTGAAGCACGAATGATTCGCGAATCAATCTCGAATCGTAAACACACCTCCAGGGCCACAAACCGCAAAAGGGACGCAGAAGGAAGACTACAAAAAGAAACAAAAAGAACAAAACAAACGAAGAGAAACCCTTCGTGCTACCAGCTGGCAGCTCAACGGGCTTCATGCCCAGCTGAAACGAATAGCAACGACGGAGACTAACTAACTAGTTGATTAGCGTTAACTGGTCTTGTGATTCTACATTTAGCTATCTTGTAAACTCCACACAGTGGAGGTATAAACAATCCTCTCTGGATCATAACAAAAAGAAGAGAGATAGTGAAGACACAGATTTGTAAGAAACGGAGAGAGACGTAGCGAATAGAGTAAGAAAGCAAAAATACCATAGCTATGCATGAAAGTCTGCCAACGAGCAGAATTTTGTGTATCTCTTGGCCTTGTGCTGTGTCTCTTGATTGCTAGAATAAAATATGTTCTGTGATGCATAGTTGAGTGTCTGATTCACAAACAATTGTCTGTCTTTAAATTTTCTTTTCGTGCGAACACGAAACAAAAAAAAAAGCTTTCGCGACAACAAACTCGATTTTTGTGCTTCCTAGCCAACAAACCGTCGTGAATTCGCAGTTCTCTGTTCTTGTCCGGTGATTCTTGCCACCAAGGGATCTGATACCAAGTTAAGAAAAACACAGTTTAAACACCCGACCGGATCAATCACCACAGCACACCGTCAAGTGCAACAAGTCAAGACAACAGAATTGCTCTCAACAAATTGTATATTCAACTGATTAGCAAGTGCAAAGATAAAGTTGCTTAAAATCACTCAAAGGGCTCGTAAAAGAAAGATGGCCCGATAATTCTAGAACTAAGCACATGTGGTGCCGTTGAAATAAGAAAGCACTATATAAGTCGATCATTGCTATTTTAACTCAATCATCTTTTGTGACAACATTTCAGCCCAAAGATTGGCAAGCAATCCTATCTTTCATGCACGGAGCAAGCATATTGAGGTGGCATATCATTTTGTGAGAGAACAAGTCATGGCAAAGGAGGTGGAGCTCAAATATGTCTCTTCAAAAGAATGTGTGGCTGATATCATCACCAAAGCACTTGGAAAAGACTTGTTTACAAAGCATAGAACATCACTTGGTGTATTTTCAAAGTCTATCCTAAAACTAGTTGAAGAGGGAGTGTGAGAAATTGTCAACCTGTTTGATCTAGTTTGATTTTTTGGTTAATTGGCAATTTAGGCTAATATGCATTACATACTTGGATATAGACTTTATGAAGTTATTTTTAGCCTAATTTCATTTGATCTACCACTTTTAGAAAGGGTGGAAATTGTAGAAGGTCGAGTTTGGAAGATTCAAATTTGAATAGTTTGTTCATTGAATCTAGTCTACATTTTGAGTAGGGTTTAAGATGCTAGACCATGAAAAACAACCGCTACCAAAATTGAAGGCATAACCTGTTGTTGACTTTCTATCATCTATACTTCTTGCCCAATCAGCGTCAACATAACCCTGCAACTTAGGTAAAACACTTTGTCTTTTGTAGATTAGGCCAAAGTTAGGTGTACCTTTCACATATCTCAAAATCCTTTTTGCAGCTTTCCAATGGTCCATAGTGGGTGATGACATGAATTGGCTAATCAAACTTACAGCATAGCAGATATCAGGACGTGTAGTCGTAAGATATATCAAACTCCCAACTAGTTTACGAAATACAGTAGCGTCAACATGTGCACTATCATCAATACGAGAAAATTTCTTACCAGCTTCGCAAGGGGTGACGGAACGTTTGCACTCTGTCATATGAAATCTCTCCAATATCTCGCCCACATACTTGTTTTGACATAACCTGATATCACTGCCAGTTTGCCATACTTCGACGCCCAAGTAGTAGTGCATAAGATCTAAATCTGTCATCTCAAACTGCTTGCATAAGTTAGCTTTGATAGAACGAGTGAGGTTCTCATCATTGCCCGTGATAATGATATCATCAACGTAAAGTACAATCAAGGCAATGCTATCTTCGTTTATAAGAACATAAAGATTTGGATCTGAATTTGTTCTTATCCAAAGAAAGAAAGTAATTGTCAATGCATCCATACCATGCGCGTGGCGCTTGCTTAAGGCCATAAAGTGCTTTGTGTAGCTTACATACCTTTTGTTCCTGTCCTTTTGCCATAAAGCCCTGCAGTTGGACCATGTAAACTTCTTCCTCTAAGTCACCATTCAAAAATTCGGACTTCACATCCATTTGATGGATCTTCCACCTAAAATGAGATGCTAGGACAATGGTAAGGCGTAGCATAGTCCACTTAGCCATTTAGCTTTGCGTCCTTCATGATCTTCTCATACCATTTTGGTATCTTAGATTCAGGTGATACACTACGTGGAGAGTATGTATCCCAAGGAGTGTCCAAGTAATGTCTCTTATTTCCAACCGGTTTCTCCTTTATTGCTCCTATTGGCAAGTACCTCCCCTAGGCTCTTGAATAGGTGGTGTCCTTTCATACTCGCCCTCTCGACTCTCATCTTCACGTGCATCAGCTTGTGGAGCGTCTTCTTCATCTTCTTCTTCCAAAATTGTGGGAAGTCTTTTGATGCTTTCACCACTTGCATGGTCTTCATCTTCATACCTATGCATCTCATCAAAGATCACATCTTTGCTAATGTGAATCTTGTTCATTACAGGATCAAAACACATGTATGCCTTCGTCCTCTCATCATAACTGATGAAGATACACTTGATTGCTTTGGCATCAAGTTTCTTTCGCTCCTCCTTTGGCACATGTACATAGGCCTTACATCCAATGACACGAAACTTGTCGATTTTTGGCTTTATTCCTGTAAATGCTTCTTCGGGAGTCACATGTGGAACTGCGAAGCAAGATACTATTTCTCTTTCTTCTACAGAAGCCGAATATAAAGCGTTAAGTTCTGCTACCCAGGAAGTTGTTTGGCTACGTAAGTTGTTATGTGAGATTGGCATGAAGCAGGTAAATCCTACTGTTATTTTCTGTGACAGTCAAAGTGGAATATAGTTGGCTAAGAATTTTGTCTTTCACGCAAGGACAAAATATATTGAGGTAAAATATCATTTTGTCCGTGAGAAGCTACAATCTGAAGATATAAGTATTGTACACTGTTCTATGTTGTTACAAGTTGCTGATATATTTAGGAAGGCTTTAAGTAAAGAAAAGTTTGAGACTTTTAGAGCCAAACTTGGCTTAGATTTGGTTATGTAAAAAGCCTTTACTTGTAATACTATCATGGAGGTATGTTCCATGAATAGAGTAAACTCTAAAATAAAGAGAGACGTTGATCATTGAGGGAGAGAGTTAAAATAGCAATGATCTACTTATACAGTGCTTTCTTATTTCGACGGCACCATGTGTGCTTAGTTCTAGAATTATCGGGCCGTCTTTCTTTTACGAGCCCTTTGAGTGCTTTTAAGAAACTTTATCTTTGTACTTGCTAATCAGTTGAATATACAGTTTGTTGATAGCAATTACGTTGTCTTGTCTTGTTGCACTTGACGGTGTGTTGTGGTGATTGATCCGGTCGGGTGTTTAAACTATGTTTTTCTTAATTGATTGGACTCTCTAAAAAATCCAGCAAGTGAAGATCACTTACCATCCTCTTGATCCATAACATCTCCTTTGCACAAGATGTAAGTGCTTTATACTCAGCCTCACTAGTTGACAATGAAATTGTAGTTTGTTTCTTTGACATCCAAGAGATAGCTCCATCACCTATGAAAAATAGATGCACAAATGGACTATCCATTTGATCTCCAACAAAGTCCGAATCTGAAAATCCAAACAAGTTAGGTGATGTTCCCTCATACAATATTCCAAAATCTTGAGTTCTCTGATGTATCTCAAAACTCTCTTCCCTAGCTTCCAATGCTCTACACTAGGATCTTGCATAAATTGGCTTAATCTACCAATACAATACTTAGATCTGGTCTTGTGATGGTTAGATAAATGAGTGAACCAACTAGCTTCCTATAGAGAGTAATGTCCTCAAAGGATCTTTCATTACCTCTTATAGTGACCTTTACATTTGACTCCACAAGTGTATCACAAGGCTTAGCATCTACCATATGAAATCTCTTTAGAATAGAGCTAGCATACTTCTCTTGACAAATGAAAGTAGATTGAGAAGATCTAAACACTTCTATTCTCAAGATATAATGCAAATTTCCAAGATCATGCACCTCAAACTCCTTCTTGAATGCAATCTTGATTTCATCAATATCTTGATTGTTGTCTCCACTCAATATGATGTCATCCACATAGCTCTAACAATGCATAGAAGCCATAAACTCTAATAGATCTTGAAAAAATTAGATATGAATGATAAAGTACTGTTGCTGTCCATACAAAACCAATAAGCTACTGTATTTCACAGGTGTGAATCCAACAAACATCAAACAATTGCATTCTACACACAAAAATTCAAGATATTAACACTATAGTGCACCAATGAGTATAGAACCTCAAAGAGATCTAATGTATAAGCATGAATGAGAGTAAATATAGAGAATGTTTATCTTACCACATGTGTACATCTATTTATAACAAGTCCATGCCTTATTTTGGCTTTGTTTTCCCTCCATGGAAACTTCTTGATCTCAAACCCTACTCAAAATGTAGACTAGATTCAATGAACAAACTATTCAAATTTGAATCTCCCAAACTCGACCTTCTACATTTCCCACACTCTCTAAAAGTGGAAATTCAAATGAACTTAGGCTAAAAATAACTTCATAAAGTTTATCTCTAAGTATGTAATGCACATTGGCCTAAATTGCCAATTAACCAAAAAATCAAACTAGATCAAACTAGTTGACAATTTCTCATAGTTTGCAACCTCTTAAAGTCAAAGCTATCCCAAATTTGGGATCTTCATTATGTTGAACCAAATCAGTCCAACTACTCAAGGTATGGCAGCAATCTATACTTCAATAATTATTAATTATGTTAAACAATGGTTTGTTTCTACAACCTATCAAAAAGCTAATGCTATTAGCTTAGCCAAATTTCCCCAGGAAAATATCCTAGTTTGTTATAGATGTTGGATAGAGATACACTCAATGGTCATAGTAAAAATTTCATGAATGATACAATCTCTCACTTGATGACATATCTCATTGTGCATCAAAAAAGTGCATCCTAATATCCACAATATTTTCAACAAGCCAAATCATTTAAAAAGTCAAGTAGAAGATCATCACCAAGATGGTTAAAGCTACATGGACTAGGAACATATGATTCTTACTACTTTATGGGCTTTTTGTACTACTTATAAGGTCAATACTAGAAGGGGCATAATATTAATCTAAAAAGCAAGATATTAATCAAAGGAGTATTTAATTAACTATACAATGCCAAAGCTCATAAGGGCAAACTAAAGTCCAAGGGAGAAGAACCTTATTGCATATGCAATAAGGTTTAAGATAACTAATGAATGGTAGTGCGTTTAGAAAGTTTTATGTAGAAGACTACCATCAAATCTTGATTTTGGCAATCTTGCTTGATCTTTGTTGAAATTACCTACTTTTAATTCCATCCATATCCTTTATATTTTCTTTGAAATCCGTTCATTTTTTGTGGTGGCATTTTGAGCTAATATTTTATTTAGGATAAGAGATTCAGATTGTTATCAGAAAGAGGTTAGGAACTTTGAATGCAATCATTTACCAGTCATTCACTAACCATTCATCAATTATTTGTGTTTTTTTAATTTTAGCAACTTTGTTATGTAAGAGGTAGTTTTGTGTTGAATTTTGACTGTTTCTATTTAGTTTTGGTAGATCAACTTTTATTTTGTTTTGTTTGCATTTAAGAATACGATTGCTATTTTAGTCGTATACAAATAATTGGTAAAATCATTAACATTATGTGGGTTTTTTATTGCAACTTTTATTCTATTTTTTAGTGAAAGTTTTCTTTACAATTTAACTCCATATGTAGTATTTTACTATCCCTTTTTTAAAGTTGTAGATTGCTCTAGAGTTACGATAAGATTATAGCCTTTAAGAGATGAAAAATGTTGGAAATGGTCTTAGAAATGAGCAAAAGAATATCCTTGAAATATCTTATTTTAATAGCTGAAATTTTTATGATAAACATAAATTTTCAAAATAATCAAAGCACATACTAATTTGGTAATAGAAACTCTTGTTTAGACTAAACTTATGGTTTTTTTTAGGCTAAACAATGTCTCATTCACAGTTGGCTTTCTCTTGCATCCTTTGCTGAAAGTTCACAATTTCATTCTTTCGAACATTTGCACTTTCTTGCGATCACTCACCCTCATGACCGACCATGTCCATCTTCAAGTCGCTTCATTGGCACAGGTTCCCTTAGAGATTCATCACTAAGATATCTTTGCAATGATTGTGCCAAGAGACTTGGTAAAATCCGCTGGACTTTATCGGTTGCCAATTTCTTGACTTCCTTAGTTACCATTGGCTTGATAGATTCTACCAGCTCTGTTTTCAGTAATGTAATTGGACTTTTGCCCATGGGTGTGTCTATGTACTTTGGGACTTTTGTCGAACTGTCCTCCTCATCACTTGTTTCATAACCTGATGGCACTAGGATTTTCCGTTTGTAGTGCATGTTGTATGTAGGTGAATTGGTCAACACATGTGTATATCGATCTACATAAGCCAAATGCCTCCTAGCTATTTGTGAATTTTGCATCATACAATCTCGGCATAGATGATTAACTCCGCATTGTGCACAACAGAGTTCGAATGTTGATGGACGCCTCGATGTGGACATTCAGCTTGACAATGTTTTCCTTCGCATACATAACACCTTACCGAGTGCAATATACCATCTGGTCTTCCTTGGAGTTCGAAGACATGCAAGATTATATGACCAATACTTCCACCTTGCCATTGGTTTTTGAAGAAACTCGTGATTTAGATCGATTTGACATTCATCCCTTTGGTGAGCTCCTTGTCGGCTTGATTTTGTTGGTGACCTTTGAATCGTTGGATCTTGTCATGGAACTTGCTACTCTACATTTTGTCTTTATAAGAAGTGCGGATTCTTGATTGGACATCTTGTACTTGGATAATCTCCAAAGCAATATGTATGTTTGTCTTTCTCAAGAAACTTGACTATGCGAGCATAAGCTTGAGGACAGCCTGAACTTGAAGTGCAAGGTTCTTGGTCTTTTGTTGCACTTGATCCGCTTGACTCTGTTGCACTCCTTGATGATTTGTAGCCTTTTGCCCTTGTCTACTCGACTAGCATGAAACTTTTAGATTTTTTTGATTCCCCATCCGATATCTCTTCTGACATTTATTTGTCAGAAGCTGTTGCAGCAAAGGTAGCAAGCGAATGTCAACGTCACCCCCTCCACAGCCAACGGTGATGCTAAGTTCCAGATGCTTCATGTTTGGCAAATTCATCTTTTTCACCTTAGATGGTGGCCTCCCACGCCCACGACCTGGATGTTTGGATGTGCAACCGGCGTCCATATGTGTATTCTGCATTCAGAAGAAAGAAAATGTTTTGACAGAGCAGGTCAAATTAGAGACAGAAACATAGAACATGCATAGAAAGACAAGAAACACAAACAAAGGGGGGGGGGGGGGGAGGGAGAGAGAGAGAGAGAGAGAGAGAGAGAGAGAGAGAGAGAGAGAGAGAGAGAGAGAGAGAGAGAGAGAGAGAGAGAGAGAGAGAGAGAGAGAGAGAGAGAGAGAGAGAGAGAGAGAGAGAGAGAGAGAGAGAGAGGGTATGGCCCAATTGACACATGTATTTACGCATGTTGCAATGTGACAATGCATGGCTAGATGTGGGCCATACCCTCTGCCGGACACATGTCAATATGGCTGACAAAAAATTTAGACATGTGTTGTGCAGCATGCGTTGAAACATGCTGATGTGGCGAGACAAATGTCGTGCACATACTGGTTGGTGGTGTGCTGACAAAAAATTTAGACACGTGTCGTGCAACATGTGTTGAAACATGCTGATGTGGGCTATATCAAAACTGGCTTCCCTAGCTTTGATTGCACCCATAAAATAGGGGCTAACTACATAAATGACTACATTGCAAAAAGTTATAAGTTGCTTTAACAATATGACATCAGATATCTCAACAAATGTAGTCTTTAAGTACTCACAAATTTTTGGACCCATTCGAAAGTTCTTCAAGATATTTTGAAGAAAAAAGCCAAAATAATTGCAAGAAGATCTACTTTATTTGATAAATAAGACTCATATTCATTATAGAAATCAGAGTAAAAAAAAAAATTTTACTAGGGTCGTATGGTATCTGAACAAAAAGACTCTATACAGGAAGTTCTGGAGCTTTAGAAACAATATCTATAGATTTGTTCGTAATCCATTCTAGCTCCTCTTGGGTTATTTCTTGTTTAGGAAAAAAAACCTTTTGGAAAAGAGGAGAAGGAGATGGAAAATCTGATTCAATATCATAATAATCTGAATTAGTGAGAACAATTTTGGGATGCTTAGCAAAAATTATTGGAAGGGCATAAACAACTTGCTTGCAAGGTTCTACTTTAATGGTTTGAGGCTACGTTTTATTCCTCTTGAAGGTTGTCGGTAGATTGATTTTGTCCAATGGCAAATCTCAAGTATTGGCATTATCAATATAAATATTTGAATAACGCTCCATGAAATGTTCAAGAATAACAAAATCCTTGGGCATATGCACAGCCAGAATAAATGTATATTCAAAAATTGGGCCAGATAATCCTCTACAACAACCCTGCAGCAAGGCTTCCATGGCAGTAGCTGTGAACTTCACGTGGTGATCAAGGGATGGCATGACATTAGTGAACCGAGATTTTGGGATTAACAACTTAGTTTGCCTTTGTAATTTTCTAATATTGGCAAGCCAGAATTGCTTGATCTATTGAAAGTATAGTGTTTAGGACCCTAAATGGATCTACAAAAGAACCTCAAGAGTGATTGGGTACTTGGTTAATCAATCTATTGCAAAACTAGCACTCAAATCTTGATCTATATTGGCAATTTTGATCTAAGCAAGCAAAGACAATCAATTATTGATAGAAATACTATAGAATGAACTCACATGTGTGAAGTACAGTCTGTAGTATGACCTACTAATAGAGAATATACTGCACTAAGTTTAGATTGCATTCAAATCAAAAAAATTCCAACACAAATGGTGTAAAAGCTACAAACTGTCAACTACTCCAAAATCATGATCTCTCCCACATTGAATGATTGATTTGCAAGTACAAAGAGAATGATATCCATGACTGGATGAGTAGGTACAACACATTTTCAGGTACCCAAAAGTCATTAGGTTGACCTACACAAGTCATTTAACCATTAGGTATACCATCTATGGTAGTTTTGTGGGTATTCTGTGTATATATATATAATAGCCAGAAGTAGTAGAAATAAGTTGCGAGGGCCGTGGCTTCTTGCATGTATAAGCCCATAGCCCAATGAGCACTTGTAAATAATTTATTTTGAATAAACTAGACGTTGGGTCATGTAATTAAAATAATGTTATGAGGGCAAAGTTTAAGTTAACCTAAGTTTGCTAAGTATTGTTCGTTTGTTTCTTGGATTTGTTGGTAGAGATGTTGTAAAGCTTGTGTCACACTTTCAGGTTTAGATAATTCAAAGGTGGTATTAGGGGGTTGATTGATCCATGTGAGTGTCTTGATCTTGATCCTTGTTTTCAAAGCATCAACAATGAAAGTAAAATTAGAAACTCAAGAATTTGCCACCCAAACATAGCTAGATCCAAGCTTCAACCAAGAGCTATCTAGCACCCCCTTGCTAGACCACAATCATTACCCTCACAAACACAAGCATGATCAAGATCCTACCTCCATCTAAGTCTCATACCAAAGATGGTGATCCTCACAAGAGCAAGCAAGCAAAATCAAAGCTCTCTACACACAAGCAATCCACTAGAGGATAGAAGCAAGTCACGACACAAGAAATCACCCCTCAATTGGGCACCCTCTCCATCTCATATAGATGGCCAATGACACACTCCAAAGCACTATGGAATGCTTACACAATCCAATAAGAAATGGGGAGGCAAATGAAGGGCCAAGAGGCTCACAAGTTAGTGGATGTCAAAAGACACCTTCCCTAACTTGTGGTTCTTAAATATAACTTCTGGGGTTCTTTAGGGGCATCTTGGGACCCTAGTAGGTGCGCCCTCCTACTAGTTCCCCATCTTGTTTCGCATTTGTGTTTATATTATCATTGACTAATTTGATATTGTTTGGTGTTTTCTAAGAGAAAGTGGAGAGAGTGAAAGGTCCAAGGTACCTCCTTGTTTTTATATTGATAGATTGTGGTGTGATTAATTAGATTTATTGGGTGAGACAGCCTTTAAGTTTGCTAATCATCAAAAGTGAACACCAAATGACAAGAAAGGCAAGGGCAAGGCCTTGGAAGAAGGTAGCTTATGGCCCCTACAACTTGTGCTTTATTTCATGTGATTGATTTATCATAAATTTCAACTTCATGTAGATCTTATCAAAGTCGTGTAAGATCCAAGTCTTTAATTTGAGTAAACCATCCATTTCTCCTAATATTATCTTCAAATATAAGATAGAGAATGTGCAATATTTTGGAGCTTAACTATACATGCTTAGGAAAAATTAAAAAAAACCATGTGCTTACCTACTCATGGCTATCAGTTGAACTTTGTACTTATTTCATAACAAAATTTCATGAGTCATAAAATAAGATATTCTTTCATATAACAATCATAATATGGCACCTTGCAACAACTCCTGTCACTTACAAAAGGGTTGACAAGCATTGTGATGGATGTTTTGAGTCCTTTTGTGCAACAATCTTTATTCTTTCCTTTTAAATATGCATCTATAAACATACATATATAGAGAAACAAACAAAGCCTAATTGATATAGTTGTACCTTGTGTATCAAAAAAAATCCTAAAAATCACTTGAAACCTTCACCACGATAATCAAATTTCAACACTTTCACACTTCCAATGTGTTTGAAAAAGACTAATAACTCATGATTAATTCTCTACCAATGACAACTTTCATAATCATGAATATGCACTCGTGTGGTCACATATAACAATGAGACATATCCATCTAAGAAACAATGTGCCACCAATTTCTACATTTTTCTATGTAACTATAATCATAAGATAGGACAAAACCTGCAACAAAGAACGTGGATGCTTGAGCTATGTATCAAGTTTTCAATTACCCCTCATGATTGCGCTCCTTGGGTGATGATCAAATGACAACTCATGATTAAGTTCCACATTTGAGAACTTGACTTGCAGCTCATACGTTTTGTTTATTGACTACTTTTGGTCGTCGTGGCTAATAACATTGCTTAGACATTATAAGAATCCCCTCGTGTGTCATAATAGCATTTACGTTGATAATGTAGTACAATGGATTTTCTATTCCATAAAAATAAAGCTTTGCATGTCCATGAAGAAAACATAATGTACATTCAAGTGGACAACATGTAGTGACTTGACAATCTTTGAGATTCAAAGAATTTTTTGAGAAATGTGATATCTTTTATGGTATGTCCATGATGCATGTATTCCTATATGCTTACTAATATCGATTTTAATGTCCTCCCTTGTTCAAGTCCCCATGATGTCAAGGTTCAATTGAATAACATAAATTGTACAGATAAATCTCAAAAAATATGAATTCATTTTCATGAAACCAACGTAGTACGAATAGATGAGGATACATTGCTACCAAACCCAAGTGATATGAGGATATTGAATGCAAAGAAATAGATAGCCTACTAGAAATCTTTTAATATATGTTGTATGTAAAGCCAAGTCTCGTTCATGATTTTTGATAGATAGATATTGAAATGGAACTTGTTCTTCAAAGGAGAATTCCTACCTCAAAAATTGACAAAGTAGTGATGGTTAGTGCCTACTTCAAATTAAGCACCCAAGCTCATTGAAATAAGACATAGACATCACAGGGGGCCATACAAAGTCTTGCAAAATCTACTTTGAAAAAATTGTTTGGTACTTACTAGAAGAAAACATAGTCATTATATGCACATGACAAGAACTTTATCCAAACAATACCATTTTTTTTTTAATGTGTAAATCTTCCATGCATGGAAAATCCATGTATCGTAAGGATTAGATAAGTATGCATTGGCAACACAAATTCAAATTTGACTTTTTGGTGGCCATCTAAGGGCAAACTTTGTGGTAGATAATATTTTTGCTTAGATAACCCTCACAAAATAATTAGATGTCAGCTCACAAACTTAGTCATGTGAAAATTATATAAAGCATTTTGATAATATATAAGTGTGGATGTTGCAGAGATTATTTTTCTAAGATATTGCTTTGCGCTCATACTGGGGCTCTACAATCTTGTCTGAATGTATTCAATTTCGTTCTAATCACAATCCAGGATTCAAGAAAGTAGTCATCTACTGTCATTATCATTGTCCACAATTGAATGTAATTGCTTTCATGAGTATAGTATTTTTACTATCTTGGTAATAGATCTAATTACTCTATCAGATACTATTATTACTTCCGCTACCTATAATTTTTGTGGTTGGCTACACATTGCTGTAATTGCATTTACTATGAATTCATTCACTGAGGAATCATAATTTTTGGCTCATAACCGATCTATCAATCATGTTCAATTGATTTCCAACAAAAGCTCTCTACTTTATGACCTTCATTGATTTCCACTCAAGAAAGATGTAAATCTAAAAATGTGAATAAAATTCCATAGCTCTAAAGCATGGGTGGAGGACAAAAAACATGGGATTAAGCAACAATTTGCATAGATAAATACATCCCAGTCGATTGGAGTAAAGAAACCTTAAAATTTCTAGAATCTGTGAACCCTTGCAAAGTAACCTTTGCAACCTGGTCCACTGAGTTCAGAAAGTCATTTTTCATCTAAGGCCAAAAATTAATGAAGAAAGTTAATATGAAGAATTGATGTATCTATAAGCCAAAAATAGATCACCCACTCAGACATCAATAACCTCTAGATCTATGAAAGTTAACCTTCGTCAGTCTAGACTAGGCAAGATCCATTCCAAAAACAGCTACAATTAAGAGGGTGAGAGTTAATTCTTAGCAGATCTCAAGATATCTGGTTTTTTGACTGCAAAATAGCACAAAGAACCCTCGCCAGAGTAACCTTTGCAAGTATCATCAGTAGGTAGATCTATCTTAGATCCAACTATAATAAAGGTTGCAGGCCAATTTGAACAAGGATTAGTGAGATATGAAAGAAAAACTGTGGAAATGGGCTAGTTGATTTCTACCATTGGCCAACTAAAATTGATCAGATCCCAATAGATCTAGATTGCATTCTTCACATCCATCGAGATCTAGTATCCCTGGACATATCCGATGAATGAATCTGAGATTAGGACGACCATTACCAAGAAGAACTGAAAACCAAACACCAAATTTACCCAAAGTTGTTGTCACACCAGATGGACAAAATGGATCAACATGTGCCTTTATACCCTTGCAAGCAATCCAAAGGGAACCTCCTCTCGAGATGTCAAAATATGATGGATCAATAGACCCCATCAGATTCCTCTAAATTTACGAACAAGCATGCGAGATTTACGGTGAACAAACCCCTGAAGAGAAGTTGAAGTTGTTTCCCATGTCATTAGTAGCTGCAGCACAAGATTGGTTTTTTCAACCGATTGGCCATAGAAAAAGCCACCTGGGAAGGGTCTAAGGCGGCCTTCATCGCCCACTTTAAACCAAGGACATTTTTGGAAGACCTGTTTCTCCTGCTGAGCAAGATCAATATGGCAAAAAGAGAACGAGTCCGGGACTCATTGAACAGTTCAAGCATCTACTTTCCGAATGCAATGCAGCCTTGACTCCCGATCATGCAGTAATCATGTGACTTCTAGTTGGGTTACCATGTAGCATCAGGAGAGAACTTAAATGACAAGAGTAGTATGCCACGTTGTAGGAAGCAATGGAAGACGCAATCATGGAAGAAAATGAGAAATTTGATGATGATTCGAGCCACAAGTATACAATCGCCCATCATCCAACCCCTTGCCATTTATATAATGCTTCATGACACGAAACTCCGTTTTGCTTGTTAAGCCCCAAGAGTAGAAGAGGGCACAATTCCAAACCTCTTATTCTTATCATTAGGGGGGCCCAATGCGGCACCACAATTTGGAACACCAATGAATCCACAGCGCATGGCATTACCAGCACCAGTGGGGGGGCCAGGTAACAATCAAGTGGCCCAAGTGAATCTGACAGTAGTGGAGCATGATGCTCCATCTTAGCCTGAGCAAATAAAAATGGTATGGACCAGATGAACCATTTGTTGATCTAGCCATCAATAAATACTATGCTACATATGCTGCCCAACCTCAGTGCCAAGGTGAAAGAATCTATCGTTGCTATGGATGCGAAAAATGGCACAGAATTGTGGAGTGTCCCCAAAAGGCATGTATATACCCTTTTACTGGAAATGCGATTATGGACATTGCTACAAAATTTGCCCATTGAGACTTGGAGCGAGTACACCATTAAATCTGATCACCATTCAATCAACACCCACTCTATGAAGACTACCACGGAATTCCCCAACTTTCCATATTTCTGTGTTAGCAATTTTGTGAGCACAGAAGTGGAAGGAGGTGGTGCAGGCCATCAAGGTCTTATTAGAAGAGTTTTGTGTGATCCATCGATTTAGCACACCCTATTATCCTCATGGTAATAGACAAGTAGAATCATCCAATAAGATCATGCATAACATTATCACAAAAACAACTGAAGCTAATATATCTAATTGGGAACATAAGTTACATCTCCTCTGTGGGCATTCAAGACAACATATAAGAGTAGCATTGATCAAAAACCTTTTCAATTGGTTTATGGTCAGGATGTTGTAATTCCAATGAAGTTTTTGGTACCATCACTAAGGGTTGCCACCACACAGTGTCTTGATAGGTCCAGCTGTGTAGTCAAATTGGCTACCAACAACATGAAGTTGCGCGCCACTGGAACAGCTCTGATAGGATTATCAAATGGCACAACAAAATACCAAGGCGGAAAAGACAAAGACCTTGAAGCTTGAACAACAAGAGGCAGTGCTTCAAGAGTATAATCAAAACTCTATACAAGTCGCTGGTGGACGCAGCTTCCTAGGTCCAGCAAGCCATGACTTCGACTCATCAGCAGTTAGCCCCGCTCCATGCCCAACTTCAAGTGGCAGAAACCGAGAATCAGCACCTGGGAGTGGAGGCCACAGTCCTCCACCAAGAGAGAACAGAGTGGCGAGCCTAGCCAGTGCCAACCACACAATCACTCACCCAGCATGAGGCAGATTATCTGACCCAATAAGTACAACTAGTGAGTCAAATGATGATGGGATACCAAGCTACATTTGATCAATACCAACAATAGGCCCATCAAAAATTATCCAAAGCCAAGGCCGCATTGAGAGAATGGCAAAAGCACACACAACAACAACAACCAGTCCAAGTGGCAATTCCACCGCCACCTCAACTGGAAGCTGCACCGGCAGATCAAGGCCACGCTCAAGGGCAAGACGCAATGGGACAAGCGATAGATCAAGGGCAAAGCCAGGAGCCAAAGTAGAACATGGCACCATCCACGGAGAAACAACAAACATCATCCTCCCAAAGCTCTCGCTTAGTGTGGGCCTCCAAGGCCTTTAGAAAACCCAAACACGTGGAGAAAAAAATTAATGAATCCTTACTACAATACCCTTACGAATCCTCACGCAACGGGTGGCAGGTTTCTTTCATTGCCAAAAAAATTAAAGAAGACAAAATCTCTTGTCTTCCGGTGTTGGCACCACAACCTACATGGCAACAGTATATCCTTGAGAAAATATCTAGCCCACGAACCCTAAGAATCAACCCCCACTATGTTCCTATCCCAAGGTGTAGAAAGTGGGCAAATTGTGACTTCCCTTTGGACCAGGTTATGGTGAGAACCTTAAGTTGGCCGAAGATTCATTTGGAGTATGTTGGGGCACATATGTAGATGCCAAAAGGGCACTCATCCAATTTTTAAAACATCAAGTGTTCGTGCGGTAGTAGAATTTGCTCGTGACTTGGAATTTTAGCCTTTCCCACATTTTGTGGCTGGCTCATAGTCCATTGTGGTCATCATGGTGTCTTCAGCAAGTGACAGAGTGATGAGAGCCATTGCTCTATCATTCTTCTTTCTCCATTCAACTAGATTTTGTTGCGGCTTGACTTTTGTCCTATCTACTACGCTCCATAAGCCTTCTCCTCTGAGTAGCATTTTCATTTTGTGTTTCCAGACAACATAGTTGCTGCCATCAAACACGCTCACAACCTTTTGTTGGAGGTTTGTCGCCATTTAATAATCTATGTCCTTGTATCTAGTCTGCAGCGTTATGATACCACTGAAGCGAACTGATCGTTTTGGCTTCACAGCTACATCTAGCAACGTCAAGGATGCGAAAGTGTGCTTCTGTCTATGCCTATCGCATTTTTTGAAAAATGTGAAAAATATGAAACTGAATGAATTCATACACACTGGCACATTTTTTTCTCTACGGGAGATGCAAAAACCGTAAGAAGAAAAAAATGTAAAAAGCGTAAAAAATCCGACAAAGTTTTCGGCTTTCAGTTTTTCGAGCCCACGAACCTACATAGAAAGCATTGCAATACTGACAAGAATCTGAACACAAAATCAGACAATAGTTTATTTAGATTAAGTATAATGAAATATACAAGTCAGATAATGCAAGTTCTCCCAGATCCACTATCTCAAAATGTTTCGAGATGTCTGCCTTTACTTCAACAATTAGCTGCTCACTCCTACAAAGTATCAGAGTGTCATCCACATATACAGCCACTATGATGATTTGCCCATCTGTAACTCTGACATATACATTAGAATCAACCAACAGAGGCTTGAATCCTAATGATTTCAGGGCTTGATCTTTCTTCTTGTACCATTGTCGGGCTGATTGTTTCAGACCGTAGATGCTTCTGTGCATTCTGCATGCATAGTCTGGAAGTGAATTTGAGACGTATCCTGGGGGTTGATCCACGTAGACCTCTTCGTCTAATTTGCCATACAAGAAGGCTGTCTTCTCATCCACAATGTGGATCCTGAGGTCATAAGCTGCTACATGTGCAAATAACAGACATAGGGATGAATGTTTGATGATAGGAGAGAAGGTTTCAGAGTAGTCAATACCATATCTCAGAGAGAAACCTTTTGCTACCAGTCTTGCCTTGTATTTCGTGATGTTTCCATCTAGTCCATATTTGAGCTTGATAATCCATTTGCATTTGACAGTCTTTTGCTTATGTGGTAATGGCTCCAACGTCCATACCTAGTTCTTCCTCATGGACTCCATCTCTTCGTTCATGACTTGGATCCATCTGTCCTTCTCTGGACTGTCAATCGCTTTCTCGAAAGTCACTGATTCTGCATAACTCTTCTGATGTGGAAGTTGAGCTGCTTGGCACATATCTTGTTGGCGCTCTTCGTGGTCGTGTCGACCTTCTAGGAGATCCTCTTGGGACAGCTATGCCTTTGCTTTTGTCTGCACTGCTCGGTTCGGAACCATCTTGGTTTACAAGAACTGCAACGGCAGGTTGCCTCTTTCTTCGTCAAATTTGTCATTTGAATGGGAGACGTACTCAAAAATCTTCGTCCTCTGCTCCCTCTGTCATTGGCGGCAGGTCATAGTACTGTCTCTCCATAACTTCGTAGCTGACAAGATCGTCATTGGCCATTGTCTTGCTCTCATCAAATCTGACATCTCTCACTGTTTTCATTGTGTTTGTGTCTGGCATGTAGACTCTGTAGTATGACAAATTGTTGTCATAACCTACCAAAAATCCCTGCTCAGCTTTCTCATCAAGCTTCTTTCAAAGCTTATCAAGAATATGTGCATAAGCTGCATAGCCAAAGATTCTGACGTGAGACAAATTGGGCTTTCTACCCCACCATAGCTCATGTGGTGTCGTGTGAGGGACACCAGACTTGCCTGTTCTATTCTGAATGTATGCGGTTGTAGCTACTACTTCAGCCCATAGTGCCCTTGGAGCTTTTGAGTAGGCCATCATGCATCTACGTGCTTCCATCAGGGTCATGTTCTTTCGTTCAGCAACACCATTGTGCTGCGGTGTGTAGGCTGCAGTTCTTCTGTGAATGATGTCATGATGATTGCAGAAGTCAATGAAGCGATTCGAGATGTATTTGCCACCTCGATCTATTCTGAATTGCTTCACTTTGCGGTTTGTATATTTCTCAATCCAATTCACATATTCTGTGAATTTATCAAGTGCTTCAGATTTATTCTGAATAAAATACACTCTAGCAAATTTGCTATAATCATCAACGAAGGTTATATAATATTTTGAATCTTTCATTGAGATCATGTTGAATGGTTCACAGATGTCAGAATGCACTAGCTCAAGAATCTTAGTCGTTCTATAAGAGTCTTTGACGAATGGTGTGCGTGACATCTTGCCCTTCAAACATGCATCATAGGTGGTCGAACTGGTTGCATTCGAGATGTTGGCCCCTGTTATTGCTCCATAATGGCTTGCTTGGTAAAGTGCCATTGAGTTCATGTGGCATAGTCTCCTATGCCACAGAGTGTTTGGCTGGTCATCACAAGTCTGATGCACCTGATCTGCAGGTAGGCGTACCTTCATATGATATAGGTTTCCTTTCCTTCTGTCTTGAGTGATCAAGGTACTGGTACTGGCATCAATCACATTGCATGCTTCGTCACAAAATGTCGCACGCATCCCCGCATCTGCTATTCTTGCTGTAGAGAGCAAGTGTTGTTGCAGAGTAGGCATGAACAGAATATGTTCGAGTCATTTGTCTCTGCCTTTGGTGTTGAGCCATAGTGAACCAATACCGTTCACTTGATGTATAGATCCATCTCCAAGAACTATGAATCTCGAGGGATCTGCACTTCTCAAATCAGACATTATTCGTCTTGATGTCATGAAGTGTGAGGTGGCTCCTGAGTCTAGAATCACCTCATATGTGTTAGATGTTGATGCTACACACATGCCTTCATAGATATGGGCGGTCGAACAGTTTTTGTTCATTCTTTCTTTGCCCATTTTCGAGCTCTCGGGCTCCTCGACATAGGATGAGCTATTACTATTCTCCTGTTTGTTCTGTGCTAATTTGTTTCTCGGGTTCTAGCGGCAATCCATGGTTGTGTGACCTTTTTATGGCACTGGATACACTCAATCTTGGGATTGAGCCAATAGGTATCTACTGTATGCCCGTCTCTTCTGCATCTCATGCAAGTCTTCTTGTTTGCACCTTGTTGTTTCGACCTCTCTTTGCTCTTCCAGTTGCCTTTGCTGGTTCCCTCTGCTTGCTGATCACGATCCTGCCTCTAATTTGGCTCTCTCTTAGGCTTGAATTGCTTCTTGGATTTTTCTTTGTTGTCGTAGAGGGCCTGGTCAAAACCATCTTTGTGATCAAGATGTTCTCTAGCCTCGACTTCCTCTCGAATCTCGACAATCACCTTTTCGAGGTTCATGGCGGGATATTTCGCGAGCAGGGTTCTTGTCATCTAGAATGATCTGGGTAAGGCTCTCAACAGGTACATGAGCTGCTTCTCAGCTGACACAACATTCTCTGCTCCAGAGTTATGTAGTGACAGAAACAGATCCTTCATCTTCCTTACGAAAGAAGTGAAGTCTTTCCCACTGCAAATTTGTCAGCTGATCTTCCAGCATCATGATTTGACTTCTTGATTTCGTCTGAAATCTGGTGAGTAATGCATCCCACATCTCCTTAGCTTTGGAGAGTGTAGCCAGGTCAAGTGTGAGACTATCTTCGATGGAAGATGATAGCAAGGCTACTGCCTTGTCATTTTTTTTTTCCCAAAATGAAAAAATCAACAAATAAACGAAAGAAACAGTTTTTCGACAAACTGGAAGCAAAGGCATACCAACAATCTAAGAAGAAAAAGAACAAAAAGAAGCTGGTGGTAAAAGACAAGGCACGGTGAGCTGCACTTAAGCAAAATTTGTGTTTTTTCTATAGTAAACCCGAGCACCATGCAAAGCAGTGCCCTGAATGGAAAATGAAGATGTCAAGTTTCATGGCGGTAGACTTACCAGCAAGTAAATTGGAAGTCAATTTATTGAGTAGTTGTGATTGTAATTGTAATTTTAGTACACTTTCTTTCAACCCTAATCAGTTGTTTTGTGTAAGAGGCAATATATGAGGGAAAGACGTAAATGTACTATTAGATTCTTGAAACACTCACAATTTTTTGAATCGTGGTTGGTTACCATGGACCAATAAACAGCATGATGCAATTCTGGTTGTGGTCGACCGTCTTACCAAATTGGCTACGTTCATTTCGGTAAAGACCACCGCGAAGACTTCTAATTTAGCTCAGACATTTGTAGAGTGTCTGTTTAGACTTTATGGATTACCAAGTGATATTGTGAGCGATCGTGATCCGAAGTTCACCGGTCACTTTTGGTCGATTGTGTTTGCTAAACTAGAGATGACTTTGAGCGACCATCCTGAGACGGATGGACAGACGGAAAGAACAAATTAGACGATGGGACAAATGCTATGAGCATATGTTTTCTGATGACAATCTGATTGGGAGAAGTACTTCCATTGATCGAGTTTGCCTGAAATAGTAGTAAGCATTTGTCTACCAGTTATAGCCCGTTTATGCTTATGTACGGTTTTGAGCCTAGGTCACCCATTGCAGTAGAGACTCGAACGATCAAGTTTTAAAAGGTAGCGGAATTTCCTACATGATATGCAAGAAATGCTACAGATTGCACATGAAAATGTCCAATGTGTCTAGGATAGGGACCGACATTATGCAAATATGAGAAGATCACCGCGAGACTTTCAAGTGGAGGATTGGGTATATTTGAGAATCCCAGAGGATTCTAGTGTAATGCGTACTAGCAAGCATTATAAATTGTCCCCTAGATATAGAGGACCGTATCAGATCTTGAAAAAGATCGGATCCTTAGCTTACCGAATGGAACCGGAAGGATCTCAACTGCATCCGGAATTTCACGTTAGCTGACTCAAAAAGAGTCTACGTGAAGGAGAGCATCTTGGATCTGGAGATCAATTGGACCTGTTGGATGAATCATCGGGTGTATCTCAACTTGAACCCAAAAAGATCTTGGATACAAGAACTAAACGATTGAGGAATCATATAGTTACCGAGCATCTGGTTCGTTGGAAGGGACGCATAGACGATGATGATTCTTGGGAACGAGAAGGAAGCTTAAGGAGGAACTTCTCCAGTTTTAAGTTCTAAGGATAGAACTTGAATAAGGGGGGAAGAATGTCATGCCCACGATTGGCCTCGGGTAGCATGTCCACGCTAGAGATCAGTAGACCAACAACTTGTAAGTTAATGTGACTACAAGGGAATTGGGGTCATGATTTAGCATGTCCATGCTAGGGATCAGTAGACCAACAACTCGTAAGTTAATGTGACTACAAGGGAATTGGGGTCGTTATGTGTATAAGGTTATGTGTATAATTAATGGTTGTAGGTCTAAACTCGTGATGGTAGATTTGTATGGGTCTATCAGTGAGTCATCGGGGAACTGGATGATGTGGCCCAGATAGGCTGCAGAGGTGTCCAGTGAGGTGTCACAGTGCACTATTAATGGTGCATGGGCCTTTGTAGGGTCGAAGATCTCTTGTAGTATAGCCCTCCCACCTGTCAACAAGGGTTAGATCACTGGATAGGTACCTAACTATGCATAGATGCTAATTTTAGTTAGTTCTCTACTTCCTCCCTAACTCTATTCACCACTAACACTACTCTCCCTTAGCTCTACTCCTTTACTCTAACATTCATCATGATTTGGGTGAAGGAAAGGGATAGAAAAGGAGAGGAAGAGAGAAGAGAAGAGAGAAAGAGAGAAAGAGAGAAAGAGAGAGAGATGAGATGGAGGTTAGCTCAAATGCTCAATGTCATTGCTTATGGAAAAATCTTAACTAGCATAACCAAAAAGCATGGAAAATGAAAATACAAGCAATCACAACAATAGCATAAGCAAGATTGATTAGCAAATGAGGATGCTTGAGCTCTCAAAATGGTAGAGTCTCCTCCTCTCTATTAAGCATGAAAATAGTGTACAAATGGTGCCTTTTTATAAAATGGGGAAGGCCCTTGCCCCTCAATCCTATTGGCTAATATTCACATTGATCCTATCCATTCATCTTGGACCCAACTTGATCCGCCTTTGGTAGTGATTTGTTTGGTTGGCCCCGCATTAAATATTCAACAATGTCGGCAGCCCATTCTGGTACCGTGTCCACATAAAATAAGACTGCGTCTGTCAGCTCATTGTCGGGTTGGGTTGCAATCTCTTTCCCCTTGATTCGTGATACATGATCTGCCATGTAATGTTGTTTTCCCTTGCGAACTACTATCCGAAAATCAAATTCCAACAACAGAAGTAGCCATCTGGTGATTCTCCCAGTGTTGCAAGTTTTATTAACGAGATAGAGCAAGGGTTGATGGTCCATATAAAAAGCAAAATGTGTGGCCATCAGGTAATGTCGAAATTTCTTAACCCGCATAAATCATTGCCAGTGCTTCCCGCTTTGTGGTTGAATAATTCATTTCGGTATCACTGAGCTGTCGGCTTGCAAATTGGATTGAAAAATCCTTTTTGTGTTCACTTGGCTGGGTTAAGACTGCTCCAACTGCATACTTCAATGCGTTTGTATGCACATGAAACTCAATGGACCAATTGGGTGGGCGTAAGATTGGTGCTGAAACCAATGCATCCTTAAACTTCTGGAAAGCCTTTAGGGCTTCCTCGTTCCAATGTGGATCCGTTGTGAGTTTGTAAATCGGCCGGGCTAACTCTGCAAAATCAAGAATGAAGATCCTATAATAGTTAGCATGACCCATGAAGATATAGACTTTGCGGATCGTCCCCGGTGGTGGTAGATCAATAATTATCCTCATCTGTGATAGATCTGTGGCGATCCCATGTCTTGACACTATATGGCTGAGAATCAAGCCATGTGTTACCCAGAATTGACATTTTTCTGGATTCAGGAGATCTAGTAGTCGCGGCATTTTTGTAACACCTTCTCCAGGTTGGATAAGTGTTCTGAGTCTGGTCCATGCACGCACAGATCGTCCAAGAAAATTTCTAGAAATTTTTGCAGATAATCTTTGAATGTCGCCTGCATGACTCACTGGAAGGTGCTTGGGACATTGCAAAGTCCGTCGGCATTACTTTATAGGCATAGGTTCCCCATTCCGTGGCAAATGCTATCTTGTGTCTATCTTCACCTAGTTGTAGTCGCTGAAGCTGTCTACAAAACTGTAGGCCTCAACGCCGGCTAATCTGTCGAGGACACTTTCCGTAAATGGTAAAAAAAAATGATCTTTTCTGGTGACTGCATTTAGTGCCTTCATATTCACACAAATTTGTATTTTGTCGTTCTTCTTGGGTATCATAACTATCGGTGATACCCATTCCGTGTGCTCAATTTTATAGATGAAATCTGCATCCATCAGCTTCTGCAACTCCTGTTTGATCAGCTCAGTATAATTTGGGTTGCAAGCGGTATAACGGCTTACCTTGGGGACTGCTCCGTCCACCAAGGGTATGGTGTTTTGGACTACTGTTGGTGGAATGCCCTTCAGGTCACTATAACTCTAGGCAAAACAGTCTTTATATTCCATCAACAACAATCGTATTCCCTTGAACTGTGTGGGTGTTAACTACTCTCCCACATGCACTATCTTTTCTTCTTCACTTGGCTCAGCAAGATTCATTGGCTGTCTTCGCGCAGGTCTCTCAAAGATTTGTTTCGCTGGTGCTTGACTTTGATCAGGTTCTCTCTGGGCTTGCGGCATCATGATTACCACATCGTCCAAGGTGTAATTCTTGAAAGTCTCAGGCATCTCGTGAACCGATGCTCATCGAGATTCCTCTTTCAGCATATTGATCTTAGCCCAACTGGTCATTTTTTTATTTTCTGTCACCTATGTAGAAAATGACGTTGTATTTGAGTCTATTTTGATTGACTTCAAGGAATCCAACACTTTCTTTGTACACTTTTTTGTCATTTTGGTGGATTCATCCTTGTTGTCTTTCACCGGGACTACCGTGACATTTGCCTCATGGTTGCGAATATCAACATCCACTATAGCTATCGCCTCTTTGGGTAAATCACTCCATCGGATCACCTGGTTGTAGCGTTGCTTCAACTGATTCTTCTTATTCGCAGGTGGCTTGGGTGGATCGATCCTTGAGACTTTTGCCATAGTTGACTTTTGTGGTGGTTGAGTTGGTACTTTCTTGGTTCCGTAACGATCTGGGTCCATGTGATGTAGGACCTGTTCATCAGTCAGCTCAAACTCCTTATTATAAGTTAGAGCATGTTGCCAAGGGACTAGATCATCGTCCATTGGGTTCTCAATAGGCTCCGCTGACAGCCATGCTACGTTTATCATATTCATCCCAAATGTGATTGTTGTGTCCGTGGTGTAACATTTGGGTGAAGATGTACTAGGTTTTGGATCTGATTCATATTGACATGTCTGGCAGTCAATAGTTGCTAATGCATCTGTCCATATCATGACATCCGTCTCTGAATCATAGTGACCTCCCTTGGCTGGCCTTGGGCGATCAATCGTGTGATCTGTCGTGGATGATCCGTCATCAGCTTTGGGTGCAATAGGTTTCACCGCCCATGTGGTTGGATCAACCTTTATAGCCTGTTCTCTGTTCTCTGTTCTTGAAGGTGAGTTTAGGTATATCCATGACTACAAAAGTAATCACAAACTGCATGCCTGCTATCTTTACAGGGATATCGGCAACTACACCTTTCGGTTTCACACAGGATTGATCTGCTCGCTTGATGGAAAATCTTGTTGGCTCAACCCTTGTAAACCCCATTTCTCATATAAAGTAGTGGAGATCAAATTGACACCCGATCCTCCATCTACCACTACTGCCTCGTCCTCGTATCTCTTGTGTTTGATGGGCAAAGTGATGTTGTGTTCCTCACTTTTCCATGCTGCTCCGATGGGGAGGACGTTACTTGTTTCTTCATAGCCCTTACAATATATGGGCTCAGGTGCTACTGGCTCCTCATCCGCTTTGGCCCATTCAGCTAGAAGGATTTGTGGTGCAATCCGCAGTAGTTCTCCGAGTGGTAAACTAACACGGCTTGACAATAAAAGGGTGAGCCTTTCAGTGCGTGGTTCCTCAGGATCCACCATGTGAAAAGGTGGTTCATGTTGGTGCAACCGATCATTTTGATCAGTGCGCAGCGGTGAGTCCGCTTGCGGTTCCTGTTCGACGCCAACTAGAGGTTCCATGGGATCAACTCTTTCTTGCTCTTTTTCCTCCGCTTGTGCTTTCTGTACCCAATGTCTTATTTTCTGGTACTGTCTTCTTTCTTCCCTCACATTTGGATATGGCGCGGAAGTTGAGAGTTGGTCGTCAATGATCGATGGTGGTGGTGAGGGAGCCACTTCTTTCCTCTTCTACGCTCGCGTAACCGCTAACACAAGAGCGTGGAATTGTCGTCCTTTCGATGGCATCCCTACTGGAACTGCTGGTTGCTGTATTGCAATGAAGTTAAGAGATGCACTGGTTCCACGTTTAAATGGACAATTTTTGAAACAGTGTCCATAACCACATTCTCGGCAAAAAAATGTATATTGTCCCTTGTAGGGACATTCCACAATTCGTAGCAGTCGTAATTTCTTCCGCCTTGACGCTGAGTTTGAGCTGCATAGGCCGCAACATATTCATTTATGGCAGGATCCATAAGTGGTTCATCCGGTCTGTACCATTGTTGCTGCTCAGGTTGAAATGGCATTTGCATCTCTGGTTCGGCTGCTGTCAGGTTTTCTTGGGCCACTTGTTGATTGGCTGGCCCAAGTGAAGCAGGTAAGGCCATACAGTGTGATTGATTTGGTGCGTCGTATCTTGGTGTCATGTTGGGTGCCCCTTGATGCTAAGGTTAAGAAGTCTGATAAGGACTTCTCTTCTGTTGACAATTCGGGGGTTGAACGGACAAAATGCCATATTGTGCGATGTTGCATTGCACAGATGGCAGAATCTATGTGTCAGTCTCAGATTTTGCTTTAGGACTGGACACTCGTTCGCTGTATGGTTTTGCATGCACACTGAACACCATACATTTTCTCGTCTTGGATACTACAGCTGGTTTGGTTTCGCTTGATGTGGCGTTACTGCTACAGCTCCCTATAAGGCCTTCAGTTTTTGGTCAAACTATGCCATAAGTTGCTCCATCTGTTGTTTGTGTAATTTCGTCATTTGTCCCAACAACAGTTCTGTGGATAGAGCAGATGCGGTTGATGATGATGATGCTAACGAGGGAGTAGGGGTGTGGGTGGATGGATATTCGTCGTCAAATCCCTCATCCTCTTCCCTGATGGCATCTTCCATAGCTTCTTGCAGAGTAGCATACTGCTCCCGTCGTTTCAGTTCTCTCACATGATCGGACGTTAGGGCTGCACTGCACTCGGATCGTAAGTGTTTGACCCGCTCAATATAGTCCCTGACCCTTTCTTGTTTTCCCATTTTGACTTTGCTCAGCAGGAGGAACGGGTCTTCCAAAAACTTTCTTGGTTTAAAGCGCGTAATAAGAGCCGCTTTAACCGCTTCCCATGTAGACTTTTCTTCCTCTGATAGGTTGAAAAACCAATCCTGAGCCACTACCAAAAAGGGCATGGGAAACAACATTAGCTTCTCCGCAGGTGTCCATTCGCCATAGATTTCACAAGCTTGCTCGTAGATCTGGAGGAATCGGATGGAATCTGATGATCCGTTGTATTTTGGTATTTTCATTCGAGGTGCTCTCTGGACTGCTTGCAAAGGAGCAACAAGTACGGGTTGGCCCATTGGATCCATTGGTCACTGGTTCTAGTTCTGCCTCTTGTTGCACGGTTGCTAATCTGGGAAGGTGTGGTGCTTGATTTGCTATCCTTTGTGCTATTGATCGTCTCGATCTCAGATTCATCCGATGGTGGGTTCCAAAGTGATTGGATCTTGCTTATATAGTAGGATGCTGTTTGGATCTCAAGGATCTGATCGATTTGATCGGTCGGAAGTGAATTTTAGGCTTTTTACGGTGGTTTTTCCTTGGTAACTTTTTACTCCTTGCATTGATTGACCTGAGATTTTGACAGTAGCTGGATCTGATGCAGATCTTTCCACTGATCTGGTCTGCGAGGGTTCTCTTGTGGGAGGGTTGGCTATGCGAGGGTTTTTTAGCTATTTTTGCAGATAAAAAACCTGATATCTCTCTGATCTTTGGGAAGTAGCTCTCGCAAGGCTCACAGTAGCTGGATCTAGGTCAGATCTCACTATAGAATTCTCTGCGAGGGTTAACTCTTGCAAGAAGTGAAAATGTCACTGTCTGTGAGGGTCCAAAACCACTTTTTTGGCTTGATTTCCACCAAATCTCAAAACTAACTCTCGCAGGCTTCATCACTGAGGTAAATTGACATTTTGAATCGATTGAGAGGGTTTGCGAGAGTTCTTACTAAGGATTTGCTGGATCTTCACTTTTTAGTGATTTTTTTAGCACTTAAATCCAATTTTCAGCTCATTGGAATCAAACTAACTCTCGCAAACTCTTCTATGTCCTGCTCTCACTGAGATGGAACTTTAGAACCACTGGAACTGAAAATTTTGCTGTCTGCGAGGGTTCATTGGTACTTTTCCTCCTTTTTTTCACTGGAAACTCTCGCATAGGCACTTAGACATCAAACTAACTCTCGCAAGCTTCTCTGTGTCCTGGTCTCACTGAGATGGAACTTCAGAGGGCTCTGCGAGAGTTCTTATGAATATTTGATTTTTTTTGAATTTTTTCAAGGGTTTTTGAATTTTTTATAGTTTTTCTCTGATTTTTACAATCTGCTTGGAACTAGCTCTCGCAGGCTTCTATGCAGGTCTAAGACAGTACCTTGGAGCTGCTGCCATTCATGCAAGAGTTAATTGACACTGGTTATGGAGATATAAAAATCTGATGAGATTTTAGGCTCTTTTTCCCTCCAAAATTGCTGATTGGTGTGTTTTTTTTTGGGTTTTTTGGCTGGTTGGTTTGGGTTTCAATCCCTTAGAGGCTATTCAGGGCCTCCTCTACCCTCTCAGACCTCCTCCACTAGCTGTAAACAGTCCAAACACAAAAAAATACAGAAAACTAACTCTAAACACCCAAAAATCTACCTAAAACTACTCTAAAAAGCAAGAAAATAGCTAAAATGCAGCTAACCTAGTTAGTGAAAACCTATCCCCGGCAATGGCGCCACTGTAGGGTCAAAGATCTCGTGTAGGATAGCCCTCCCGCCTGTCAACAAGGGTTAGATCACTGGATAGGTACCTAACTATGCATAGATGCTATTTTTAGTTTGTTTCCTACTTCCTCCCTAACTCTATTCACCACTAACACTACTCTCCCTTAACTCTACTCCTCTACTCTAACATTCATCATGATTTGGGTGAAGGAAAGGGATAGAAAAGGAGAGGAAGAGAGAAGAGAAGAGAGAAAGAGAGAGAGATGAGATGGAGGTTAGCTCAAATGCTCAATGTCATTGCTTATGGAAAAACCTTAACTAGCATAACCAAAAAGCATGGGAAATGAAAATAACAAGCAATCACAACAATAGCATAAGCAAGATTGATTAGCAAATGAGGATGCTTGAGCTCTCAAAATGCTACTATTAAGCATGACAATAGTGTACAAATGGTGCCTATTTATAAAATGGGGAAGGCCCTTGCCCCTCAATCCTATTGGCTAATATTTACATTAATCCTATCCATTCATCTTGGACCCAACTTGATCCAAGGGTCCACAAAAAATACATTGGAAATCACAAGATTCATGTGAGTCCAAAATTGGACCCAACTCTAAAAAGTAAACTCTAAGTTTAGAATTGACTTTGGGCCTCAGGTTTTATTTTAATTACAAAGAGCCCAAGTCTATTATTTCATTTACAACTTCACTTGTGTGCTCATTGGGCCATGGGCTTATATATGCAGGATGCCATGCCCTTGCAACACATTTTATTGGATGATTTTATTTATTTACACTTTGTTGGGAATACCCCCAACAACCTTGGAGGGTATAAGTAAACCTATTGGTCTCTCACTAGTGTATGCTTGATTGCATGATTGGTAGGTACACGCTGCTAGAGTGATTCCTCTTTCCCCTTTGGGATTGATCCATAGCTTGGGGGCTAGATCCATTCGATCTAGGTTTGGTTGGGTTGGTTTGTCCACCATCTGTTCCCTTGTTTGTTACTTTTATTGGCATGCTTAGGATAGTATCCTGTGTGTAGGACTTTATACTAAGGATCCCTATCATTTGAGCTCGGAAAGCCTTTGTATGCCTAGAACAATGCACTATTGCTTCACTTTGCTCTCTATGACCACAGTAAACCCCGAAACGTTCTCCTGAAGATCTCTTCAACGACTATTTTGTACTATATACAATCTTTGTCCCGCCCTAGTACCAAGTTAAAATTCACTTAAAATAGGATCATAAAAAACACAATAACACCCACATAGAAAGCACTCTCCCACTCTAAGATCACATACTTACAACTGTATTTCTAAAATCAAAAGACATACATATAGTTTTTTCTTTGGCAACCCATGCATGGCGCAGGTTGTTTAACGAGATGCATGTCCCATCGACTTGCCTCATGGCGAGGCCAACGGGTCATAATCCACTGATCGGACCCACAAGATAGTAGTTCTACTTTTATTCTAACTATGAGAACTGCCATATTCTTGCAAAATAGAAGCCCAACCATTGTTGTACCTAATCGCACACCAGATGTTTGGTGGTAAGAAGCCTAAGATGGATGGCTTGCGAGTATTTGGATGTCGAGTTTATGCTCTAGGGTATGATGAGCAAACCAAGGGATATATATGCATGGCTATGATCCACTTGGACGATGCATGCACATAAGTCGTGATGTCATTTTCGACGAGATCCATAGGTTTGGTAATGATGAAAGGGGTAGTAATGAACTTTCCAAACTTCTCAATGAAGATGAGGCAATGCCACCACCACAGGTCGATTATTAAGACGAATTAGGTGAAGGTCGTGGTACTCCTCCAATTGTGGAGACAAGATGGAGAATAAAAAACAAACATATTGGATTGGAAAAGATTGAAATTGTAGGTGATAAGAGGAAGAAAAAGGATGCACCTTGGGACACATATTCGCCTCACAATGGATTCGCCTCAACATAAGCTACCTAAACCAGGTACACAAAGCTCAAAAATGACAAGGCGAGAATGCCAAGTCTAGCACAAAGGGAGAGCTACAACATTCCACAAGGGAGAAGACAAAACCTCACATATTTTAGGTGAATCTTGCACTCATGAGCAATAAGATGAATAGTTTTAGATCCATTTTCCTACCTAGTATGAACACGAATTGTACACATGATTTAAAAATAGTGAGGCATACTTTGAGGACACTACACTTTATAAGAAGCTGATTGGAAGTAACATATGTTAATTATTACTAGATCTGAGCTTGGAAATGAAGTGAACAAAAAATCCACGAGTTTTTATGCATTCTTCTTGGAAGATGGAGTGGTTTCTTGGCTATCAAAGAAGAAAGAGAGTACATCTATGTCTTCAATTGAGACAATAATCAAGCTCTTATTACTTCATGCAATGAGGTAATGAACTAGTGTTGGGTGGGTATTGAAACGTTTACACCAACCGGGTCCTAGTATTAAATTGGATATTGCAAGGGTGATACCAACCAAGTACGAACCCAAGTGTATAGATCTTGTCTGAAATCTCTTGTTTTTTTGAAAGTAGGGTGCATTTTTTTAATGCAATGCATATGAAGGCTAGTACTTTCATATGTAAATTTTGGATACAAAAAAAAGGATACTATATCATGGCAAAATTTAACCTTTTCCTCTTGATTCGAGTATCCATATAAGCGTTCACTAGATTAAAACTAGCCGTAGTCAGGTATCTACCCAATACCCGAGTTGGGCACTTATTTATTTGCTCAACATTGGATGCTATTTGAGGCTTGAGAACCCCTCATATCTTGAAGGCCAAATCCTTTGCATTTCACAAAACATTAATACATGGGTCAGTTCTGCAATGACTTACATAATTTCCTTGGAGGGGGAGATGTTGGGGGTGGGCTTCCCTTCCTTTGCACATGTGATTGACATCATTCTACAATATCAATCATAATGGCGATGAGAACTCTAAAGTTTGCATGTGAGACGTTCGATCTCAAGTACGGGTTTTTAATCAATGATTGTTCACCACATCTAAAATATTCATTAGGTCAAGCTCAAAGGGTGCACATGTGAAAATAGATGCTGAAATTGTTGGTTGGGCCAAGCATTTGTGACTAGTAAAATCTCAACAACAACATAACAAATCACCTAAATGTGAAGCTAGAATTATAGAATTCAATCACCTAAAATCAATCAATCAATTAATTGTGATGTAATAAGCATGAGTGAGTTGAGAGAATAAAGTGGAGATCAAAAGGGGCCATCAAAATTAATAAAAAGAACACCTCACACCTTGACTACAAAGTACGACCTTACTTCCACGTCTTTGTCCGATCACATTACGCCACGTGTTCTTACCTTTTTTTACCTCATCACTAATTTCACTGAGGTAACTGCTGAACCCCCCTTTTCCTTTCTTACTGCGGTACAAAATATTTCCCTTGAGCGTTCGTTGAAGCGACCCCTCTCTCTCTCGGTGTTTCTTTCTCTGTGTGTCTGGCGAGAGAGTGGGTGTCGTAGCTTTGCCATCGTCGGAGGAGGTGCGATCGATCTATATGTGTGCAGCATTGTTGCTTCGCCCTCTTCGCTTGGTGGGTTTCGTAAGGATCGGACTATCTCCCTCTCGGGCCTTCGGGATAGCTGCAGTTTTAATCAGAGCATTGATTCTTCCTGTGTAGATTGCCAGCATGCCTGTGCTTTTTCTCGCCGCGGTTTGATCCTATTTGCAAGCGTTGCATGTGGCTACTTCCTTTGTCACTCTTGCGGAGAGGCTTTGATCAAGCTCCTGTGCTCAATATTGTGAAGAATGCATGGCTCTCGATGCTGAGAATCATGTATGAAGATGCAGGGAGTGATTGATGGGCTCCATGGGTGATGGCTTCTGTTGAATGGCTTCAATCAGAGCCTCACATATTGCTGTTTGGCAGAGCTGATCAACTACATTTATGTCGTTTCTGAAAGATTGCTTTCTGGGAGTAGACTTGTTGGATAGAAGAAATTGCTTCACAATATGCACCTCATGATCTTCTGATTGCGTTGAGAAAGTGTCTGCTCTAGATGGATACCTTGAAAGCTAGACTGCAGTGTTCAAGAAGGCATGGCACGAATATTTGCACGTGTTTCCTTCTATATCCCATCGTTCTTCTGGCATCCTTCCTTACAGGTCAGTCATTCTGTCCACTAATTACGCTCTTACAATTTCTACTCAAAACTGATTATAGCAAGCGTACTTTACTATATCTATGTCAGTCTTTCTCAAAATTAGCAAAATTTGCTTTATCGCGTCTCCACGGACATATCCTGTATCTGGGATAACAGGATGTAGAATACAAGATGCAAATGCTATATTCTAGTAGCTGCTAGATGGTGAGCTGGACTGCTATTGAGTTTAAGGCCTCGCAGCTGAGTTGTTCACTGAAAATCACAGGAACTACTTAGTTTGAACTTTGTTCGCGTGCGCTATTTCCTTGCGCCTACTTGAGCGCATGTATTCCACGTCGAGAGTGAAATACTACATGGGTTAGCATGCATACCTTACCACACCTTATCTTACGAAATCTCTTTCCAGTTTTGGTGACTGAAGTCCAGTGAGAGGTCTAGCTATCTGGCTATGTCGGTGGTGGGTGGTGGGTGATGGGTCTGTTGCTTTTTACAGTGGCTCCTTGTAGAATGCCCCCATTCATGATCATACTGTGAATACAGCTTCATTTCTCTCTGGATCTTCTCATATGAATACTGTCTGATGCTTTTCCTAATGGCTCCTCGTAGAATGCTTCTATCCATGATCGTTTAGTGGATGCAGCCCGATCAAGTAACATAGTTCTATTTTGAATGGTATTTCCTCAGTAAATACTATGCTATGCTTGTTAGGTGTGAAGTAAGACTTTGTTTGAGAGGACCTGAAAATGAGAAGAAAAATCAACACTAAAGTCCAGCTCTTCTGATCAGGAATATGTAATGTGGCTGGTAATTTGCTTGGGGATCGGCTGCCACTTGAGGTTTCTGGAGGCAAAGCTGAAGCTAATGATTTTTCTTTTTGAAAAGCTCTGCCTTCACGTAGTGAACAAGTGTTCATATCTAGTCTGCTCTACCATGTCTGGGCTTTGCTAAAACTACTCTTGAAAAGGCCAGGTCCTCTGTAAATTTCTCAACTTACGTGATTATGGGTAAGAAAAGTTGCTTTTCCTAGAGAAAGGACGGATTTTCTCCTTCCGGTTGTCTGATGAGCTTCTCATGTGCTCACAGAAATATATTGATTTAAGAGCTTAATTATGCTTCATACATATTGCTATTGTTGGATCGAATCCGTAATGTAGCTTCATCGAGAACCCAATAGTGTCTGACCCCAGTCTATATTGATAGGAGCAAGTTTGGCGTTGTTATCAGACATCTCTAGATCCAACGAAACTTCTGAAGGAGTTCAGAATCCAGTGCTGCGTGTTGGTGCTAGATTCACAAGCCGCAAACTTCTAGCAGGTGAGCACTATGTTCTTCATCCTCAAGAGGTAGCCACAGTAGCTGATACTGTTTGCTTTTCTATCTTTTGAATTTGTCTTGGATTTAGCTTGCGTTTTTCTCTGAGCATCCATCATAACTAATGGTAAGCCTTTTTGCCCAACTGATGTTATTGCAGATACATGTTCAAACAGAGACATTAGCATAACCCAAGGCCGAGATAGCTCTTCCTCTGGGATCCCACAATTTGTTGTTCAGATAGTCAATACTTGCCGTGCATCTAGTTGTGCTCCTTCAGATATCCATGTCTTCTGTGGCTGGTTTGCTTCAGCTCCACTAGTCAATCCGAAAGCATTCAAGCGACTAGCATACAATGATTGCCTTGTTAATGATGGCAATACTCTCCGACCGGGTGAAATCATCAGATTTCACTATGCAAACTCCTTCATGTATCCTCTCATGTTCAAATCTGCCAAGTTCTGTTAGGATCTACCTGGCCGAAGTCATTGTGTTTGTGTAGTACTATTGTTTTGATTACATAGTAGTGCTTGGACAGCACTTAATAAAGTTTTCTCTTTAGAGGCTCTGCTATATCAAAGCACTGCTGTATCAGATAATATAAAGCAAATTCCATCAACTTGCTGGTTAATCCAAGGAAATATATGAAAATAATTTTCAAAGTTTTATGGGACATTTTTCTTTTCTGTTCTGTAGTAGTTCTATCTTCAGATTGTCTAATCAACAACTTCTGGATGGTTTTCTATATCACATCTTGGTCTTGCTTAATCTTCTGAAACCGTTTTGGAATTGGAATGTTGACATCTCTAGTTTACATTTTTGGATACATTACCTTGTAGATAGTGTGAAATTTCTATGTTTTTATGCTGCCAGCATTAGCTATATTTTAATTTTGGCCTTTTGCCTTTAATCTTTAGATATCTTCGACTTCTCTGTTATGCCTTTCCTGTGAACAATGACTTCTGTTGGCCTTATTGAGCGAATGCCTCTTTGCAAAAGTAGGCTCTAGGCTCTAATGGCTTTCTTAAGAGAACCAATTCTTTCCTTGCTCTGGGCATTCAGTAATGCGCTTTTTTTTGTTGTACATTTGCAGATACTTGTACTTACAAAGATATTAGTATATCTCAGAGCCGAGAAGGCTTCTCCGGCATTCCAGAATACATTGTACAGATAGTGAACACTTGCATATCAGACTGTGCTCCATCAGACATTCATTTGTATTGTGGTTGGTTTGCATCAGCTCCACTGGTTAACCCAAACATATTCCGACGAGTCGGATATAATGATTGTCTAGTAAATGGCGGAAAGCCGCTCAAACATGGGGATATCATCAGATTTGAGTACTCCAATTCCTTCATGTACCCACTAGAGTTCAAATCTGCAAGCTTCTGCTAGATCTTCCATGCCACCCACATAGGAGGACATAGTCCTTAACCATTATATGTGCTAAACAATTTTGTTAGTACTAGTTCCATGAGCCGATACCCAACTTAATAACCTTTTGAAGGTGAGATTTGAGTATTTTGGGGTTCCTAGAGTTTTGCATGAAATAATGGGAAATTACCTACCTCCCAAAATTTTGTATTCGTTCCATTGGTACATCCTTGGAAAATGTAAGTATTCAAAATTTGCATGTCTAATCAATGACCTCATCTGAGCTCATCTCCTAGAAAGATGGAATTCCTATGTGGCTATTCTGTATGCTTTGTACACAATGTAGACTTTGTAACCTTCGAAATTGAGCTTATAAGTGGATACCTTGGTGCATGAGCTACTAGAGAAGTGATTTAGATTATATATAATACATTTTCTCTTATACCTTAGCTCCTTGTAAAGGCTCTCAAGAAAGAATACTCTTATGTTCACATGCTAATGATAGTGTAAGTATGATAGTGGTAGTCAAGCTCTCCTTTCCTTGCGGGTCTAAAATCTGATGACCGCCGTCTAAGGCAACTTAGAGCCTTTGATCTAAATGGATGGGCTTTGTGCTTGGTCGTTGAAGAAAGTGTGGTGTGGTAGAAAATAAAATGGATTGTAAATATATGTAAACCTTACCTTTGACCGAATGAATGTAAATAAATGTCACTCAGCATGATGCAGTAAATTCACAAATCACAAATATGCTTTATAAAGGATTAGGTAGAAGGGTTTTGTTTCTCATTGTGAGCAAAACAAGGTTTATGTTTTGGTACAGATAATGACTAATTTGAGCCACTAGATAGAAGGTTTGTGTTTCTCATTGTTAGCAAAACAAAGTTTATCTTTTGGTTATATAGTGTGACTAATTCGAGCTATGTAGGGTAATCTTGAAGTGTGTAAAAATGTATAAATGTCACAAGTAGCTTTGCACAAAACATTCAAGAATACCCTTTAAACTATAAATGCTCGTATATACCTGAATATGCATTATTCAACATAATACACCTTGTTTAATGTGGGATAAAAGGAATGAAGACTCCTTCGGGTTGCGAATTGGAGGTCAAGAAAAAGGTAACAAACCTTCATACGTGAAAAATAAAAAAAATCCCAACGTGGCTTTAGGTTGTAATAAAAGTAAAAGTTTTTACTCGTGTAAAGATGTTGTCTACATATGTAGGGATGTTGTTTGCATAAATATGGAATAAAAGTTTTCAATATGTAATTGAAGATATACTCATGTAGAGATGTTCTCTACATAAGTACATGTCAAGGTGGTTGATATGCTAGATCAAAAATATAGTATTAAGGCCATGTGTTGTGAAACTTAGCTTCCTCACATAAGTGGATCACTTGATAGTGAACTTGATAGTGAACGTATTGCTTTGGATCACTCTCAAGGGGATAAACACAATTGATGTGATAAATTTTTTTTGAAGATACAATGTGTCATATCTAGGCAATGCCACAAATTGTTAACTTTTAATGTTTTACATGTTGGTTCAAAACTTTTGTGTTGAAAGATCTTGTATACGAGTTACACGAGCTTGATTTTTGGGTTTTTTGATACGACAGATTGTGTTGTATAGTGCTCCTTTCAATAGATTGCGCTTGAATTCATGGCATTATTGAAAAGCTATTCATAATGCAAATATGGTGCAATGATTCTATTAAGTTGTAAGAATTGATCTTTGATTGGAGAAAGTTAAATGTCATCCATTACCACTACCGGTATTTTGCAAATGGACCTCTATGTACTCCGCAATCCACACTAGGAAGTCTTTTGTATTGACAGGGTCAATTATTCTTCCTAATCAAAGCTTTGCTAATAATATTAAATTAAGCTTCAAATCAATTTGCTAGAGCACCTGGTGAGTAAAAGGCTCTAATTTAGCTCGGGTGAAATGTTATATTTTGCATCATTTTATAGAATCGATCTCTCTTTGTTATAATTTCTCATAAAAGATTTGTGCTCATACACAAGCTATTTGAAGTACTCAAATGTGATGAGAGAGGATACCAAAGTACACAATGTAGACAATCATAGATGTAAGCTATTTTTTGCCAACTTATGTGTTGTTTAGATATTGTTACTATATGTTCAGACAAGTTAGTTCTCTATGTGATAGCACTAGATTGTTTGTCATATAAAGATCATTGTCTATGTGAGGACAAATGACTTATTTTAGATGTTCACAAAATAACATAGAATCTAAGCAATAAAACATATCATGTGATTAGAACTTAATGAATCCCACTTCCTTCTAGTGAGTGTTTGATGACACATGAAAATTTTCCCTTTCTATCACTTTCTCCTTGAGCAAGAAATAATGAATCTCCCTTAGCATTAATGCAAATTGAAGTACAAACCTATGGGATTTCAATACCATCGGTACCACATAAAACACATCATAAATACTCAACATTTAATAGCATTGTGATCCCTATGTCATTAAGAGTGGACACATCATAAATACTCAACATTTAATAGCGTTGTGATCCCTATGTCATTAAGAGTGGACGATTACAATCATATAATGCATTGTGATCGCGATGTCGTCAAGAGTGGATAATCATATAATGTATATGTTTTGATTTTTCTCGTGACAAATCACTAGGACAATCAACTAGTCATTGTTTCATATGTAGCTTAAAAATTAGACAATTTGTGTACTCGAGCTTGAGCTACGTACCTAACATGTTATATGCATGTAGGCTTATCAACTGTCTTGAAGGATTTTTGTGGGCTCCTCTTGCTTTTTGCAGGCCCATCATTACTTTGTGGATTTTCTTCCCATTCTTCCATGATTTTGATGGCTTCCTTCTGTATTTTAGTCATTGCAATCTCATCACTATTTTTTAAAACGATTGTTGATAGGCTTGTTATGCTTATATTATGTTGATACTCCAACAATATTTCATTATAACTTAAGTTTTGTAGTGCATAAGATTGCAAGCTTTGTGATAATTCTCTTAACCTTAACTCACCATCAACATACTTATCACATTTTTTAATGAATTGAACGTACAAATTTTGAAAGTGATTTTGAGTGTTCTTGTGTGGCAAATACTCTTTCTCTATTGTATTTTGCGTTAGCTATTTTTGTGCATTGTGTGTTATGTACTCACATGAATTTGATGAATGAATGTTATTAGCTTAGGTGATAAGATCCTCTAGTAGTAGCCTCCAATTCTCAATAGTTTGCTATTAAGGCTTCTAGATTAGAGAAATTAATTGCACGAACTATGCCTTCGGAGTTGTTTTATTGTATAAATTGTGGGGATTACAAAATTCACAATATAGCTTCTCAAAAGTTAAAGCTCAAAAATTGTAACAAGTGAAGAGAGCTCAGAGGCATCACAAATTGATTGACAACATCTTATAGGAGAATATTTGGATAGAATTAGCTTAACTTTGAGCAATTACGCAAAATTCTAACGTATCTTTAGGCAAAAATGACGTAAAATCTTCATTTTCTAGTCATAAATAGTGAAGTAAGTTGCCAGTGGATCAAAAGCAACAAAGTCACAGTTATTGTGCATACTATAATTTATGATTGTAATTAGTCTAGTTAACAAATTTCATTATACTAACCAACATAGTTAAACAGATTTAACTTGAGGCATTGACGTCGACCGATTAGCACGTGTCGGTCAGGAAGAGCCAACCAATGGTATACATCAATGCTTCCCGACATAAATTTCAAAGTTTGCTATAATATATTTTTATTTTTCAATTTATTTGAGCTACGTTATATAGATTTGAAATGTGTGTATTTTGATTGGGCTAGGTGGTGGTCGAAACTAAAGAAAAAAATAAAAGTATCTTTACAAAGGGTCATTTTTTGTATCCTGTTTCTTCCTGGATTAGAAAAATACACCATTGCCAACATGAAATACATACCCTATGGTGGATTTTCTGTCATCAACACAGTCTGCCCAATCCAAATTGATGAAGCCCTGTAAAACTAGTAAAGCCTATTGCCTCTTGTATAACAATCCATGGGTTAGTCTATCTTTCATATCAGGATGAGTAGTTGTGAGATAAATTAGTGAACTAACTAATTGATAAAACAAAGTAGCATCAACTAGCACACTCTCATCCTAGGTAGATAGTTTCTTTTTAACCTCCACAAGTGTAGACACTAGCTTGTTGTCGCACATTTTGAAATGTTTCAGAATCTCGTTCATGTATTTTGTTTGTGTACTTAGTGCGATGCTATCATGTCTTTGCCAGATTTTCACTCCCAAACAATAGTGCATTAAACCAAGATCAGTCATATCAAAGCTAGAGAATAGATCTCTCTTGGTTGCACTAAATAAATCTCCATCATTACCTGTGATATTGAGGTTGTCTACGTACAACACAATCAGTGTGATGCTAGATTCACGAGCAAAATAGTAAAGATTGAAATTTGAAAAAGTGTGTCAAACCTCTAGGTAGGAGATACTCATCAAAGTGGGTGTACCAAGCATGTGGTGCTTGTTTCAATGCATACAAGGCCTTCTTTAATCTTCATACTTTGTTTTCCATGCCATGTACACTTCTTCTTCAAGCTTACCATTCAAAAAAGTGGTATTTATGTCCATTTGATGTGAATTCCATCCAAACAATGTCGCTAAGGCAATCACCATGTGAAGTGTGTTCCATTTGGCTACAGGAGCGAAGGTCTCTTCGTAGTCAATGCCCTTAATTTGCACATAGTCCTTCACTACAGGCCTTGCCTTATGTTTTGCAATGGTTGCATCGGCATTGTACTGTGTCTTGTATAGCCATTTGCTTCCAATGGGTCTTTTGCCCTTAGGAAGATCCAGTATCTCCTAAGTGTTATGGTGTTTGATGGAATCGATCTCCTCTTACATTGCTTTTTGCCATCTCTTGAGCCTTGGCCTCCTCAAAGCAAGAGGGTTCAATAGATGAAATGATGTTGCTCATAAGCACAAGGTTTACCTGAAACCTGTCAGTTTTCATCTTCTTTCTCATGGAACGTCGTGAATCTGGCACTCATCAACATTTGCCTACGCAACTCTATCTCTGTCGTTGGTAAGCTCTAGTATTTTGAACCACGACTTGTTGCCAATCATGTGTCCCCCCACGTACCAATGTGTATGATCAATGGAATGTTGTGATGCTAATGTTGTTGCAAATCTCGTGGCTTAGTCTTCATTATCACTGTCATTCTTCCTCAGCAAGATTGGTCAACTACTTCACTTTGCCTTTCTTAATATCCGCCTTCTTCTTGCGCAATCCCTTCTTGAGATTTAGCCAATCTTCCTCTGAGCTTCTCTTGTAGATATTGCCTGAGAGAGGTCGCCCCTCTAATATGGCATTAGAGGAATTCCAAAATGCTCTTTCTATCATGAAGCAGAGTACAAAGCCCTATGTTCAACTATGCAAAAAGCAGTTTGGCTAAGGAGAATGATGGAAGACATTGGAATATCACAGAGTAAGCCTATTGTGATTACATATGATAGCCAAAATGCTATATAGCTAGCCAAGAATCTTGTATTTCACGCATGCACGCACGAAGCACATAGAGATTAAATATCATTTCATTAGAGAGAAATTGTTATCTAATGAAATGTATGTAGTGCATTCTAAGAAAGAGGATCAGCTAGTTGACATACTTACTAAAAAGCTTTAGGTATTGAGATTTTTAGAGAAAAGCTCTTTGTAAGAAAGATAAACTAAGGGAGAGCCTGAGTTTATCTTATGGTTCCGTGATTATTATTATTTTTTAGCAATTTTTTGAGTTTTTTTTTAAATTTACATGAAAGTTTGCATGAGTGCCAGTTCGATGACACATACAGAGTAGAGTAGGGACACACGTCCTGTAATGGGGACCAAATCACCATGCAATGATGTCCCCCCCCCCCAAAAAAAATAAGACTATAAATATGTCCTTTTTAGTTATTTTACGAATATAGTTCATACAACATTCTCTTGGATTGTGGAGTGATCTCTCTTTCAGTTTATCTGTGTGTTTGTTGATTTCTTGCAAATTACTGCTGGTAAGATCCTTGATAGGTTTATGCCTCCCTTGACATTTATACATGGTTTGAAAGTGTGGAAAACTTTGAATGAGCAATTAGAACTCACCTCATGGAAAATCCTATGGCCACTAATCTAGCTTTCTATTTGGAAATAGTTCCTTCAAGGTGCAATGTCTTCTTGAAAATCCAATTATAGTTAATAACTCTTTTGCCTTTTGGAAGGTTGGTAAGGGTCCAAGTCTCATTCTTAATGAGTGACCTATATTCAAATTAGTGTTTTGAGTCCAAAACAAATCCTATTTTTATTGTTGTATCAATTCCTACTATTCGAGGACTTCGGTAAGGGGCCTGAGGTTCGATTGCATGTTCTATGAGCTTATTTTTAGATAATCTACTTGCATGCTTGCCTAGAATACACGATTCACACTTGTAAGTGAGAGACTATTTGCGTATGTTAAGATCATTCACTATTTGGTTTTTATTGATTCTGATATTGAGATGTTCAAATCTCCGATGCCATAGGGTCTGAGAATTCAAGACTTGAGTCTTGTTTAAAGAATCATACCTAAATTCATAAAGAAAACCATGTCTCATGCCTTTGGCAAGGGCCCGAATTTTATTGTCTACAATTTGACGTTCTTTATTAATTAATCAGATTGTATGTACTAGGTCAGCCATTCTACTAAAAAATATATGTTTGGTTAACCCAAGAACATAAAGTACATCAATAATAAGTTTTTAAGTACCAGCTTGCAAAAACACTTGAACACTGCCATGGCCTTGGATTTGGTGAAAACTTGGGTCTCGCAAGTAGATATACATGTTATGATGTAAACTTGAGCTCTTTGACCCTGCTCCTCTTGGAAGTCATATGTTGTGTAGCTCATGAGTTAAGATAACAACAATCTTCATCTAAGAGTAATGAAGCTTGAGCCATAAATAGCTTCTAATTTTCAAATATAGTAAAGGGACTTAGATGATCAGCTATTGCATTTTGATGTTGTTGTCTTTTGATCTCATTGAATGCTCTGGTTTTGCAATCTTTAATGTCATGGCCACGTTTCTTACAATACCTACAAAAAAATATTGACTGTTTGGAGTTGAAGTAGACTTTGTTGAGACAGTTTGTTGTTGGCGCATGTTATTGGCAAGAGTAGAAAGATTAACATTTTTGAAATGTTTCTTCTTGGAGAATAAAACAATATTGTCAAAACTTGAACCACTTGACTTTCTTCAAGTTTCTTCTTGGAGAAGAATGGAGGTCACCTTCTATAAGATTAGATTAGGCTATTTTGTAACCCAACATTACTAGATGCTCATAAGACTATGGTAGGTTAAATAGTAATGTCATACAACATCCGAACTAGAGATTAGAGAGCCTATGGTTGATAGTTGATTGTGGTACTAGAACTGATGTGAGATATTTGTGCAATTAGATTCAGTGCAATTAGAGCAAGAGCCTTAGAACCTCTTTGCTTCCATTTGGATATTGCACCTAGATCAATGTTGGACTTTCTCTCAGGGCCATCAACAACATCCCACAAATCCTTCTCAAGAAGTATCAATTTTATTTTGAATTTTCACGTGGAAATATTCTCCATTGAATCCTTCAATGATTCTTAATTTTGAAGATGATTCCATGCTAGTAACTTAGAAAAGAATAGAGTGTAAGTCGATCTAATATAGCTATGATAATATAATCATGTGAGAAATAATTGTGATCAAAGGATATTCAAAATGTCATGAGTAATGCCCAAATGGTGGAATGACACTAATCTATCATGATCTTGCCTTTGCCATTACCAATACTATGATTGATAAAGTAAATGAATCAGTCAGTTGCAGTCTAATTTACAAAGCAAAATAGACAATTTTTAAAGATTGTTGTACTCAACTAAAATACCAAATTTAAGCTTTATAGCTGTAATATAAATTTACATAAATTGAGCTAAATTTTCTATGTTCTAGTACTATGAAATTTGGGCCTAATAGCGCTCAAGATCATGATCTCAGTCTAAGGACTAATCACTAAGAAATTATTTAACAAAAGTGTTCTTTTTTTGAACTATAGAGATAGAAACTCTAAGGAGATCCAAGTCTACAGCTTGAGAGCCTGTAACTATGATTCTATTCTATTCTATTACACAACTTTGGATACCTTTTGAACAGCTTTTTTAGATGGCGATTTAGGATTCTATTCATAAAAATATTATAAAACCTATTGTCCTAGAATAATATATGTCCAATGGTTGGATTGTAGTTAATGTATACTAATATCCATATATGATCACTATCATAAAATCATCTTGAAGTGTGTCACAAAGACTATGGTCTATTTATGCCAGAAAGTGTAGTAGGAAATTATGCTCGAATTTGATAAGTGGCTATGACATGAAGTGTTTGGAGTGGAATCAAAATTGTAGCACTCTCCCTTAATTCAAGTACAAACCAGTCTAAAAGTATATCATCTTCATAACTTCCAACGTTTATCCCTTGATAGAGCATTGGTGAAAATATCTACAACCTGATTTTCTATTGCACAATAAATTAGCTCAATTCCTTGTCATGAACATTTTCCCTGACAAAGTAAAATTGAATCTATATGTGCTTTGTTCTAGAATTATATCTAGGATTCAAATATAGATTTATGCAACTTAAATTATCATAGAATAGAGTAGTAAGTATAGGTTGGAAATTTTCCAAGTCACTTAGTAGAAGTCCAATCAAATTGCCTCCTTAGTGGCCTTTGTGGTAGCAACATATTCCGCTTCTATTGAAGAGAGGGTGATGGACTTTTGCTTTCGCTGTTGCAAGATATCGATCCTTGCAAATTGATTTCATGGAATCAACATCAGCTCCCCAATCTGAATTAGTAAATTCTTCCTTAATTGAAGTAGCTTCATGATTGCCATTTTAACATAAAGTTTCATGCTTAGTAGCTTGAACATACTTGAATACTCTTTTCAAATCCTTCCAATGAACCAAATCTGGATTTTAGACATGTATTGGCTAATAGTGTAGGCTAGATGTGGTCTAGTACAAACCATGGCATAAGCCAATCAATGAGTCTTCTGCATATACACCATCTCAAAATGGGGTGGTTGAAAGAAAGAATAGAACATTGTGTGAATGTCCCAAAACCATTAGAATTGAGGCATCCTTGCCAAAAGACTTTTGGGGTGAGGCTATCAATTGTTCAAACTATCTTTGCAATAGACTCAGTCCTCATGTTGCACTTGGAGGAAAGTCACCATATGAAGCACTCTATTTGAAGAAACCTAAGGTTGAACACCTTAGAGTATTTGGATGCATATGCTTTGTCCATATTCCCTTGGAAATGAGAAAGAAGGATGATCCTTGTGCAAGCAAAGGAGTAATGGTTGGATATTCATCCAACAAGAAAGCCTATCGAATCTACATGCTCTCTACCTCTAAAGTAATTGATAGTAGAGATGTAGTTTTTTTGTACTCTTTTTTTTCAAAGGAACCTTGTAGAAAGACCTTCAAAACTTCAATGAAAGTGTCAAAAATTAATATGAGTCCTTTACTATATAAAGACTATTATTCTCTAATATACCGGGGCTTTAAACTTGGCTTGGTCAATAAATGTAGAGGTACATGCTCTTCATCTTATCACTTTCTTAAGAGGTCAGAGGACACATGTCCTTAGACAAATAACATAGCCTTTGCATTCTTGAAAGAATTGATCTCTCAGATTTTGCTTTTAGAAATGTGAGTGGTCTTTTTTGAATTATAGTCATCAATGAAAGTAATGAAATATCATGCACATCTAATAGAGGTAGTTTTCATTAGCCCACAAATATCTGAATGGATTAATTCAAGAAGGTTAGAACCTCTATGAGCTTGATTCTTAGAGAATATGCTTCCTGCATTCTTGTCTAAAATACAAAACTGACACTTGTAAGTGATCTGCATATATAAAGACCCTTCACCAGTTGGATTTCATACATGTATGTTAGGCTTCTCATATTGAGATATTCTAGTCTCTAATGCTATAGTATATTTGTATTCTCAAGTGAGGTCTGAGGAGTTATAGCTTGAGTTTTGTATGAAAAATCATAATTGAGTTTATAAAAATAACCATGTCTTATGCCTTTGGCAAGAGCTCGATGTTTACTATCTAGAATTTGACATTCTTTGTCAGTGGATCGACTTGTATGTCCTAGGTAAACAATCCTGCTAACAAACAACAAATTTTTGGTTAATCCAGAAACATAAAGCACATGAGTAATAAGTTTTTGAATACCATTTTGTAGAGACATTTGCACAGTGCCATGGCCTTTGCTTTGGTGAGAACTTGAGTCTCCCAAGTAGATAAACTTGTTATGATGTGAAGCAGTGAAGTCTTTGAACTAGCTCCTCTTTGAAGTCATATGTTGCATAGCTCCTGAGTCCATAGATAAATCTTCGTCTAAGAGTGATGAAGCTTGAGCCATAAATAGCTTTTGATCTTCAAATGTAGTAGAGTGGACCAGCTATTGCATTTGGATGTTGTAGATCAGCTATTGCATTTGGATGTTGCCTTTTGCACTCATTGAATGCTCTAGTTCTACAATCTTTAATGTCATTGCCAAATTTCGTACAATTAGAGGATATGAAAAATTTTCCATTGTGACATACGTGACAAAGTCTTTAGACCTCAAAATATCATTTAGAAATTTGACAAGTTTGCAACCAACTGTATTAAACTTTTCTAAAATATTTTCTAGGTATTGTGTTGGCCGCGAAAAATTAACTCTTTTTTCAATCCCTTAGAGATTTTATTCGAGAATAATGGTTATTCTCTCTAGTTTCTCTCTCTGATGATGTCTCTGCTTTGATCTCCCTAAAGGAGTCTAGACTGTTGTTGAATAAAAGTGCATCAGCAAGTAGAATGAATGATGAATTTCTCCTTTGTATTACACATTGGAATAACAATATATGCCTTTTTATTATCTATAACATACATACTTCTCCCATGATTATTTAATAACAATATAGGCTTTTTGATTATCTATAACATACATACTCCTCTCATGAAACCATGATTCGAGTGACTTTATCAAACTATATAACGATTTCTATAGGTTTCATACTTGATCTTCTTTGTCTTTCTCCTCATAACCTTAACATAACCATTGAAGAAGGTAGCTTGTACATTCATTTGATGTATTTTTAATTCTTATGCAATTGCAGTTGTTAATAAGGTTATGAATGAAGCCAATTATACTACCGGACTAAATGTTTTAGAATAGTGGACTCCTAGTATTTAATTGAATTCTCTAGCAACTACTCTTACTTTCCATCTATCGACTATACAATATGTTTCAAATTTTGTTGGAAAACCCACATACAACTGATAATATTTCTACCTGTTAGAGGTTTTGAAAAAGGTCAAAGATTGATTCTTTATCAATGATTCAAATTCATTGTCCATTGCTTGTTTCCCTATACTATTGAGCTATTAGAAATGCCCAATTGATGAATCTTAAAATTGTTGTCAACTTTCTTATGTTTGGCTTATCCTTTGGATTGATTTTGACTTGAGCTTATGAGTGTTGTTTTCAAAGTTTAGAATGGTCAATATCATCAAGTTCTTTCTTAAGGCTCTTTCAGTTAAAATAGCAATGATCTTATACAGTGCTTTCTAATTTCAACGGCGCCACGTGTGCTCAGTTCTAGAATTATCAAGCCGTCCTTCTTTTACAAGCCCTTTGAGTGCTCTTCAGTAACTTTATCCTTGTACTTGCTTATCAGTGTGTGAATACACAGTTTGTGTGAGAGCAATTCTGTTGTCTTGTCTTATTGCACTTGACGTTGTGCTATGGTGATTGAATCGGTCGGGTTTTTAAACTGTATTCTCAACTTGGTATCAGAGCCCTTGGTGGCTACAATCACCGGACAGGAACATAGAGCTACGAATTCACGACGGTTTGTTGCCTAGGACGCACAAAACCGAGTCTGTGGAGATTCGTGGAACGGCTCGAAATTGTAAAAAGGACTCAGAGACATGAAATTGTCGGCTGAATCAGAAAGCCCAAAATTCAGAAGGAGGGTTGGCATTTGTGATTGGCTTGAATCCAATCGGATACCATTTGAAGAGCGGTAAAGGCAAGCGGAAAGGGGGTGGAAGAGGATTCCTAAGAAATCCAAGGATGATGATGACGAGGGAGAGTCGTCATCGAAGGTGAAAAAGAAAAAGAAAGGCAAATGTTACTATTGCACAAACCGGGTCATTGGGCATGCGAGTGTTACAAGAAGAAAGCGGACATAAAGACGAGAAAGGTGAAGCAACAAGGCAATATTGTCGAAGATGATGGGGAAGATGATGAGACAAGTGTCTTCTCATCGGCATTGGCATCCCCAGTTGATGATGGTACTAGATGGTTCATAAATTCATGTGCCACAAGGCATATGACCGGGAAACGCGATTAAGTTTGAAAAATTCTCACCAATCCATGATGGGGACAAGGTCACACAAGCCAATGGGGAGGAATGCCAAATATAGGGTGTTGGCAATGTACCTGTGTAGTTTTCCGATGGTAAAATCAAGAATATCCCTAATGTGCTTTATGTTCCTAGACTCAAAAAGAGTTTGCTTTCTATTGGTGTGATGGAAAATCAACATCTTAAGTTGAATTTGTCAAGGATAGATGCCTTATGAAGGATATGAACCACAACCATAAGGTGGTAGCGAAAGGTTATAGAGATAGTAATTGTGGCCTTTATAAATTGGATGTTGCAAAACCAGGAGAATATGGTTTGGCTATCTCAACAGCATCTCAACCTGAGTTGTGGCACATAAGACTTGGTCACTTGAACTATGGGAGCTTAAGATTGATGGCGAAGCTGAAGATGGTAATAGGATTACCAGCATTACAGGATGACCATCACGCCGTATGTGAAGGATGTATTATGGGAAAGCATCACAAGGAGACATTCAAGAAAGGTGAAGCTGCAAGAGCTAAGAAACCGCTGGAACTTATTCACAGCGACCTGTGCGGCCCAATGAAGACCATGTTGTTGGGGAAAGCCTATTATTTTATGACTTTCATAGATGATTACTTTAGGAGGACATGGATTTATTTCTTGAAGAAGAAATCTGATGCTTTTGCTTGCTTCAAGGAGTTTAAGGCTTTAGTAGATAACCAACTGGATGCACACATCAAAGTGCCAAGATCTGATAGAGGGGGTGAATATAAATTTGATGATTATGAGGACTTTTGCAAGGAACACGGCATCAAAAGACAATTCACACATCACACACGTGCTTAATGGTGTAGCTAAAAGGAAAAACATGACTATTTTGGAGAGTGCACGCTCCGTGATGAAGCAAATGGGCTTGACCGATTCACTTTGGTCGGAAGCGTGCAGTGCGGCAACGTTCTTGCAAAACAGGAGCCCTACAGTTGCATTTCCAAATGTGACTCCCGAAGAAGCATTTACAGGAATAAAGCCAAAAATTGACAAGTTTCGTGTCATTGGATCTAGGGCCTATGTACATGTGCCAAAGGAGGAGCGAAAGAAACTTAATGCCAAAGCAATCAAGTGTATCTTTGTCCGTTATGATGAGAGGACGAAGGCGTACAGATGTTTTGATCCTGTAATGAACAAGATACACATAAGCAAAGATGTGATCTTTGATGAGACGCATAGGTATGAAGATGAAGACCATGCAAGTGATGAAAGCATTAAAAAACTTCCCACAATCTTGGAAGAAGAAAATGAAGAGGACGCTCCACAGGATGATGCACATGAAGACAAAGATCAAGAGGGTGAGTATGAGAAGACACCACCTATCCAAGAGCCTAGGGGAAGGTACTTGCCGATAGGAGCATCAAAGGAGAAACCGGTTGGAAGCAAGAGACATTACTTGGACACTCCTTGGGACACATACTCTCCACGAAGTGTATCACCTGAGTCTAAGATACCAAAATGGTATGAAAAGATCATGAAGGACGCAAAGCTAAATCAACCAAGATCTAGCACACAAGAAGAAGTGAGAAGATCAATGCGGGAAAGGAAGTCTCTCGATTGCTATCATGTGAACTATGTCCTAATGAGTGACATTTTGAAGTGTCGAGAGCTATCAACCTTTGATGAAGCAAAGGATCACAAAGAGTGGCAAGGGGCAATGGAAGAGGACATGGAGTCCATCCACAGACATGATACATGGGAGTTAGTTGATCTACCACTTGGAAAGAAACCCATTGACAACAAATGGGTGTTTAGAGCAAAGTTTCATGCGGATGGCATGCCTAGTAGTGAAGGGCTATGAGAGAAATAAAGGAATTGACTATGAAGAGACATTTGCTCCAGTGGCTAAGTGGACTACGCTACGCCTTATTATCGTCTTAGCATCTCATTTTGGGTGGAAGATCCATCAAATGGATGTGAAGTCCGCATTTTTGAATGGTGACTTAGAAGAAGAAGTTTACATGGTCCAACCACAGGCTTTATGGCAAAAGGACAAGACCATAAGGTGTGCAAGCTACGCAAAGCACTTTATGGCCTTAAGCAAGCACCGCGCGCATGGTATGGACGCATCGATAATTACTTTCTTTCTCATGAGTTTGTAATAACAATTCAGATCCAAATCTTTATGTTCTTATAAATGAAGATAACATTGCCTTGATTGTACTTTATGTTGATGATATTATTATCACGGGCAATGATGATGATCTCATTCATTCTATCAAAGCCAACTTATGCAAGCAATTTGAGGGTTGCTTGGCATCTTGCACTGCCTTATCTACTTGATCTTGTGCGGTTGTCAGGGCATTTTGCAGGGAGCTGTTGTAGGTTTCCAAGCGATCAGCTTGTTGCTGGGCCAATGTCTTTTCGCTTTCAGTCTTTTCTTCATGTTGCTTGGCTATCTTCACCTCTCGATCCAGCTGGACAATTTTTTGGTTGATCAGAGTGTTTTCAGATCCTTGTGCTAGCGAAGCTCTTGCAAATTTTTCTTGCGATCAAAGCCTTCCAAATTTTCTGCATTGCCTTCTGATACATTCTCACGCGATTATAATTCCTTTATGATCATCATGTCTTCTACCGATACTTCCCAGTCTCCGCGCTATACTATCCATCGTGATGTCCCATCTGCAACGGACATCATGATCCTTCCTAGCACAAGCATGGTCACTCAGTGGATGACCCTTGCGGAGCCTCTACTTACTGCAATGGGTATTCATGAGAGAGCCTTTTTGGGACGCATCAATATGGATTTCATCACTCTTGCTTTAGTACATGGAAGGAAGAGAAATCCAAGTTTTACATCACCTTCCAAGGAGCCACACACAAGGTGCGCGTCACTGAGGCCGCACTTGCAGCATAGGAATCTCATCCGGTACGCACACCTCACCCAATCACAAGCACGCCAAACAGGCCATCAAGCCATACATTGACCTCACCAACGATCTAAATTGGACTAATGATGGTTACCTTCTGGAAGCCATCACTGAGCCTTCCATCCACGCCGTTGCCCAATTGTTGAATCATTTCCTGATGGTTGGAAACCTCAGGAAAGACCGCATCACATCTCAAATCCTTCACATGATAGTGGAGTCCCACATCAAGTTGGCCAAAGCCTCTCTTGAACCATATAATTAGTTCAAGACTGTTTCCGGTGAGCTAAAGCGAGCTATTAAGGCTAATACAAAGCAGCAGTTCGCCGCTGGCTCTCTATTGTCCCTCTTAGCCGCTTTTCACTTAGAAAACAAAATCCATGGCTTCCACCTAGATTTTGTGCTTTTGGTTTACGAAGAAGCACCAGCCGAGTCATCTCACCAGGCCTCAAGCTCTCATAGTCGTCGTCGTCCACGCAGCGAGATCGTAATCCCTGACTCACCTTCCGTGTTACTACGTCGTACTAGGCATACCTCATCAGCTGCGCTTCCACCCCCTACTGCTGCACTGAACTTCCCATTCCCCTCGTCTCTGATGTTTCCCTCACCTCTGCTCCCATACAAGGATAGTCTGTGACCATTGGGCCTACCATTCTCATCACAACTGCCCAGGCCGCCTCAACCCCACACACCAAAGCAACCTCACCCAACACACAGTTCTTCATGGATATGTTCGATGATTTCAACCCCCTTGGGCCACCGAAATCTTTGAAATGCCTCAGAGCCCAGCACCCTTTGAACCCCAATCCCCTGGAAGAGGATTCGTGCATATCCATGAAGCTACTGTTGGTGTCAAAGATGCCAGTCAGCAACCACCCACACAAGGTAGCCCAGCCACACTTCGGGTCGACACAACTGTCAAGTCACCATAGCAGTTCGACGCCACGGTGCCTGAAGGGTTTGAAGACGAGGATATTTCTGAAGAAGAAGAGACTTTGGCACCTATTCCACGCCTACCACGGACAGTACCATCAGGGTCTCCTACTGCTGCTACCTCCATGACTGGCGATTCTGGCGATGCTCTTGGGTTAGTTTCAAGCCTTGTGCAAGTGGTCCAGTCTATGCTGGATTAAAAAAAAAAGGAAATGGAGTAGAGGATCTCTATCGAATCGAATTTAGCCAACTTATAGGTGAATTTGGTGGGTCCATTACACTGAATAGTAGTTGGGCTGATCAGTTCTAAACAAAAATTTGCAGACATGTACAGTACTGTAAAAATAGGTTATAAAAATCTCGGCGAAGGTTTCTAGGGATCTGAATCTATCAGGTGAACGTTTTCCAGGGCTGAAAAAGGATGAACCTTCGCCCAGGAGGGTCCTTCGCCCAGGTACTATCATAAATGCTTTTTTCCACAATATGAACCTATGGACAACCTAATTTTGACATTTTAAGATCATCTAGCAGGTCGACGAAGGTTCATAATGACGTTATGATGCTCGGCGAAGGTTCCCAAAATGGCATATCACTGAACATTCGCCTGACTCAAAAATTGAATTTTCTCTTGTCAGAAACCTTCGCCCACGTCAATTTAGATAAATCAAGGGTGGATGTATGGTCTGAGAGCTCAGCGAAGGTTTCTGATACTGTATTGGCCAAATCGGCCCAAAATAGTGATTTTCTAAATCATTTTCCATAAAAATATTGTGCTTCCGTTTCCTTATGCTGATGACTTCCTGACTTTTGCTCATCATTCTTTCCTTATTTTTTCCTTCTTTCTTCTTTTTTTTTTTTTTTTTTTTCAACTGTCTTTTTCCAAAAAAAAAAGTCAGATAATTAAATACTAAAAACAAAAAATTGAAAACAAATAAAATGAAAAAATATATTGAGATCAGGCTTGCTGAACTGGCGGAGGAGGCTGTCGAAACTTGCATAATCGGCTGCTATTTACCGGAGTATCAAATCGTTTCCCATCCAAGTGCTCAAGAATTACTGCGCCATAGTTCATGATTTCCTTCACTTTATACGGGCCTTCCCAGTAAACTTCAACTTACCCTTGATTAGCTTGGTTTTGTACATCAATGCAAGATCTCCTGCTTTCAGATCTTTCTTATGCAATCGCTGATCGTGCCATGCCTTGCGGCGGGCTTTCTCTGCTGCTAAGGCATGAACTGCCATCAATCGGGTTTCACATAATTTGTGCAACGCATCGTGGCAAAGTTGTAAAGACTGATCATCATTTAATCGTTCCGTTGCTGCTATGCGTAAAGATGAGATTAAAAATTCAATTGACATAACAACATCTTGACCATAAACCAGTTGAAAAGGTGTTTGATTTGTACTGTTTTTGTAAGCGGTTCTAAATGCCCATAATGCTGCATATAGTTTATGTTCCCAATCAGACTGACTCTCTTCAACTGTCTTTGTCATAATGGTACAGAGAATCTTATTGGAAGATTCATCTTGGCCATTCCCTCTGGGATAAGAGGGAGTACTAAATCTGTGTATAACAAAACAATCTTCCAATAAACACTTTATTGTTTAATTAACAAAGTGTGTACCCCGATCACTGACAATTTCGATCGGACATCCAAATCTGACTATAATATTTTCATATAGAAACTTAACTGTAGATTTCGCATCAGCTACTTTGATAGGTTTGGCTTCAGCCCACTTGGTCATATAATCAGTTGCGACGATAATGTATCGGGCCGGAGATCCTTGAGCAGCGGGATGAATAGGACCAACATAATCTAGTCCCAATTTTTCAAACGGTGCTTGCGATAAAACCGGATGTAAGGGTTCATAATTCTATCGAGTAGGCCATCGTGCTCACTGGCAGACATCACATGTCTGAATAAAATTTTCCGTGTCCTTATGAAGCGTAGGCCACCAACAACCGGATTGCAAAAGTTTGCGAACAGTAATATTTGTAGAGAAGTGTCCTCCACCCATGCCATCATGTGAAAACATGATTAGATATGGTACTTCATGCGGTAAAACACATCTTCGTAAAATATGATCTGATCCACGACGATACAATTGTCCTGCAATTAATTGATAAGGTTGAGCCTTATGAATCAATTGTCTTTTCTATACTTTTGTCAAAGAGTCATTCGATTGTCCTAGCATCAGGTACTCAACAATATCTGCCGCCCACTCAGGTACTGCTTCAATATAGAATGTAAAAGATTTCAGATTCTTAAGATTCAATCTACTTGAATGATCTTTGGTTAGAAAAACACTACCAATTTCACCAATGTAGAAAAAATCAGCATCTACACACGATTGAGATGCAAACACTAATAGAACTTGATCAAACTTGAATGAAATGATTATGTACTGTTGTTGTCCGTACAAAACCAGCAAGCTACTGTATTTCACACGTGTGGATCCAAAAATAACAAATATAGATCATTCTACACATAGAATTGCAAGCAATCACCAAGATAGTGCACCAATGGATAGTAGAACCCAAGAGAACCATGTATAAGCATGAAATGAGATAGAGAAGAGAGAAGATGACTCTCTCCACGAGTTACATCCTTTTATAACAGGTCCAAACCCTATTTGGCCACTTGGCTTTCCCACCAAAATGCTAACCCTACCAATTTTGGGTCTAGATTCAATGTACCCAACTTATTCAAATTGAATCTACTCAAACTCGCATTCTATCTTTTCCACACTTTCAAAAAAGTGTTTATTCAAATGAAATTTAGACTAATGAACTTTGAAAAGTCAACCTCTAAGTCTAAAACAAGTTTTGGCCTCAATATGCCAAATATGGAAATATTGCAAAATGTCATAAAACTAGTTGAATCTTTTACACTCCCTCTTCAACTAGTTTTAGCATAGACTTTGATAATACTCCAAGTGAAGTCCTATGCTTCATGAACAAGTCTTTTCCCAATGCTTTGGTGAAGATATCAGCTACACATTCCCTTGAAGACACATGTTGAAGCTCCACCTCCTTTGCAATGACTCGCTCCCTCACAAAATGATATTGTATCTCAATATGCTTGCTCCTAAGATAGGATTGGATGCCATTCTTTGGGCTGATTGATTGTCACAAAAGATGAATGATCTCTCTAAAAAATCCAGCAAGTGAAGATCCTTGATCATCCTCTTGATCCATACCATCTCCTTTGTGCAATGTGTAAGAGCTTTGTATTCGGCCTCACTAGATGACAATGAGATAGTGGCTTGTTTCTTTGACATCCATGATATAGCTCCATCACCTATGAAAATACAATAAGAACTAATGGATTTCCTATCCATTACATCTCCAGCATAGTCCGAATCTGAAAATCCAAAAAGATTAGGTGATGATCCCTCATACAATATGCCAAAATCTCGAGTTCCAATGATGTACCTCAAAACTCGCTTTCCTAGCTTCCAATGCTCCTAGCATAGTTTTTGCCAATAGAACTTTGATCCACCATAAGAATGATCTTCTTCCTAAGAATAGATCTCCTTTCAATGATCATGTAATGCTCAAAATAGAAAGAACCATAATTGATATAGAGAATAGTGTCCACTTGGGATGCTTCACTATTTCTTACATCAATTTTACATGTAAAAATGTGACTAGAACATGAAGAATCAAATAGAATGTAAATGAAATGATTCCACCATGCTTTCAACTCTGAACTCTCTAGAAAAATACAGCAAACAAGTCATATGTGAGCCTTGAAGGTACTTGTCTTTCTCTTGATGTTCTCCTTGGCTTTTGACTTGATGAAGGTCCATTATCACCACCATCCAAAGTAGGATCCTTCTCATCAACATCAAGAATGTTAGATCCATCTATTTTACCATCAATCATGCTTGAAGACACCTTTGGAATGTTTCCCTCATCAAAAATGACATCTCTACCAACAATCACTTTGTTAGTAGAAAGAATGTAAACCTTGTAGGCTTTACTCACCTCACTATATCCAACAAAAATACCTCTTCTTGAAGATGGATCCTCCTTGGTCCTATCATCAAGAGTAATGTTGACATAGCATGTGCATCCAAAGGTTCTTAGAAAGTTGACACTCGGCCTCCTCTTGAATAGCATCTCAAAAGGTGTCCTTCCATCCAAAATAGCACTCGGCCACCTATTGCACAAGAAATTGGCACACAACAAAGCTTGATCCCAAAATGGTTTGTCAAGATTAGCACTTAACCTCACAGCTTTAGCACTTTCACATAAAGTTCTATTCTTCCTTTCAGCCACTCCATTTTGTTGTGGGGTCCTTGATGTTGTATACTCCCTCTTGATCCCATGCTCATCACAAAAGGCCTTGAACTTGTTAGATATGTACTCACCACCATTGTCACCTCTCAAGCACTTGATCTTTGTGGAGAATTGGTTCTCCCTTGCATTATTGAACTTGACAAAGACATCATACACTTCATCCTTGCTCTTTAGTAGATAGATCCAACAAAATCTACTAAAATCATCAATGAATGTTACATACATCTTAGCTCCACTATTGCTAATTGTAGTAGATCCATGAATATCTGAATGTACAAGTTGAAAAGGCTTTGTAGATCTAGAAATAGATATAGTATAAGGTAGTCTACGTGACTTAGACAAGGCACAAGACTCACAAACATGCTTGTCATTACTTAAGGAACTTGGAAGACCAATCACAACCTTCTTCCGTGCCATTACCTCCAATGACTTGAAGTTGAGGTGTCCCATCCTTTTGTGCCAAACCTCTTGAATAGAGATTTACTCCCTTGCAACACATCCAACTTGGTTAGAAATAACACAAGCATCAAGTTTGAACAACTTCCCTTGCCTTTTACCTTTTCCAATCAAGACATCCTTCCTTTTGATCAAACAAGCATCTCCATCAAACTCCACCTTGAGGCCCTTATTTAGCATTTGACTCACACTAAGCAAATTCTTGGTAATAGATGGAATAAACAAGACATCCTCCAAATGAACATTCCTATTTGTAGAGAGAGAAATAGGAATTGTGCCAATCCCTTTGATTGCACACTCACCATCATTGGCCGTGTAGATCACCCTCTTGTCATCTCCATATGCCAACAAAGAAGTGAAGTACTCTTTGTGAAAGGTCATGTGTGAGCTTGCTCCACTATCAATCCACCAAGGATCTAGATCTCCATCATTAGCAAGCATACATGAAGACATCACAAAAGCATCATCATTTGCATCTTGCACATCCAAACCATCCTCATCAAGTGTAAGATTACCTTGCTTGTCTCCTTGATCTCTCTTCTTCTTGTAGCACTCACTTGCAAAGTGTCCTTTGATGCCACAATAGAAGCACTTGAGCTTTGATCTATCCTTCTTTTTGCCACTTGAAGAAGCATCCACTTGATCTTGCCCTTTATACCACTTGCTTTTGGTTTTGCCCTTGAATTTGCCCTTTGTGAACATAGCATCCTCTTGAAGTGTCGATGTAGATCCACCTCTTGCTTGAAGCCTATATTCCTCATTGATCAAGATCTCTTGAAGATCTATCAAACTTGGCAAAGTCTTTTGAATAGCAATACTTTGAACAACGTTAGCATGAGCATCCAACAAGCCATTAAGAATCACTTGAATAAGTTCTCATTCCTTAATGCTTTCATCTATGCAAGTTAACTCATCATTCAATGCTTTCATTCTCAAAACAAAAGTACTTGGATTTTCTTCATTCTTTTGCAAACAAGAAAAGATTTGCCTTCTTAGAGTCAACACTCTAGAAGTAGACTTGGATTCATAAAGCTTCTTCAATGAATTCCAAGCTTCCAAAGATGATGTGCACTTACCAACTTCCTTGAGAAGTTCATTGGTAACATTCATCTTTATCATGTGTAGAGCCTTCTTGGCCCTCTTGTCATACCTCAATTGATCTTGTTGTGTTGCTGGTCTCTCCTCCAAACCTACAACAATATCCAAAAGATCATTCATCTCAAGAAGTGACTCCATCCTCACTTTCCATAATGAATAGTTACTTGAGGTAAGCCTATCATTGGCTTCCAACATGACTCCAATTGAGGTTGCCATGTAGCAATGACCTGATCTTCTCTTTCAACCTGTTTCAATGCACAAAGCACTCCTTTGAACAACAACAAATGCTTTCAAAAGAAATCACCAAGATTTGAAACTATCTCACAAATTCTCTTCTAGCACTTATCCAAGCAAATCAACACATAGAATCATGGAATCTTGATCAACCTATGATCTATCCTCAATCTAATGACTTTTGCCACTTCCTAAGATTGAAACACACTCAAATGAAGTCCAGCAACCTCACTATCTAGAGGGTTTTGACAAAATCACAAAAAATTGACTATTCCAAATCTACATGCAAATGCTGAAAATTTGATATGCAATCTATAAGCCACCACTTAGGCTGAACCAATGATCCAAAAATCGGCCAAATCCAGCATGTGAATTCAAAAAACGGAATTGAACAAGTATATTGACCTATTTAGTGTTTTGATCTACAAAAGATCCATCTACAAAAGCGAAAAATCCGATTTTGGTGTAGAATTCTAGCAGGCTCTAGACTTGATATCTTCACCAAATCATTGATAGATCTGATTTCCTCCTTCATAACCTAAAACACAAGCTCTGATACCATGTGAAAGATTTCATATCCTTAAGATCCAATCTACTTGAATGATCTTTGGTTAGAAAGAGAAATACACTACCAATTTCACCAATGTAGAAAAAATCAACATCTACACACAATTTTAGATGCAAACACTAATAGAACTTGATCAAACTTGAATGAAATGATTATGTACTGTTGTTGTCCGTACAAAACCAGCAAGCTATTGTATTTCACACTGTGGATCCAAAAATAGCAAATATAGATCATTCTACACATAGAATTGCAAGCAATCACCAAGATAGTGCACCAATGGATAGTAGAACCCAAGAGAACCATGTATAAGCATGAAATGAGATAGAGAAGAGAGAAGATACTCTCTCCACGAGTTACATCCTTTTATAACAGGTCCAAACCCTATTTGGCCACTTGGCTTTCCCACCAAAATGCTAACCCTACCGATTTTGGGTCTAGATTCAATGTACCCAACTTATTCAAATTGAATCTACTCAAACTCGCATTCTATCTTTCCCACACTTTCAAAAAAGTGTTTATTCAAATGAAATTTAGACTAATGAACTTTGAAAAGTCAACCTCTAAGTCTAAAACAAGTTTTGGCCTCAATATGCCAAATATGGAAATATTGCAAAATGTGATGAAACTAGTTGAATCTTTCACATAGAACAATGCAGCATCTGGCAGTTCATCATCCACTTCAGTATTAACTAGTGCGGATTTAATTCATGAAACGTGATCGGCTAGATAATGTTGCTTCCCCTTTCTGACCACAATTCGAAAGTCAAATTCAGTCAATAATAATAACCATCTTGCAATACGTCCAGTACTACACGTCTTATTTACCAAGTAAAGTAACGGTTGATGATCCGTATAAAATGCAAAGTGCGTTTCCATGAGATAGTGACGAAATTTCTGAACAAAAAAAATCATGGCTAGCGCTTCACGTTCTGTTGTAAAATAATTCTTCTCTGGATCTGTAAGTTGTTTGCTTGCAAATTGTATAGGATAATCCTTCTTATAGTCACCTGGCTGCGTCAAAACTGATCCAATGGCATATTTTGAAGCGTCCGTATGAACATGAAACTCTAATGTCCAATCTGGAGAACGCAGTATTGGTGTTGAAGATAATGCTTTTTTTTAACTTTTCAAAGGCTTCTAACGCCTCTACTGTCCAAATAGGAACAATAGTTAATTTGTATATAGGTCGTGCTAAATCCGCAAAGAAGATAATAAAAATTTGATAGTAGTTTGCATGACCCATAACCACATAAACTCCTCGAATTGTTGCTGGCGGTGGCAATTCCACAATAACTTTGATCTTAGAGTAATCGGTGGCAATACCATGTCTTGATATCACATGTCCAAGCACCACTCTGTGAGGAACCCATATTTGGCATTTTTCTGGATTTAGAGAAATCTGATATTTGCAGCATCTTTCAAAGACTTTCTCCAATCGATCCAGATGGTTTGTATCTGTACTATGAACTCCCAAGTCGTCCAAGTAAATTTCAAGGAATTTCTGCAGATAATCTTTAAAGGCAAATTGCATTACTCTTTGGAATGAACTTGGTGCATTACAGAGTCCAAACGGCATTACTTTGTAAGCATAGGTGTCCCATTCTGTTGCAAAAGCAGTTTTGTGGCGATCGGCAGGTGCAATCTTAACCTGGTTGTAACCACTAAATCCATCCAAGAAACTATAAGCTTCCACTCCAGCAAGGCGATCCAAAATGTTTTCAATAAAAGGTAACGAAAAGTGATCCTTCTGTGTCACTTTATTCAATGCTTTGAGATTCACACAAATTCGCAATTTCCCATTTTTCTTAGGAACAATGACAATCGGTGAAATCCATTCGGTATGCTCAATCTCATAAATGAAATCGGCGTCAAGCAATCTCTGAAGTTCTTTATTTATCAGATCTGCCACATTAGGATTACAACAATAGAACTTTGTAACCTTTGGTATTGCATCAGGTACTAAAGGTATGGTATGTTCAATGACTGATGTCGGAATACCCTTCAAATCTTGATAAGTCCATGCAAAACAATCTTGATACTTAATAAGTAGCAAACGGAGTGCTTGATACTGTTCAGGAGTAAGTTGTGATCCCACTTGTACAATCTTTTCTGGTTCTCCTGGTTCTGCAAGATTCATTGGCTGCGTCCTAGCTGGGCCATTGTAAATCTCTTTAGATTCCGACATGTGTTCTTCAGGTTCACGATGTGCTTTAGGTAACATGATAACCACATCATCCAGTGTATAACATTCAAAATGCTCTGGCATATCATGCTGGACTACATTTGCTTGTTCTTTTTCGAAAGGACTTGTCTTGGATCTTTGTTTAGTCTTCTTAGCAGGAATTGATCGTGGAGGTGATGACTTCCGAGATGATAAATCTTTCTTCTCAGGTGAAGACTTCCTAGACGATGATGTCTTGCTGGAGATCTGACTTGAAGAATCATTCTTGACTTTTCCTTTGTCTTTATCCAATAGATGTGGCACTTCCTTTAAATCAAACTTTTGAGGGGGATTTTCCCATTTCAGGACCGTATTATAATGTTGCTTTGCTTGTTTCTTCGTCATCGAACCTGTCATCCTGTCTCCCTTCAATATAACTGCTTTGGCTAATTTGATTGTTGGTTCATCAGGAACATTACGCACTCCAAATCTGGTCGGATTCATATGATGTAGAATTTGTTCATCCGTAAGTTTTGCATTGCCATCATAAGTTAAGGCATGGCTCATTGGTATGAGATAATCCTCAATTGGATCTGGTATAGGTTCTGTTGATATCCAGGCTACATTCAGCACATTTAGTGGAAATGTGATTGGCGTATCCAAAGTTCGATCTAACAAGGAAATCTCTCTCATCTCTGATTGAATATCTTGTTGACACATATATCCTACTGTACAATCAATTGTTGCAAGAGCTTCGTTCCAATTGACAGTATCCGTTTGAGAATCGCAGTGAACTCCCAATTTTTCTCTGGTCGATCACAAGTGTGATCCGTTGTTGATGAATCGTCATCTGCCTTTTGAACCACTGGCTTGACAGTCCAAGTCGTAGGATCAATTTTAACTGCATGTTCACGATTTTCAAAAGTGCATCGATGTATGCTATGCTCTACACTCGACCCAACCTTGCTTACGCAATCAGCTCTCTCAGGCAAACATTCTAGAGGGCTACACAAGATGCAGATTGGGCAGGAGATATCGACACAAAAAAATCGACCTCTGGATTTGTGTTCCTATTTAATCAAGGCCCAATTTCATGAAACGGCCGGAAACAGACCACAGAATCAAAATACATAGCTACCACAAATGCTATCAAGGAGGCAATTTGTCTGAGGAACTTGCTTGCAGATATCGAAATTATTCAGTCACATTCAACGACCCTCTACTGTGACAATCAAAGTGCCATTACACCATCTCTGAATCCGAGATTCCACTCTCGAAGTAAGCATATCGAAATCCGATATCACTATCTTAGAGAGAAAGTGCAAAGCAAGGAAATTTCTCTGGTTTATTGTAGGATAGAGTTACAGGCATCAGATTACTTCACCAAGGCTCTAACAAAGTAGCATCATCTCAGATTTAACAACCTACTAAATCTGAAGATCGAAAACAGGATCCACATTAAGGGGGAGTGCTGGAATTCATGCTCAAGCCCAATTCCATTAGGTAATATGAGCATCCTGAAACCTGTTGATACTTATTCGGAAAAACTACACAAAAAATATGAAGACTCAAAGTTTTAGCAAAGGATTGAAAAATTCAGGAACGAATTTTTTCGACCCAAGACTATTTTCCGATCCAATGTCATTCTTGTCAAAGAGAGATTTTTTGACCCTGTGTTGGGTCGGATCGGTTCTAATTTTTTCCCTGGATCGGATCGGATCGGGTTTGATAAATCTGGGCGTCTTCGACCCTGGATCGGATCGGATCACGTCTAATAAATCCGACCCTTTGTATAAATCCAACCCTTAGTTAATTTTTCGATACTGTTAACTAGAAAAATTCGATCCACTTACCGTTAAAAAAAACGGCGGCCTTCTATGGAATTGTAAATAGATTAACTGTGGCATCCAATGCACTGATCAACTGACATCCAATGAAGTCAACGGCCTTACAAGTGATATTCTGCAACGACGTTCAATGACTATGTAGACTTATGTAGAATTAGTTAGTTGTAATTCCGATTATGTAGCTATCAACGATTTCAGCTGAAGGTTGCCACCGCCAACTTCAAGCTTCTATACTCACACTTTTGACTGACGCACTACCGATCTATCTCCATCTGCTCACCACTTCCGCTGCTCACCATGTTTCCATCAATTTCCGGCAGTTGGATGTTGCTACATCCTCCGCCCAAAAGGAATCTACAAGCTTACACTATGCAACATACTCCTGGCATTATGATTAGGTTCGGTTCTCTCTCTCAACTATTCCATTTTGTTGAAGAGGATATCGAACTACAAATTGTCAAAATTACCTTGATCTTTACACTAATAATTCATTTTTATAAAGAAATACTCCTCTACTCCTTAGAACCTTGAGTCTCTTGGCAATCAATCATTTATCAAAATCTCTATATTGTTTGAAGATTTAGAATGCTTTTGACTTTCTTTCAATGAACAAAATGATCGCTACTAATCAAAGGTAGATTCTTCGTCAAGTCAAGGATGTAAAAAACATTGTCGATGATTCTAGGCAAGCCTTTTGTTGTTTTTGGTGTATTCTTTAGTTAGTAATCAGGCCATTTTTTAACACTGCTGATCTTTCACCTTGAATTTGATGGGAGTTGTCATCTCCTATGTATTCATTCATTCTATCGATGTTGATTGCTATCATGCAACTAAAAGGTAGAATATGATTTCCAGAAAGATTGTGATAGAGCCCAAAACATCATGAGAAAGATTGAATAAAAATCTGTCACGCAAACAAAAGCTTTGGCAGTTTTTTTATAGAATACACAATTTTAAAGTCAAAGATAGGTAAGGATCTTCGCTGTAGTTCTTTTACAATTTACACCATTTTCAAAAGTGAACCAGATTATATTGTAGGCCAAGTTACTGGGTACAAATTCCCTTGAGTTTGTTCATTGGTAGGACAAGATAATAGTTTGCAAGTTGCTGAGATTGACATCTTATATGGCACATACTGAATGAAAGGCAGCCATGCACTTGTAGGTCTGATTTACCTTATCTTGATGATCCTCAGGGGTGATGGAAGTCTGTAACATGCATGGGTTTACGATTTTATTTATTTTTGTATCACAAAAGAACTAAAAATTCTGTCGCTGAATTTTAAAACATGAATCGTTACACTCTCACTCTGATCATCTACAGTGCCTTGAAACTCTGCTAATTGGCTTCATTATTGTTTGTCTATAGTTGCTTGCGGATCTAGTTGCTGTTCATGATGTCCAGTGTTGAGCTTTTTCTGTTGGTTATACATGACACTTATAACCACTACAAATACCCATGTATGGCTTATCCAATACGCTACTCCTTGTCTTTGTGCTTGTAGAGGACTAAGAGGTTGTTTGCTTCCATCATCACATGGTATCTGAGGGACATTTCTCTCTCTTTTTACATTCTCACTCTAATCATCTCCAATGCAAATGATATCATGGTAACAGTATAGACTGGAATAACATTGATTTCCAGTGACAACTTAGAAAGCTTAAACAACGACAAAAACTTGATTTCACAAACGTACTTTTTGCACAGAAATACCTACCATACACTATATCTCAGGCAATAAGAAATAGAAGTGGAAAAACAGCAAGAGAATTCCTGCTTTGGAAGCTTTAAAAAAATGTTGAAAGGACTAGTCACATGGTTTGAAAAGGAATGATACAGATTGTCATTTACAGAACCTTGCAAGAATGCAAACTTGTTGTGCAACAAAGGCACCACCTACAGAGTTATCAACAATTTACATCACCAGCACAAGAGATCAAAGCACTGATCTATGGCTAGGCCTTAAAAAGAATATATGAACAGGTTTCATGTCTCAAGCTTCCCAGCCCATATTATGGGAAACCTAAAAAATTACTCTGTGACATCATGCTTGCAAACAGGACAAAGCTTTGAGTAGTTTAGTAACCACTCCGTTCCACAAGCATGGTGGAAGTTATGGCAGCAAGGCAATAAAATCAGCTTCTCTGCCATCAAATATTCACTTTGACATACCACGCACACCCTGCAATTAACATTTGAGGACAACCATCTTCAATGTTGATTTTAAAAAACTAGAACAAAATCCATATCTTATGGGACACAATCACCAAATTTTCTGATCTTTGTATGAAGCTGAGAAAAGAAAAAACTAGAGACTACTTTTACCTTGACGAAAAAAACACAATTAATTATAGTCTGGATAATAAATGCACACACCCAGATGAGTCGTCTTCGGAGGGAGGTTGGTTCTCGGTTCCCTCAAAAAGAAGCTCTTGCATAGAATTTACAATTAAAAGTGGTGCCACAATTTTTACATCTTCAAGCAGCACAAGGTTCTGCCACAAAATAGAGCACCAGAACCCATTAAACTCCAACCATGAATAGTAGTCGAAGATGAAACTTGATTCAAATTGAGAAGTATTGAGACTAACGATGATGTGCTGATGCAGAAACATGCACAAATATTCCAATGCTACCTACTACTCTGAATAATGTAGAGCTGGCATAAAGAGTGAAAACTCATGTGAACCTCGTAAGAGAGGTCGATTGTTGTGAACTCGCGAGAGCTCTCAGGACTGGCAGAAGAAGAGTCTGACAGTGATAGAGCCAAGGCTGAAATTCCAATACAGAGGTCAGCTGAGTTCATAGGCATAAAAGATGAAAATTGGAAAAAAACCAAAAACTGGGTAATGTGTCAAGCAGAATCATTCAGTTTAAAATAAAGGACGAACTCAAAGCTAGGTACTAAATCTATTCGAACAAAAGTGCAAGCAAGATTACCAAGTGCAATGTCAAGACTGGACTCCTCAGTGACAGTAATATCATGATCAGTTAGGTCATCAAATAAATTCCCATTCATGAAATCGTCTAACGCCTCCTGCCCTGAATTTCTTCTACGAGAAGACCGGCATGAGCGCCGCCTGTTCACAGGTGCTGGAGCAACTGCAAAATCCTCACTTTCGTCATCGCCCACATACTGACCCCACCTCTGTTGTTCAATCCTCCTCTGTTCAGCTGCAGCTCTTCTTCTCCGGCCTGCAAATATGTTATCAAACAAGTTGAAATGGGCTCAATTGACCAGCTTTGAATGAAATGCAGCAATGAACTGATCAAGATTGTGCATTAAAACAAGTTGGGGTGTTCCAATCCAAAAAAAATCCCCCAGCAACCATATATCAAGCTAAATTCTCTATGAAAGGGCAAAAGTAGATGAAAAAAAGGTGCTGTACCTTTTCCAGTAGACCTCTCGCTCCGATTACTTCTTGTATCGTTGGGAGGTTCTGTATGAGCTGCACAAAGGCAGAAGCAAATCAGACATTTCATTGTGTGAATTGGCTTGGTTATGAAGATTATAAAGCAAATGTTCAAACAAACTTTAGCTATTATAAGGACTCAAGAGAAGAAACAAATGGAATTGTCTTCTGACACAGACCAGTTGTCGTCCCATTCCCTTTCTCTTAACCTAACCCTCTGTTCTTGCTGAGAAGCCACCATTAGCAAAACATGGAACTAACCATAACACAAAACGTCAACAGAGAGGACAATGTAAAGATCATATAGTGCAGTATGACAAACGCCTGCGAAGCAAAAACAAACCAGAAGGTACAAAGCAGAAGGAAAGGAATAAGAGAGTACCAAAACGAGAGCAAAGCAGAGAAAAGAATAACATAGGCTTGTTTAATAGGGTCTAACCTCAAACCAGCCAATAGGGAGTAAAGAAAGATCAACATCATAAGCGTAATCCACAATTGATGTAAATCACTAAATTAAAGTTTTGTGGATCCAATGCTACCAAGCTTGTTTTTCCCAAGGGATCCAGAGGCCGAGAGAAGGTGTATGCCATTTGTACAACGAGACCAAAATCAAATCTACTTGCTGATGAACAGAAAGAAAAATTTCGAAATACAAACCAGATCTGGGAACCCCACGAGAAATAGCCGTTGTGCTGGCGCTGCTCATAGCTCTCGGGCTTGTTTATCTGATTCTGAGGCTCTGGCTGGTGCTGCTTGCCCAGAGCCCAACTCCCCACACACCGAATGTCTTCAACAAAAACCGAGGACAGATCTACAGTCACAAAACAAACAAACAAACAGATATGGCTCCTTAACACTGCCAAAGAGACACAATTTTGTAGATTCAACACAAACCCACCTCCCCAAACACAACAATTATTGATCCCGCTACTCTCTCCTCCCCAAAGACAACAGATATGGCTCCTTAACTCCGCCAAAGAGACACAATTCTGTAGATTCAACACAAACCCACCTCCCCAAAGCCAACAATTATAGATCCCGCTACCCTCTCCTCCCGAATCTCTCTGCCTTCTGTCTCTCCTTTCCTCTCTTTTCTCGCTCTCCCTCGCTCGCTCGCCCTCTGTTTCTTGTGGTGTTGTGTGGTGGTCGCAGTCGCAGTCGCAGGTGTCGCCGCACGGTACCGTGTCGCCGACGCGACGCCTGGCTAACGGAATATTCTTTTCTACCGGAAAGAATATTCTGTCGGAGTCCAAATGGCTGGCATTCTTTGACGCCGCCTTTCCACAGACGCGGCGCGTGGCGCGACACTTATAGCCCGCCAGGCGTTTGACTCCGCGACCGTTGGATCATCCCGAGGCCGTTAAGATTCAGACACGTCTTATGCACACGACATTACGACACGTGGAAAAGATCTGACAGGCAAGCGCAAATAGAAGGTGACTACCAACTCAATCTGAACCGTCCAATTAATTCCAAGTGGCGCCCTTAACCTTTTCAAGGAAATGCCCGTTTCCAGTTTGAATTCAAATGGTTTTCTTCATTATCGCTAATCCCGATTAATTAGATTAATTAATCATGATTAGCACTCCAAGGTTGTGGGCCCATACATTTTCACAACAACATATACAAGAGACAATATCTATATATTTATTTATCATTGATTTATAAAATTTGTTTTTTTATTAAATAGCAATAAAATTATAAAGAGCAAAAAATATATAAATATGTGCTCATTATTAAATAACAACAAAATGTTAAAGAGCGAAAAATACGTAAATATGTGCTCATTATTGAATAACAACAAAATGTGAAAAGCCAAAAATATATAAATATGTGTCTACTATTAAATAAAATTAAAATGTCAAAGAGCCAAAGAAAAATAGCATAAACAACAAATAGAAGGCATAGATTCCCTCTTCACATACACATAATATAGAGGTGTTAAGGTAGTGGGTAGACTCGAGGGAAAAAAAAATACTAGGTGGAGAGTAAAATGGGAAATAGAAAAAAATAAAGAATAAGGAGCGATAGTGGGTGGATTGGAGAGAGAAAATATTGGGTGGAGAGTAAAATTGGAAAAATAAAATAAGTCAGTGTGATTGGATTGGAGAAAAAAATGAAGATTCAGCCTTTGCCTTTAAAAGGCAAGTTCTCCACAATTGAACAAAGAGTTTGTGAAATAAAACAAAAAAGTTCTAAAATCTCTCCTAAATTTGAGGCATCACACTTGCAATGCAATCTCTTAAGCTATTTTATATGTATGTTTTCTCTCCAAGGGAGCACCAAAGGATCAAAAACGTATCTCAATCCAAAAGCTAAGCCACAATCAATATCTTGCTCAATCCCCCACTCTAATCAGGCTGGATAAGAGTGTCACTTGTGGGGGTTTTGACATTCTGCGAGTTAATTTTTTACAAGTTTTGCGAGTTTCTTCTACTCATGATCCAGCAAAATGGTAGCACATGGTGTGCTACTATTTTTATGCCACTACATGATGTTTTAAGAACAAGAATTGTGGTTTGACTATCCATCAAATTTTAAATAGGTCCATCACAAAAAAAATTACTTTTATAAAAAAAAAAATTGGTTCATGAAGTTGTAAAAGCTAGCATGCCGGCGTGCTAGCTTGCAAATTTTTTATTTCAAAAAAATGAAGGTTTTTTGAAGAAACTTTTGAAAAGATAAATTTCTTTTTGGAGCTGATTCCGGCTAGCATGCCGGTGTGCTAAACAAGTAAATTATAAAATAAGTAAAACTATTTTGCCTATACCGCATGCAGGCATAGCCCATGGTCCTACTCAACTATTATCCGAATTAGGCCTTGCCCCTACGTCTAAGACAACTCCTAAAGCTACAACCATTAGGCCATTTTATGATCAAGTTTGGATCAAGTTTGGGGGGATCTAGTGCTCTAGCCTCTCATTGGTGAAGCTAGTCACCAATTTTGGTGCCATACACATGTAGCATCTATCTCATTTTTTATGGTGGTGACATGGATTTCACTATGGCTAGTGAAGAGTTTTTGGTGTAGTCTTTTATAGTCTCAATTACATGTTTGAGATGCTAGTTTTATAGAGGTTTGGATTTGTAAAAAGTGTTCCAATTTGAGGTTATGATGTACTTTTGAAAGAGCATATGGTTGGTCTTAGTTTGCTTCATCAGAACCAAGTGAAAATTGACAATTTGGAGCTAGGAAAAGGCATCAAGATGGAACTCAAAGGTCAAAGCAATGAGGATCTATGTTTGAAAGTGTTTGAAGACTTGTGTAAAGGCTCTTATTGCAAGATGGTGATGGAGGCTCATACATGGAGTTTCATGTTGCAACCACTCCAAGTGAGGTGCAATATGGAGGAAGCAAGCATGCGATCATCCATTTAATTGTTTTGAAACATGGTTGATGTTGTTTTACAAAGATACCAGAGGCTTATGCATGGAGGAATATATTCATTATGTTTCTATTTGTTCCTTCATGTAGTTTTTGCATCAGGGTATGTAATATTGATGTAAGAGATAGTGAAGCATCCAATTATTTGGACACTATTTTCTACATTAATCATGAATTTTTTTCATTCATCATTTATATGATTTTAGAGAACAGATATATTTTTAAGAGGGAGTCAATTCTTAAGATGGAGCATAGTTGTGTCATCAAAATAGCAAGTTACATTTAAGAGAAAGTGCAAAAACTAGTAGATTGCAACTTGACTATTTTGAGGCCCAAAGCCATGAGGTGAGTTCTAATTGCTCATTTAAAGTTTCCCACACGTTTAGCATGTGTAAAAATGTCAAGAGAGGCATAAACCATTGTGTCTTATTGGTCTAAAGTGTCAAGAGAGGCATAAAGCATTCTGCCTTATTGGTCTAAAGTGTACTAGGAGAAACATAGACCCTTGAAATTAGTCAAGATTGTCACATTACCATTGATCTCAATCAAGGGAGGAAACTGATTTGCATATTGAATGTGTGGCCAAGATTCATTTGGAAAAAATCACATTAGGACAGCCTCAATACTACAATTATAAGGTGTTTGTACATATTTTATATTGAGTATCGAAGAGCTCTTTGCTCTTGAGGTGACATTCTCTCTCTCTCTCTCTCTCTCTCTCTCTCTCTCTCTCTCTCTCTCTCTCTCTCTCTCTCTCTCTCTCTCTCTCTCTTTGTGAGATTGTGCTAGATTGCGGGAAGTATGATAACCTATGCATAGCTATGAGTTATAAATCATTTCAGCTTTTTCCTAAATGGTTATGGATATCTAAAGCTTTATTTATGTGTGGTGCTCGGAATTAAAATGGTGTGGCTAAGGTGGTACCCAACTAGCCACTACTTGGAAAATAATTACACTTGCTAAGGCTTATCCAACTAGCAAGGATCTACACTAAACTAGGCTTGCTAAGGCTTCCCAACTAGCAAACTGTAAAACTAATACTAACTCAAGGGAAATGGAAATATAAATTGTCGCTATACTAAGCATAAAGCAATTAAAAACATGCCACAATAAAAACCAATGAAAGGAGGCAAGAGGAGGCCCGAGCACCTTCCATCAAGCTATGCATAGAATGACTTCTCAAATAGAGAGCAATTTAGCATAATCTCAAAGTACTATTTTACAAGGGAAATGCCTCTCTTCTTATAGCAAGAAGGGTCTTCCATAAGCTTCTACTAACTTATGGGATTAGCTAAGGCTTCTAAACTTCTCAACTTCTAACTTAGAAAGCCTAAGACTCTAAACTTAGAACTCAAGATAACTTAGAATCTTTTAGTTTCTAAGCTTATGTTTCTAAGTTTAAGTTCCCTAAGTTAAGTTTTTTAACTTAGAAGTTTAGAATTTAATTAAGTTTCTACCCATGGACTTATAACACACATGCCATGGTAGGAGTTTATTAACAAGTACTCACACGTAGACTTACAATACACATGCCACGGTGTTTTATTTTACTTTGATTTTACTTTGTTCCTAACATTATTCTCAATATATCAGATACTCAGATTGGCCACGTAGCTGAAGCAAAAACTTCGAAAGGAGTTTGGGACATCCTGAGCTCACTATATGATGTGAGAGACATAACTACCAAGTTACATCTTCGAAGGAAGTAGTTAAAATAGCAATTATCGACTTATACAGTGCTTTCTAATTTTGATGACACCACGTGTGCTCAGTTCTAGAATTATCGGGCCGTCTTTCTTTTACGAGCCCTTTGAGTGCTTTTAAGCAACTTTATCTTTGTACTTGCTTATTAGTGTGAATATACAGTTTGTGGGAGAGAAATTATGTTGTCTTGTCTTATTGCACTTGACATTGTGTTGTGGTGATTGATTCAGTCGGGTTTTTAAACTGTATTCTCAACTTGGTATCAGAGCCCTTGGTGGCTACAATCATCGGACAGGAACGGAGAGCTATGAATTCACGACGGTTTGCTGGTTGGGAAGCACAAAACCGAGTCTGTGGAGATTCGTGGAACAGCTCAAAACTGTAAAAAGGATTCTGAGACAGGAAATTGTCGGTTGAATCAGGAAGCAAGCAAAAATTGAAGCCCAAAATTTAGAAGGAGGGTTGTTTGGCGTTTGTGATTGGCATGAATCCAATCAGATACCGTTTTAAGAACGGTTTTAAGCAAAAGACAGTTACTGTAGGGCGACCTCAGTAAGATAGGTAGCTGCAAAAAGTATTTCTGAAAAATACTGAATAAAGTCCAAGAAAAACCCATTCGTCGTTCAGCTAGGGTTTTAAGCTGAGCAACTGCAAATCTTCTTGTTTCTGAAGCTTTTTGAAAGCTGTAAATTGGTGGTGGTGGGCACGCTAACTGGTTGAATTGATCCCTGGAAGGCCGTGAGCAGCCGTGTGCCAGCAAGAGAGTTGAATCCACATTTGCGGATCAGCCATAGCTTAAGCTTGGTGAAGAAAGCTTGAAGAAAGATGAAGATGGTCGTGATGGGAGTCGCGGTCCAGTGTGCCCGGCCAGTCGCGCTAATCTCGTAGTGTGTGGAGGGGTGTAGTGATCCCAAGAAGCTTGTAGGGTGCACCTGGAAGCCTATGATCGTTGGATCTGGGGTCATAGTGATCAACGGTTCAAATCGACTGGCCAATGAGTGATCTAGGCAGTTAGATATCAAGTAACCATTGGATTTGTTGAGTTCCAACTTGAACTTCATTTGAAAGGGCTTGAAGTGCAGAAGACACTTTGACTTCTTAAAAATCTTCATCTTGAAATTTGAGTTGGGTCCTGAAGTTGGTGAAGAGTGAAGTCCCTTCAAGGTAAAAAGACAGTTCAAAAACTTAAAGTGCCATTATTTTCACTTTCTTTAGCCTATTTTGGCCAAACGAAAGACTATAGCCTCCAAACAAAGGGCACCCTGATTGTACCTGCAAGTACAGTACGTCAAAACAGAGTGATTGCCATAGAGAAAGTGTTCGAAACGCGCCAAAAGCAATTTCACCATTCCATTGGGCACGTAGTCAGGAGTTGGTGACAAAAAGCATTTCGGAAGGCGACGCCAATTTGGCTTTCAATTTGGCGAAAAAGCGGTGGGTGGCCTGGTAAGCCAAAAGTTGCAGGTCATTATATTTTATTTTTGACATCACAGTTGGCTTCGGCATACACCTTTTAGCCTACAAGTGGAGTTTCAAGCAATTTGGAAATGGCAAACATCAATGCGCCGATTTTGGGCGATGCAAGCAAACTTGATGGGGCTTCTAACTACAACATCTGGAAATTCAAAATGAAGAGCATTTTAATGGAGAAGTAGTTTTGGGACATTGTTGCAAGTATTGAAGTCCGGCCTAATACCACTCCAGGTGACATGAGGGCCTTTGATAAAAAGGCACAGAGAGCATTGTCCTTGATCAACCTTTCAATGAAAGACCATGTGATCACTCATATAAGTGATGCCATGACAGCTAGGGGAGAAGCTCTTAGAATGCAATTTCAAACTTGTAATCCAGCTCGAGCCATGTTCTTGAAGTCGAGATTGAACACAATCAGCATGGAAGAAGACATCATTTTCATCATTATCATTCATCATCATTTCGTAGTTGCATTGATGTTGGTAGAAAAAATCGTTGTAGAAGTTGTGGTAGTCTGCCCTATTGTATAAGGCAACATTCCAGTATGTGATTCATCATCCGACTCCTCATTCGACTCCTCATCTTCTTCTCATACTGCATCATCCAATATGTGACTCCATTATGTGATTCATCATCCGACTCCTCATCTTCTTCTCATACTGCATCATCCATTGCTTGTTATAGTGTCATATATTGTTCTCGACATTTGAGCTCACGCCTTATACGTTGTGGTGATTTTGCTAAAAACCACATGATCATGGCCTCATTAGTAATTGTGAAAATAGAAAAAGGATATAGAGTCTTCAATCCCATCACTAAAAAAATCCCAGTGAGTAGGGATGTTATTTTTTATAAAGGACAAGTTTGTAAAGTGGATGAAAGTACTAATCATCTTGATGTCAAAAGATGGAGGAGAAACATTAAGTGACCAAGACCTTGAGAATCCACCTCAAGACCCGAGAGCTCCAAGAAGGTCTTCCAAGAGCAAGGGCCGAGCCATCAAGGCTCACATACATTAACAAAGGTGATCAAAGGGAAGACACTGAATCTCTCACTTCATATTGTCAAAAATCAGAGAGTAGGACTCAAATAGTGTACAAGCGTGGGAAGAGGGCATCTCTCTCTCTCTCTCTCTCTCTCTCTCTCTCTCTCTCTCTCTCTCTCTCTCTCTCTCTCTCTCTCTCTCTCTCTCTCTCTCTCTCTCTCTCTCTCATATGTTTGATGTGATCTTAAGCCATCTCCTTCTTTCCCATCTTGATCTTACTCAACAGCATGAACAGATATCTTAAAGAAATTTCTTTGGCTTGAAATGCATGATCAATCCTACTTTGACGACTTCCCAATTGGGACATTCTTCTAGAGTTTGATTGAAATACCAATTTTGTGTAGCTCCTGTAAGTGCCATTGGAAAAAAACTATCCTTTGGATTAACCTCACTATAGATTTCACAAGCTTATGTATATATTTTGAGAAATCTGATTGAATCTGTGACTCCATTACATTTTGGTATCTCCAAACGAGGTGTTCATCTAATGATTGGGCGGGGTGGTGGATAATCAAAATTCACATTTTTCAAAGAATAAAGATCTAGATTGTCCATAGAGTGATTCTGCAAGTCTGATTTGATCTATGTTAAATTGATGATGATACTAGAAAATGATTTTCGGAATCAGTCTTGGAACAACTAAATCAATACTCTAAAAATGGCAAAAACTAGGATAGTAGTGTCGTCACGACTCAAAATTTCACAAACTTGTCATTAGCTAAATCAGATTGATCAAAACTTAATAATCGCACTAGCGAAGATTACCTAGGCGAGGGTTAATCCCGCAAAGGTTCTTTTCATGCTATTTTAAGTAAAAAATCATTGAAATGGGTATTTCTTATAAATTTAAAAAAAAATGACCTTTGCCCACCTGATTGGAGGTAGTTCCTTAGTATAATACATGCCTAGTAGGTGCGACGAAGATTCTTATGAAAAGATAGAATTTTTTTCAATTTGGCAAGAGTTTAGAATGATATTTGTTTCAAAACTAACCTTCACGTGAAAAATTTTGATGAAACTAGTAGTACCTTCGTCTTATTCATTGATTGTAAAATACTATATTTGGAAGGTTGGGCGAAGGTTAACAGAGAAATACTGATATCTTTTTAGAAAGAGATTGATTCTCTTTACAAAAATTCCTTCGCAACAACACCAAAATTGTAGAGACTTTCTTGTCCACCTTCAACCCTAATTCCAAGCACATGTATAGCAATCAAGAGATGAAGTGGATTCTAACATGTCATGTAGTAGTTCGACCCCATGAGAGTAATTCAAAGATTCATTAACACATCCATGCAATCATATCACAATTAATCCTAATATGCTTTAACCCTAATCACCATGATCAAGCTCTCTCTCTCTCTCTCTCTCTCTCTCTCTCTCTCTCTCTCTCTCTCTCTCTCTCTCTCTCTCTCTCTCTCTCTCTCTCAAGATCGCCTAGTGAAGATCTGACTAGATCTTGTTTCAAGCAACCAAGAAGACACCTATGGAGCAAAACCACCCAACCAACAAGAAATGGCTAGTCAATACCCTAACCACTTCACCCCCATGCCATGGTGAATGAATGCAAAAGAGGAAGGGTTCTTAGCTACAAGGATCGGAAAATCCAATAGGTAGATGGGCGATTTTCCACTAGTATATATTCTCTCCTAGGAGGAGAGAATATTTCTTTTAGGATCCCCAAATACCTGGAATAGCAATTGACCTCCTATTCTTGCATTATAGCAGTCAGACACCATGCAAGTGCTCCTATGTTCAATTATAGGTCTGGGCCCTCATGTGATTATTAATTACTTTACTGGCCAAAAGCCTAGAATGACAAGGCATAGCTAATAACTACATACACTGGAGTGACCGGCTATCCATGTCAAAAATTATTCCGAATTCCAAATACTGGACATAGATGTAACATTCTTCCCTCCTTAAGCCAGTTTTGTCCTTAGAACAATTAACTAGAGAAGATCCAATTTGTATGCTTTTAACTCTTTTCCATCAATCATTATCCTCAATCTGACCAACCAACTTAATCAAGCACCTAGAGATAGAATGATTCCTGAGCTGTTAATCTATGATTCTGAGTACTCTTTCATATTCCAAAGGTACATTGAGCTATAAGTCTCAAATGGGTGAAATCTTCAATATATGTAACTGTCATCATCATATAAACTAAATTCACATGATACATTGAATGAGCAGTCGACCAATCATGAAGATCAAGTTCAAAAGCTAACAAATCAATCTTTTATCTTTCACATTTACCCTGAAATCAATCCTTGGTTTGACTTCAATATCAAATAAGTACTTAGAGATGAAATAATTCTCAAATTATCTATTTCTGCACTGAAGTACTATATTGACCTTTAGAAGTACACTAGGAGATAAATTTTCCTATTGGCCTTACTCTCTCCAATCTAGTAACATCACCTTCATGTAATCTCAATTTACATGAATCTCTAGGTAAAATGCCACCTTTCATTGGAAATCAATGTTGAAAAGTTAAAAATCCAAACAATTATAGCCCAAGACTATCCACGATGTCTTGCAGACCTATCATAAATGCTTCTTGGTGTTGGAATTTGATGCTCAGCCTCAAATCCATTTGTTAATGAGCATCCTGAAAACTTTACAAAACCAAAGAAAACAGAAGGCTCGAGTATTTCTTTAGCAGGAACATTCCGACCCTGGGTTGGGTTGGATCGGTTCAGAATTTTTTTGAACCTTCACTAAATTATCCAAGAGCCTTCGAACATATTTGGTTCGGATCGGGTCTAATTTTTTCGACCTCGAAAAATTCGGCCCACAACATATTTTTTGAACCAGTACATATTTTTTGATCCTTTATATAAAATCCGAACCTATGTAATTTTCGAACATTGTCGCGGTCAAAAATCAGACCCAAAGACTTTGCATTGGAAGTCCGCCTACATTGTACAGTCTGAGGCGATTGTAATAACTATAGAAAATATCAGTTATAGATATTTTTGAGTAGTATTGTTGGATTATTTTCCTTAAGTAATCGACTAATCAACATTTTAATCTTCGTCCAACTTTTATTCATACATGCAGATTTCTTTGTGTGTTTTACACAGTCTGCATAACTACTCGGAAACGGCTCACAATGGCATTTTCAAGATTTTCGTCTTTTGGCATTTTCTCTCACTTCGGCTTTTTCGCAAAATGCCAGGTGGCTCAAATATCCCTCAAAATGTTATTTTACAAGGGAAATGCTTCTCTTCTTATAGCGAGAAGGGCCTTCCATAAGCTTCTACTAACTTATGGGATTAGTTTCTAAAACTTGCCATTCTAGGGCTTTTAAACTTCTCAACTTCTAACTTAGAAACCCTAAGACACTAAACTTAGAACTCAACATAACTTAGAATCTTTTATTTTCTAAGCTTAAGTTTCTAAGTTTGAGTTCTCTAAGTTAAGTTTTATAACTTAGAAGTTTAGAATCTAATGAAGTTTCTACCCATGGACTTATAACACACATGCCATGGTAGGAGTTTATTAACAAGTACTCATACGTGGACTTACAATACACATGCCACGGTGTTCTATTTTACTTTGATTTTACTTTGTTCATAACATTATTTTCAATATATCAGATACTCAGATTGGCTACGTAGCTGAAGCCAAAACTTCGAAAGAAGTTTGGAACATCCTAAGCTCACTATATGATGTGAGAGATGTAACTACCAAGTTACATCTTCGAAGGAAATTCTTCACACTTAAGATGTTGAATAATGAGTCTCTTCAGAATCAAATTAACCAGTTTAAGAATCTCTTGCAACAGATGGTCGTTGTCAGATCGGTCATAGACGATCAAGACACAATTATGACAATGTTTTCAAGCATGTCCTCTACATATGAAAATTGGGTAATGATCATCATGACACTCTCAGATTTAACTCTTACCGGAGTTATCACTATGTTGTTGCAAGAAGATAACCGAAGAAGTCAAGACACTTCGTCTACCTTTTCGTCTCATGCTCTATATGTCAACAAGGGCTCGAAACGACAGAACTCGAAAGGCTCCAAGCAGTCCGCATCAAATCAGAAATAGATTCAAGGTCAAAAACAATCATCGAATCTACATTCGTTAAAGAAAAAGATGTTTTGCAAGTATTGCAAGTGCAATAACCATGAGATCTAGGATTGTCGAATTCTCAAACCGAAGAATGCATCCAAGCAACCTGATCAACAAGCAAAAACAGTTACAGCATCTCTTGAAGTCGAAATGGATGAAGACACTTTATAGTCAAAGACAAATACGCTAATTTGGATGATTCGTGGTTTCTAGATTCTGGAACTACTCAACACATGACCAATCATCATGAGATTTCTCATTCCTATACGCCTTACAGCACAAAGAAGTATGTTCATCTTGGTAATAATAGCACTCATACTATCGAAGGTGAAGGTACTGTAAGATTGAAATTCCAACATGATCAATTCAAACTATTGTCAAAAGTCTTGTATGTTCCTAAATTTTTTACAAATCTGTTATCAGTAAGTAGAATTACAAATTTAGGTCATAAGATGGAGTTTGAGTCTGATCAATGCAGAATTATCGATAGGAGTAATAAGATCCTTGCACTCGGCAAGAGGCATAAATACTCATATAGATTGGCACATTGTTATTCTGATTCTAGTCAAGCCTTGAAAACCTCTATTCTTGTCAATAAAGCATCACTATGTCCAGACAATCCCTAGCACTTGATCTCGACTATCCTTCTAGCAAAGTCGATCTCCCTGTCTGCCATAGCTACATCCTTGGAAAGCATACTAGGATTCCTTTTAGATTGAGTCATAGACATCAACAAAAGTTTTGTTAGATGTTGTTCATTCAGATATATGTAGACCTATGCAAACTCCTTCATTGCTAAATGCAAAGTATTTCATTACTTTTATTGACGAATTTTTCAGAAGAATAGTTGTTTACTTCATTAAGCAGAAATCAAAGGCTTTCATCAAGTTCAGATATTGAGCAACAATACAGTACCTCATATTCGCCTCAGTCAAATGGTCTTGCTAAGAGAAAGAACAAAACCCTAGTCGAATCGACAAAGTGCATGTTATCACGTGTGACACTTCCAAAGTCATTTTGGGCTGAAGCTGTTTCAACAGTAACCTATATTCAAAACAGATGTCCTACTAAAGGTCTCTAAGACAAAACACCATTCGAATTTTGGACAAGTACCAAATTTTTTTTATCGAACTTAAAAGTTTTTGGATGTACTACTTATGCACAGATTCCTCATGATCTCAGGAAGAAGCTTGACTTCTAGAGTATTAAATGTATTTTCATCAGCTATACTACTTCAGATCAAGCTTACAAATTGTTCGATCTCATCGAGTCGAAGATATTCACTAGTCGGGATGTCATCTTCATCGAAGATCAGTTTATCAACCTCAAGAGAAAAGGCAAAGCCCATGTAGTCGACTTGTCTAACTCGTCTGACATATTGAACTTCGAGGTTCCTCAATCGACTATTTCCATTGAAGGTCCAAGCTCGTCTACTTTCGATGAACAATTTATCAATGGCGAATTTGAAGATGATGATGTTGCGGTTCAGCAACTACAGTATGATGAAAATGATCAACTTCCTCTATTCCTCAAAAGATCCTCAAAAACTAGCAGACCACCCATCATGTATATCGACGAGTCTGCAGCCTACCTTGTTCAGGATCCACTCAATCAGGAGCCACTGTCGAAGAGACACTCAATCAGCCCGATTCCAATCTCTGGAAAGAAGCTATGGATAAAGAGCATTCATCTCTTATCAAGAACCATACATGGATGATTGTCAAATTACCTGCTAGCAGAAACGTGGTTGATTGTAAATGGATTTTCAAAGTCAAGTACAAAGCAGACGGAAACATCGACAGAAGAAAAGCCTGACTTGTCGCCAGAGAATTTTCTCAAGTATACAATGTCGATTACACTGAGACTTTCAGTTCAGTAGTCAAGCATTCTTCTATTCGACTTTTATTATCGTTTGTTGCTGTAGCAAATTTAGAAATACATCAAATTGATGTACAGACAATATATCTCAATGGAGTTATCGAAGAAGACATTTACATGATGCAACCCAAAGGTTATATTCTCGAAGGTAAACACAATCATGTGTGTAAACTCCATAAAGCACTTTATGGCTTGAAGCAATCTGCTCGAGCATGTTTCAAAGGATCAATACTTTTCTATACTACACACCAAGCTCTTCAGATTCGAATGTTTACTTCAAGACAGTTCATTAGTCTTTTATCATTAATTTAATCTTTACCACTACTTCTCATATTCATGAATATCTCACAGCTCAATATCTCCAAACTCCTCTAGTTCAAGATTATTCAAAATAATCACTTAGAGAGTTCATCTATTTCAACTGGATAGTTCTACCTTTGCACAAATACTGGATTTTTTTTTTTTTAAATCTATGCAACTGGTTGGTTAATCAAACGTCTTATTCCTATCTTTTTGTCTCCCCCTTTTAAGAGAAATTCCATAATTCCAATTAAAAAGTTCTCAGGAGACAACGTAGAAGATATCAAAGATTTGAAAAAGTCAGTAATAGTATCCACCAATACGATTACACACCGGACTTTTTTCCAAATCATAGAATATCTTATCCCGAGTGTAGACAAACATTGTTGTACTATGTTAACATATTAATGTAGCATTCAACAAAGTTCAACCAAGGTGCAGAATTAAATAAACAAGTGAATCAGACACACGAAAATAGCAGACTAATTTGCATTCAAAATCAGACATGATAAAAGTGATATGTGCGCAAACGGCTACAAAATCATCTATTGATTCTTTGATTCTTCAAGCTTGCATGCAGATCCACGCAGTGCATTGGTGTGAGAGAAATACAGTTCTCCCAAGAGTGATGTCTCACTTACTAGCGGACTTGTGGATCTACAGATTCTATTCAGAATTGTCTCGCATGCAGGCGGACTTGTATTCTATATTTTCGTCTTCTTGCTTACTAGCCTCAGACTACTTCATCTGTTATGTATATTAAGTATCATCCAGAAAGTATATAGTCGCATCGTATAACTCCTAGATTAGAGTGATTAAACATTTACATCTATCCATGAATTACAAGAGTGGCAGATTAGCCACGACCTAGAGTATATCTGCTGATGTCATGCTATCAGATCATAAATGTGTACTTCTGGGTACTTGCATGATCTTTTTGGAGCGTGAGGGCCAAAAAGGGTGTCGCGACTATTTTTGTGCCACTTCGAGTCGTTTGACTTTCTCGTCGTCTGACTTTCTTCTGCTGTACCGCGAAAAATTCTCTTTTGCGAATTTTTCGTGTTTGTGTCTTTTCATCAAGATGTTCGCAAACAATTTTGTTTCGCTAACATTTTTGTCAGGCAGAGGGCTAAAAGCTAGCAAAGCTTTGATAATAGAAACATTTTGTTTCTTCAAATTCTTTTACAAGTTAGAATTTCTCTTGGTTGTCTCAATTGTTATAAAGAAATACTCTATAATGCCTCAAAAAAGGATCCAAATTACTATATTCCTATATGGAACACCTTTCATCTGTTTCACTTGCAAGATCCAAATCCAATTGCAAAACAGAGATGGTTCCATAATTGGATTATTTGACTTGCCACTCACTTTTTCATTAGAATCTTTAATTTTTCAAAATTCTGATTAACACTAGGAAAAATGAATTTAAATTCCCAGAGGCAGTCTTCTTAATTAATTCTCAATTGTTATTCTCATTTGCTATCAGTTATACTTTAGAAATTCAAAGTAGATTAACAAAACTGATCGACTAGGTCAACCAATCAACTACCCCTCAAGCTTCAACTCTTTTCTCTCTTCCAAAACGGTCTAGACTGAAAACCCCAAATTTGTACTAGAATTTTCATCAACAGAGAAGCACTACACTGAGTTACATGCATGCATGCATCAGAACATTACGGAAAATTTGCAGATTTTAGTTGAAAATTTGCCAAACTTCTGATAGCCATAACTTTCTCTACAGGACACCAAATTGGTCACTGTAAAGCATAGTACGGAGGGAGATTAGGTCTACAAGACACTTTCCACATCACTATGCCACCTAGGCTTCACACGTGCAAGCTGTAACTGATCAAAAAAACAGGTATGAGGGCACACTTTTCCAAGGAGGTATCTTCAAAAATCCATCTCCAGCCCAATATGCATCCAATCAGACGCGTCCTTCTGGCCGGAAATCCAGTTGTACGTGCCCCTGTACCTGCTGGCCCGGAATCCATCTCCATCGTTGTTGTACCTGCTCCTGTTGTACCTACTTCAGGTGGAGTCATTGCATCTGCATCTGGAATCGCATCTTCTATTCCGATTGCAATCCCTATTTCTCCGTCAGATCCTCTTCTCACTAATAGTGAATCCATTCTAGCCGACCCTTTGACCCCGAATACCCTAGAAGAGGAATCACTTGTGCCTCCAGCCTTTATGATCTCCGTCATTCGTGCAGATCAGTTACGATCATATGAATATCTCAACGATCATCAAAAAACACTTCTTTCTCTTGAAGCTATGATCCAAGTTGTGCAATCTCACCTTCAAAAACTAGATTCGTCTATCACAGATCTCAAGAAAGAAGTTATAGCCATCAAAATCAAAGCTTCCTCTCATTCGACTACGTCAGCTAAGATCCAACAGCTTGAAAGTCAAGTAAAACAACATCATACCGTTGTCCAATCTTGGGCAGATGTGCTTAGAGATCCTAATACTGCTATTCTATCACCTACATCTTCTTTTATCTTGGCTACGTTTACCGAGAGCCATTTGCGAGAGCAAAAGCCTCTTAATATCCGAGTCAGAGGTATTACGAACTCCCATGATGTTGGTGGTGAAGCTAAAAAGTTTCTTGAAGAGAGTCTTCAACACCACCACAAGGATATGAATATTGCATGGCGACCTAAGAAAAACCCAGACACTCTTGTCATATGGTTTGCATCTGCAACTGGCCGTCATGAAGTGCTTGGGAAGAGATCTACACTGCGGGGCACTACGATATATCTAGATGAAGACCTTACTTTCATTCAGGTTCAAGAACGGAAAAAGGCAAAACAGGAGGCTATAATGAATGGAAAGCGGCTGATCTATAGGGATGGTAGCATTCGCTTTATAGATATTAAACATGTTGCTACTAATGAGATATCGAAGATTATTCAGAGTTAGTGTGAGAGTTAGAGAACTGAAGAGATGTCAGTTGAATCTGTAAATGGTCTTCGTACCATATAATCCTGGACACTATCCTCTTCTTAGTTAGATTGTTTTTCAGTTATGTTGGTTGACGACACTGCTCCATCTTGAGTCCACTTTACCTGATGTACTTGCTCGTCTTATACACCTTTTGGCATGGAAAAGACGTTAATAAAGCTTCTTCTTCTTCTTCTTCTTCTTCTTCTTCTCTCTCTCTCTCTCTCTCTCTCTCTCTCTCTCTCTCTCTCTCTCTCTCTCTCCCCTATGTTTTTGTGTTCTAGTATATAGTAATGTTTTAGGTAACTCAAAGTTTGCTTGCTTCTTATTATGCTTTTAGTAGACTCTTAATAATTTTGTTTGATTAACCACCTTCCATCATGGAAACCATACTATTGTCCATATTTTATTACTCTTGATCATTTTGTGAGAATAATGTGATGTGAATAACATTTAAATCCTCATTGGATTGAATTTTAGCTGGGCCCATTTTCCCACTAGAAAACCTTCCATCATAGATACCATACTATTGTCCATATTTTATTACTCTTGATTATTTTGTGAAAATAATGTGATGTGAATAATATTTACATCCTCATTGGATTGAATTGTAGCTTGACCTGTTTTCCCATGAGTATAGTTAGAAAAACTCTTGTAAAGTTATTGGCAACAATACCGTGAAGCTAGGCATGCTTTTTACATTAATTTTAACATTTTTGGCATTTTTCTTGTTGGTTTTGCACACTTACTAGATGTGAGAGTAGTTTAATCCTTTTTCACTGCTCTTTATTGGGGGGATTGATTTTGTCATCCACAAAAAAGGCACAATATATTGCTATAGTTGATCAAGTTTGAGAGCTATTCTTTTTACTCACCCTTGTGGACAACCCATCTTTACTCACTGACCATCCCAAGATTCTTAGTATCATTTTCTAAGACATTGTGGGCCACTCATTCCAACATCTGCATTAGTCATGAACTTCCTTCCAAAGATGAGATAATTTAACTCTACACTCCAATGAAGCAACTTAATTAGAACGTGGCGCATATTGAAATAACTTTAAATTTTAGAAGCAAAGTGCTTCGAAGAAAAATCAAAAGAGCGATTATTAAGAAAACATAACCAAATGGACAGTTAGGATGAGCAATCCCAATTATCTTAAAAGACATAAAAAATCAGAGCACGCAACAATCATTCACAATTTAGGCATAGACCATTCAGGACGTCCTTGCCATTAAGTCAAACCTTGGTAGACTTCGACCATGCAATTCTGGCAAAAAGTATATGGTTGGGGCAGTGGCAGCAAATCTCCTTGTTCTCATAAAATGTTGGGGTTCTTGTACCCATTCACATAATCAAACCTAGCGTTAAGTTGGTCTTTCTGCTGTCACAACCAATTGGCCCAACCAGCTTCTTGCTTGTTGTATATATGAACTTTGAATCACAATGAGTCACCTTAGACTTTTCTTTGTAACTTGCCTCTCTTTTGTGGAGCATTTGTGACAATGTTGCTGATTTGTGAAAGCTATGCTACATCTAGTTTTTCATTTTGTTTGCTCTCAAGCCAAAGATATCAACCGAATCAAATATTTTCAAGTATTTCTGTATTTTGTGCACTAAGAGTTTAGGTAGAGTCTTTTTTCCTCTATTGCTGGTTGCTTGATAGAGTTTATGACGTTGATTACATGCTCTTGGCTGGTATTGCTAGGCGTTTCCCAACCTTGGCTTGTATCCGTAGACTTGCTGGTCCAACACCTACTTAGAGCCTAGTGGCACTAAATTTTTTCATTTGTAATACATCTTGAGTTTTTTTTTTAAAAAGGTACATGATTGCCATAACAGATCTTTCCAAGCTGCTTTTTGTTGTAATGTCAATGGGCAATCCAGATCCAGGAATAAAATACCTTAGTTTGAACAGAGTGTCAAGAACAGCATCTGATTGCGATAACATGGACATGCAAATCTCTGATATCTTTTGCCACATCCATAACAATGCACTATTTATCTCAGAGCTAGGATGTATACATAGGTATAAGTGCTCCATTAAAACCCTCCATGTAAGATATAGGGGACCGTCATGGGGTTTCGCACTTGATATGTACATTAGTTATAAATATGAAGAAGCTAGTATCTCCGATCCACTAGACTATTTCTCCTTGCTGGTGATGTAGGTCTCTTGCCATAAAACAAACTTCCAAGGGCCCATTTGAGCAACTTGGTGACTTACTGCCATTTAAAAATGAAAATGTGGGCCACTTTTGTCTTCTGTCCATCAAATAAGGGGTGATCTTTCAATGAAGGCCTTGACCCTATTGAAGGAGTTTGTTGGTTCCCCTTTAAACCGTGAAGATTCCCATTTGACCTTTGCTGAAATTATCATTCTTCTTTCTTGAGACCTTCACAAAAAGGCTTAGTACATCTTCTTCTAACCTTCAAGCTTTCAAGGCTGACTTCTACACCCCTTTCACACTTCTTTCAATTCACTTGGTGGGCTGAACCTTTTCAGCATTTTGCTTTTCCTCTTCAAACTTCAGTGCATCGGACTACACCTTGTTTTTCTCTTGGTTTTGGGCACAAGGCAAACGCCTCATTATCTCTCTCTATGAAGTCAATCTTCCTCAATGCTTATATCTTAGTCTTTCTTTGACAATTTCCAGCCTTCTATGACTTTCTCCTTCTCTCTTGTTGATTCCTCAGACAATTTCTCTCCTTCAATGGCTTTTACATTAGTTCTAGATTCCAGTACAATAACTACTCCAATCTTTGTTCTCTTACATTCCCTTCAATGATCAATCACAAGCATTCAGAGGATAATCCACACACACATGAGAGAGAGAGAGAGAGAGAGTTAGTTACTTCTACCTTCTCTATTCCTAATGAAGAAAGATGATTTAATATGAATAACTAATCAATAATATCAAAGAATTCTTAAATAGCAAGTGGTCCAGTGGCTCCATGTCCAAATAACACTTCAAAAGAAATTAGCAAGGCATAAACCTTGAAATATAACTACACCAAATATAGCCAAATTCTCTTCATATACATACAGTAATAGGTTGATAACAAGGTATATCAGAAAAGTATCTGAGCTTTATCGCAAAACCTCACTCATATTAATCGGAATATAGTCCAAGGATATTCTAACAAGTATAAGAGAAGTTACAACACCCACGCTACTAGCCTTTCAAAGCATTTGTCAGCAAGCAAACACCTTATGGATTCACAAAATCCAATGGACAAAGGATGTGGATTGCAAGGATCCAACTCACTATTTCCAAGTTTAAATCCAAAAATGCATATATTGCTAGAATCTATTGATTTTTCATTTTAGTAATCATCTCTCTCTCTCTCTCTCTCTCTCTCTCTCTCTCTCTCTCTCTCTCTCTCTCTCTCTCTCTCTCTCTCTCTCTCACACACACACACACACACACACGCACACAAATATAATATACGTCCGCAAAATCCATAGCAGCAAATATTTTTGCAATTTGAGATGGACGAACCTGTTCAAATTGTGAATCCTGATTTGTCCAACTTTAAATCACAATCCATGAAAACATCATAGAATTAATGAACCGTGTACGGTTCACCACGGTTCTGAGAACCGTACGGTTCTCAAAAAAATTTAGGGTGAACCGTGGTGAACCGTACTAATTAATTAATTAATAAAATTTTGTCCTACCCCCAAAAACAGCCTAAAAATATGCAAAAAAAGGCGGCCCAGGGATGAGGGTCCGGGCCGGAATGCCCGCGTCCGCATCCGCGTCCGACGTCCGGACCCGGACGCGTCCGACCCTTGGACACGGGGTCGGAGGCGTCCAATTGTTTTTTTTAAATAAAAAATCCTAATAAAGAATTTAAAAATTAAAAAAGGACGTGTCCGTACCGCCGGACGCACCCGTGGCTTCATATATATATATATATTTTTTTTTCCTAGTCTAAAATTTTTTTAAAAATTTAAAAAAAAAAAAAAAAAAACCAGACGCGCTTCTCCTCGTCCGGACGCGCGTTCGCGTCCGGGTCCCGCTTCCTTAGAAAAGGCCCAAAAAAGTGTGTGTGTCTGAAATCTGTGTCTGTGAAATCTGTGTCTGTGAAATCTGTGAATATAAATCGGTGAAATCTGTGCCTGTGAAATGAATCTGTGAAATGAGAAATCTGTCAAACTATTTAAGTCTGTCCAAATAGTGAAATGTGAAATCTGTGTCTGTGCAGTGTGAAATGAATCTGTGTCTGTGAGTGTGAAATTTTGGTAATTAATTAATTAATTAATTAATTAACTAAATATAGGAACCGTACCACGGTTCTCAGAGCCCACGGTTCTGAGAACCATGGGTTCTATGGAAAACATCAATGTCAACTTAATGTTGTACATGAAAATTTTGTCAAAGCATTGACAAATTTGAGCATGAATCATCGAGCAATTGAAAACTGCCCACAATCAAAAAAAATCTCTGGTAATAACATTTATCAATCTGAACGCAAGAGGTAAGAGAAATCATTGAGTTTGCAATGACTTTAGTAATCCTTTTACCAGTATCATATACATGTCAGGCAATGCTCTGCCCCAGGCTGAATACTATTGTGTACCTTGGCCTTTAAACTCACAGCGCTTTTACAATCTTCACAAAATCATGCAATGGAAGTGTAATTTTGCTTGAGTGAAGTAGTAAAAAATCTATCTAATCTCCTCATCAATGTGTTTGATTCAACTTTGCAGTTGCTAGCTATAAAATGATGTACTTGGACGAGTTGCTTTACTTTACTCACCAGAGATAATGGGCCGAATTGACCCAGGAATATAAAACTTAACACAGTTACGTAGACTTAGTGATTAGTTAAGTGTTGTTAGCTTACCTTGTGAAAGGGGTTGCTCCGTGCCACCTTCTGTATCCATCAAATACTTTACAACCTGCCGCATCGTGGGGCGCTTGACAGGGTCCTCGGCTGTACACCGTATACCCAACTGCAATACTTGAAGCATGTGGGTTTTGTATACTCCCCTTGAGACATCACAATCCAATGCCTCAAGTGCCTGGCCTTTCTCGCTCATAAACCTCACCCAGCCCACTAAATTTCCTCCCTCAACATCCTTAAACTCTAGGCCTGTTGGTTCCTTTCCAGTGAGTAACTCAAAAATAATCACGCCATAGCTGTATACATCACCTCGAGTGGTGGATTTCCAGCTCTGACCATATTCAGGGGGTATGTAGCCAAATGTACCAGCAATATCCGTGCTAATATGGGTCTCATATGCACTAATGAGTCGTGCAAGGCCGAAGTCAGATACCCTAGGCTCAAATTCAACATCCAGTAAAATATTGCTTGCTTTCATGTCCCTGTGAATAATATGGGGAACCAACCCATGGTGAAGAAATGCTAATCCACGAGCAGCTCCTATTGCCACCTTAAATCGTTTAGGCCAATCAAGAATTTCCAGTGCATCGGCCCGGTTTCGTAGCCATAAATCCAGACTGCCATTCACCATATAGTCATAGACAAGCAGCTTTTCCTCCCCAAAGGAGCAGTAGCCCAGCAAAGGAACCAAATTCCTATGTTTGACCTTCCCAAGTGTCTCCATTTCTGCAATAAATTCACGATTGCCCTGTGTGCGGGCTTGTCCAAGCTTTTTTACGGCTACAGTTCGTCCATCCGAGAGTATTGCCTTGTACACAGTGCCAAACCCACCGTCACCAATGATATTCGTCTTGCAAAAACCATTGGTTGCCTCAAGGATATCAGCCAAAGTTAGCCTGAGTGGAAGGGACTGCTCAAACATCGCCACATTGATGCTCAACGGCTCTTTCATTTTACTACATAAACTTGAATCTAATGATTGATTTAGCTCCCCATTAAGCTCCCTCTTTTCTATTTTTGACAAAAGGTCGTGCCTTGAGAATTGAAACCTGAGCAATACAAAGAAAACACTGAGAATGGTGATTGTACTGGCTAGTATGATGCCAAATATAGCCCCTGTGTCCAGAATCGATTTCACTCCCGAGTTGTGGCAGCTAATATTGAGTTCTGCGCCGCAAAGACCAGCATTCGACAGGAAAGATTGCAAAGTCAAGCTGTGGCAGCTGGGAAGCTCTCCACTGAGCTGATTGTATGACATGTTGAGGAATTTCAGGTATGAAAGATCACACAATTCTGCTGGTACTGGTCCATAAAGCTGATTGCTGGATATGTCCAGATAGGTAAGCTGAACAAGGTCGCCTAGTTCAATAGGTATGCTTCCACTGAGCCGGTTTTCACTGAGATCAATGCAGGAAAGCCCAGACAGATTCCCAATGCTGCTTGGTATCGTACCAGAAAGAAAATTATGGCTGATATTAAGAGACTGTAACTGGTGCCAACCCATGAGCTCAGAAACACTACCTATCAATTTGTTCTTCTGCAGATATAGCCCAACAAGAGATCCCAATTGGGCTAAAGAGTATGGGATCTCTCCTGTGAGATCGTTGTTGCTGATGTCCAAATAAGATAGGCTTGACAAATGTCCCAAGGCATCAGGGATCGAGCCCGAAAGATAATTCCCAGTAAAGTTAAGCTCCACTAGGTGGGTAATGCTCCCAAGCTCTGGAGGGATGCTTCCATTTAGCTGATTGTAAGCAAGATTGATACCTTGCAGCTTTTGTAAATTTCCCAATTGCAGAGGAATATCTCCGCTTAGATGGTTTTTTGAAAGGTCTAGAGTTGTGAGGTTGGTCAAGCGACCAAGCTCCCATGGAATGCTACCTGAAAGCTGGTTCCCATTCAAAAGTAGCTCTACTACCACAGCACAGTTGCCTATTTCTTGAGGTATGCTTCCAGAAAGCACATTCCGCGAAAGGTCAAGTATTCCATGGTGCTGTACAAAGCTCGATTCAGGAATAGCGATTTCCTGAAAGTCTAAGCAGATCTCAGGAGGAATTGAACCTGAGAATCTGTTATCAGAAAGCACCAAGCAATCTAACTGGGCAAGTTGTCCAATCTCTTGTGGAATTGGGCCTGACAATCTATTGCTTGCAAGATTGAGAGTGGTCAATTTTGTGCAGAGAAAAATCTCAGGAGGTATACTGCCACTAAAGCGGTTACGAGAGAGTGAAAGCATGGTTAGATTCGAGAGCTTACCTAGTTCAGCTGGAAGTTGCCCCCCGAGAAAATTGTTATCCAATACTAAAAGCTGAAGACTTTCAAGATTGCCTACAAGAGGAGAAAGCTCCCCCTGAAACAGATTGTTGCTAGCATACATTTCCATTAAAGTTGTGGACTCCCAGAGTTGCTCAGGCAGGTTGCCACTGAAGTTGTTTCCACTGATATCCAGAATCACTAGTGGCAGCTTTGGCAGATAAGCTGGAAGCTGACCCCACAGCTGATTTGAAGTCAAATCTAGCTGGGAAAGGTTTGAGCACTCTATAAATGTATTGATGATGGTGCCAGTGAAGAAATTTTTGTTGAGGGTCAACTGGTTTAGCGACCGAGCATTACACAGTTGAGGGGGAATCACACCCTGCAGAAGATTATTGTCCAGCCCCAAGTCTCTGAGAGATGTACAATTTCCCAGCTCAGGAGGCAAAGTCCCTGCAAAGCTGTTGCTGGACAAAAGAATGGAATCCACCTTCTTCCACCGCCCCAGCCAGGCAGGCACGGGTCCCGAAAGTGTATTACCTTCAACTGAGAAAGACATGAGATTTTCTAAAAGAGCAAGCTCATCTGGCAGGGGTCCTGTAAGTGAGTTGAAAGCCAAGTCCATCACTTGAAGCTTATTGCATTGCCCCAGTGAAGCTGGGATGGAGCCATTGATCTGAGAGCTTGCAAGGCTGATTGAGACGAGATTTTTGAGCCCAGAAATGGTTGTCGGTATGGGTCCCGTTAACAGATTGTTGGAAAGATCCAGCTTGAGAAGACTGCTGCAATTACCAATCTCCTGCGGTATGAGCCCTGAGAGATGAGTGTTTGCAATGTAAAGGAATTCGAGGTTGCTAAGCTTTCCAATCTGCTGGGGGAGGCTGCCAGTGAACTCGTTGAGCCCTAGAGTGAGATCCTGCAGACTCTGCATGTTGCCAATTTCAACTGGAATGGATGCAGTCAGAGAATTGTTACTAAAATCCAGTGTTTCCAGCAGAACAAGCCTTGACAGCTGAACGGGGAAGCTGCCAAAGAGAGCATTGTTGGACAGGTCAATGTTAACAAGGTGGGTGAGGTTGCCAAGCTGTGGAGGGATGTTGCCTGAGAAGGTGTTACTGCTCAGGTCCAGGTAAGTGAGATTGGCAAGGGAACCCAGCTGGGATGGGATACTGCCAGCCAGAGAGTTGCTTCCAACGTCAAGCTTTTTCAGCTTGGAGAGAGACCCCAGCTGCGCAGGGAGCAAACCAGAGAAGGAGTTTCTTTCAAGGACAAGCTCAAGAAGATTAATCCCCATGCCCTCAACCAAAGTAGAGAGATTACCAGATAGAGAATTCATGCTGAGGTCTAGATGGGCAAGCTTGGACAGATTCCAGAGCTCTGGAGGGATTGTACCAGAAAGAGAATTGCTACTGAGGTCAAGGTACTCCACTGCAGCCAGTCTTCCCAGCTGCCGGGGGATTTCTCCAAACAGAACGTTGCCACTGAGATCAAGGTGCTGCAATGCTGACAAGTTCCCCAGCACTGGGTCGATTGCCCCCTTCAGATTTGTGTTGGGGAGTGACAAAGATGTTACTTTTCTTTGAGTGCAGATCACTCCAGTGAACTCGCAAGGGGAGGGAGCAGAGGCTACCCAATCAGAAAGAAGATCAGGCTGTTGTGTGAGCCCCCCCTTGAACATTAGCAGCGCCTCAAGGTCTGAGCTTTGGCTCACAACAGTCAGTGGAAGAAACCACATAAACTGCAGCACTAGCATGACACTAGGATTCAGCATTCCGCCCATTTTTTTGCCCATCAAGCAGGAGCAGTCATAAATCGAAGAGAATAGGTTCTGCATTTACAATGAGAAATGCAATGAAAACGCGAAAAAAACAGAAAAACAGACAGGATCCGAACAGCAAAATGTCTAAACACTGAACCACTTCACTGAACACAGCATTAAACCCATCAAGTAAAAGCGGAACCCATTCAGCTACTGAGGCTGGAGCTGCTGACATTCACAGCTGAGTGCCTAGCGGTTCAGCTCACTCCACAAAGGTGAGTACCAGGTTCCCATTCATCTGAGTTCTAACAAACAATGCAGTGAAGCAGCAGTAGAATTTAAGATCTGAAAATCTCCGATCACCTTCTCGGCAGCAAAAATCAAATCACTACGGGCTGCCAGCCTCCAGGAGCCAGACTCCAGCTGAGCAGCTGCACCTGCATCCTCTGACAACCTTGGCAGGCCAGACAGTAGGTAGTAGACATTGCTGCTTAAACTTCACCATCCACAAAGGACAGCAACGCGACCCGTACTGGCACCACCACCATCACTCACTGCCTGCTGGCCGGGATCGTGCAGCTGCAATGTCCCTTGGGCCTTCAGCTACTGCAACATTCCTCCCCCTACTCTGCTCTCCCCTGCTTCGTCACTGCCCTCACACAGTATAAGCGCAGCGATCATCCAGAGAGCGATCAGACATCGAGACAGAGAGAAAGGAGAGCGAGACATAAAAAGGAGGGAGGAGATAACAGAGATATAACAGTCGAGTAACTTAACGGAAGAGTTAACAGAGCGTAACAGAAAGAAGATAACAGAAAGTGGCCCTAGTCATAATAAACACGTTACTCTTATTTTCTTTTGTATTTAAAAAATAATTATTTTCCTTTTTTTTAATTTTTTGTGAGAGAAAAATGTTTTTTTTTTCTTTTTACTTTTTTTGTGCTATTTTGAAAATTATTACAAATATATGGCATTATTGCTTTTTTATTATTAAAGTTTTTCTTTATCTATATTATTTTATTGGATTTTAGGCACGCCATGTCTTGGAGGAAATACTTTTTTGTAAATTAATTTAACAAATACCAACTCTAATAATAATAACTAAAGTTAGCATTATTATTATTATTATTATTACCATATAATAATAATAATATTATTATTATGGAAGAGTGGTCCAAGGCTGGCCAGGTTAGCCAAACCAAAAAAGCCTTTTCAATATTTTTCATGGGTTGAGTCGAGTGCTCGACAAAAAATGATAAAGTTTCCAAGTGTGCACACGAAATTATCTTGACTATTGCCAAAGTTGGGTGGGTTTTTTTTATCGCTTACAAATTCACAAGCTGTAGCTAAAAATTTTGAAATAGGTTTTATTCTAATACTCCATCCCTTGAATTAATGGGTTGTGTAGTCTTTTAGCTTTGCCTTGCTAGCGGTAAGTAATTGTGAGAAATTGCCAAAAGTTGACGTGTCACTCAACGATAATTTTTGAGCATTAGAATGAGTCTTCTTATTTTGTAACTCTTTTGAAATGCAATCTTTGGTTTCTTAATTTGCCAACGAATTGAAACCGACGAGCTTCTCTTGATATATCGTTGCCTTCAAACCTTTTTTTTTAGCACTCGAACTTGAAGTTTTTCTATATGTATGGCTTAGTGTTTGCTTATATGTAGGTCCCTCCTATCCTAAAGGAATGCACAGGTTTGGGCCCATCACAATCTTGACCACATGTTTTTGTTGGGCACCCAAGCAGCCAGGAATGATGTGCGCCCAAATATCTAAAAACATTATCCCATAAGCAAACCAGAGTTATCGTCGACAACTCATAAAAGTAAAAATCTGTCCCCTTTTTGTGTGGACGTGGGAGTGAGCGAAACTTGGTGCCGACCAAAATTTGGTTGATCATGACAAATTTCAGTGCAACCTAAAAAACTTGTTGCCTGCATATTCGTGGTGCCCATAAAAAACTTTCATGAGCACTACTCCACTCGGGCAGGCCTTAGCAATGTCCTACCGCTAGACCGGGCCCAAATAGCCCCACTTGCATGGCCTTATCTTTAAGCAACAAGGAGTAGGTCAAGGAAGTAAAGGAATATCAACTTCATCGGACATGCCCAAAAGATGGGAGATTTCCTATAATAATTTACTTGTGTATGGATTAGAATTGTGTCATAAGCAAGGGAGGGGCTTGATATCCTTGGTATACATGGAGTAAGAGGACTCCATGCTTGTATCGTGCAGCATCAAGATGTTTCAGGCCTAACATGGCATAGGTAGGGGCACAAAATTGCATGCGGGCATGTCGGTGGTCCTAAACACACCAACCAAACTAAGTAGCCAACAACATCAATAAATGTACAAGTAACAATTTTTATCCCATAAGTGATTTATAGGTCGAACAAACTTGAGACCCATATTAGAACACGAGACTAACAATGACATGAAAAACACATTGGCTACAACAAAGGCTAACGAGACCGTTAAAACATAGCTATGTAAAAACAACTCTTCTCATCTCATATGCTTAGACGAACAAAAAGCTCAAAGGAAAAGGGACCTATGCAAAAATGAAATTGTTAGCAGCACACAAGCTACTTACATATCAAAAGAAGTATGCATATATTATAACATAGCTTGACCCTTTATCCTTGAGATATACATTAGAGTCTGTAGAGCAAGAAGTGAAATTATGCTACAACAAGAAGTGTTTGATTCTTTCATACTAGGGGCCCTGGGAGCTTGCTTAAGACCATATAATGCCTTATGCAATTTACATACCAAATGTTCTTTGCCTTGAAGGACGTAACCTTCTGGTTGATAAATGAATATGTCTTCTTGTATGTATCCGTGAAGGAATGATGTCTAGACGTCCATTTTGGTGAATGTCTAGATCTTCTGCAGCACCTATAGCCAGCAAGGTGCGAATAGATTGATGCTTTACCACTGGACTGAAGGTGTTAGTGTAATCTATTCCATAAACTTGCTCAAATCCTTTAACCACTAATCGAGCTTTCCATTTGGATATTGATCCATCTGGCTTAAGCTTTAGCTTGAAGATCCATTTAGAGTCAATAGGCTTTATACCTGCAGGAGGATCGACACGACTCCGTGTCTTGTTCTTCGTCAAAGAATGGTACTCAGCATCCATGGCAGCTTTCCATTCGTCTGCATTGGGCATTGACAGTAGGTTCATTCATGACTGATGAACACCTGAGAGGTGAAACAATCAGGTTGTTGTCGTTGTCTCGCAGAGCTTCTGACTGCAGGTGCTTGAGTGGATGTTTCTCCTGGGTAGCTGACAGGGACGGCTTCAGCTTGTGGTTGAACAGTCGTGGGTCTGGGGCCATCGATGGTGAGTGGAGTTGTTGGAACAAACTCCTGCATTTGAACATTCGTAGGTCAATGCCTATCTATGGAGAATGGAGCTGTTGTAACAGACTCCTGCATTGGCTACTTTTGCTTAAAATCATGGAATTTGTCTTCAAGGAAGACAATGTCGCGGCTCTGACATGTCTCAACATCATAAATACGATAAGCCTTGTGTGACATTGAATAGCCAATAAAGATGTACTTACAGCTAGCTGGGTCTAGTTTCTTCCTCAAATCAGGCGGTATTTGAGCATAGCAGAGGCATCCAAACACATGTAAGTGTTTCAGACTTGGTTTGTAGCCATAGTAGGCTTCAAATGGTGTCTTTTAGTCAACTACCTTCGTGCTGGAAGAATTTTGCAAATAGCTAGTTGTAGAGATTGCTTCAGCCCAAAAATTCTTGGGTAGTTGAGTGTTGACAGTCATGGATCATGCAGCTTCCAACAGTGTTCGGTTCTTTCGTTCAACTATGCCATTTTGTTGTGGAGTGTAGCTGGCTGTGAACTGATAGTGCACGCCACATGATAATAGGTAGTCCATCATTTCATTTGATAGATACTCTCCCCCTGAATCAGACCGTAGGGTCTTGATTCTCTGACCAATCTGATTCTCAATATATTGCTTGAATTCTTTGAAGCAATTGAATGCTTCTGACTTGTTCTTTGTGAACATGACTCTGGTGAACTGGGAGAAGTCATCAATAAATGTAATAAAGTATAGAGCCTGACCCAAAGAGGGTACGCTCATAGGACCACATAGGTCACTGTGAATTAGTGACAGCCCTAGTAGACAATTTTCACAGACAATCTGATTAGCTGTAGACACAGCATTGATATTCATATCCTTGACCAGTTTGTTATGATGCATGTACAAGATTGAACGCATGTTTAAATGACCTAGTCTTTGATGCCAAACATGAGCATCATAGTTACTCACAGAAAGTGCATAATTGTGACTCATAATATATAAATTTCCTTCTCTGTGTGCAGAGAAGATTTCATTGGAGTTCTCATCAAAAATAGTACATCGACTAGTAGTAAACAAAGTTCTATAATCTTGATCAGTGATCTTGCTAATAGATAATAAGTTCTTTGTTAATTTGGGTACTTAAAGTACACCATTTAGTTGTCTAGTGATGTCGTCAGGGAACTGCAATTGAATGGAGCCTTGTCCTTCAACCTTGTGTGAACTTGAGTTGCCAAAGAAAATGTACTTTGAATCTGTTGCTGTGAGAGTAGAAATTAGGTCCTTACATGGCGTCATGTGTTGTGAAACACCTGAATCAAGATACCATTGATAGGCAATTCTACTTGGCTGATCTTGTACCATCAGTGCCTTGTCCTCTTCTTGTGGATTTCTGACAGTGTCAAAGCCTCCCTCTTGGGGCTGTTGCATCTTCTTCTTCACTTCATTGTGCTTTAGGATGTGATAATCCTTAATGTCATGGTTTGATCTTTTGCAATATCTGCAAAAGAGTTTGCCCTTGGATGGCTGTTGATGTCTGTGTTGTTGTTGTTGTTGTTGTTGCATTGAATCTGGCTACTCTGCCTTTGTCTTCTTGTCCTTGGAGTTCTTCTTCTTAAAATTGCTACTTATTAGAATACAATGCCATGGACTTGGTACTCGTTGTTGATAAGCTCTTTCTCCCGACTTTTTCCTATAATAGACTTGTTGTCAGCTTCTGAAGAGATAGCGCAGGAGTATTGCTTAAAAGCAATACTAGATTATCGTAGGAGGATGGAAGACTGGCAAAAAGAGACATCATTAAGTCTTCTTCTGAAATAGGGGAACCTATGGTAGCAAGTTGATTCAGCAACTATTTGAATTCATTCAGGTGATCGCTGACTGAGGTGCATTCGCTCATCTTAAGTGTGAGGACCTTCTTCCCTAGAAATAGACGAGTCGATACATCTGAAGTCTCGTAGATACTTGTTAGGATATCTCACAGTTCTTTGGAGGTGGTATTGTTTGATACGTGAGCAATCTGAGTGTCTTTCAGATTCAAGGATACAATGGCAAGTGCTTTGCCATCTTTTGCTTCCATGCTAGAAGCAATTCAGGTTCTGCCAATCTAGCTATAGAACCATTAACGTATCCCCATAGCTCTTTCTCGATTAAGATCATCCTCATCTTGAACTTCCACATGCGGAAGTCAACTCCGTTGAATTTTTTAATCAAGCGGATCTCTGAGGTTGAACCTTCCATTAAAATCGAGGAACAAAGATTGAACACAAACGAAATGAACTAGCTCTTATGAAATAAGAACGTATTAAGTTCTATTATAAATCCTAGACTCTAGTAATCTAATAAACTAGGGCTCTGATACAACTTATGTTGGTATGGTGATGGACAAACACCAACAGGATTGAAATACGATTTTGAAATAATGATGAAAGCACAATGATGACTGTGTTTAATAGGAACGTAGATAACCTAGAGAATGGAGATTGTGAGCTGTTATTTTGTGTTGAATATGATTATCAGTGTAGGAGTTTAGACTTCCGTGAAAGAGAGATTGCAGAAATGATTAGGCGTCTGAGACAGCCATGCAATCCTCTAATACTAATAATCTCATATGAAGAGAATGTAGAAATAGTTCAGGCGTCAGAGACAGCCATACATTTCTCTTTATGTTGATGTTTGCGTAAGAGGAGTGAGAGTTAATTTCATTCAACAAGAATGCAAAAGATGTAGAACAGTAGTGAAATAGTAGTGAATTTGTATAATAAAGTTGTAGTAACAATGATCAGACCACAATACAATTACGTTGATAAGCGCGTGATCCTACTCGTAGATTCAAAGCAATTGCTAAAGTTATGAATATCTCTCTATATATATTATTACTAACTCTAAGGAGTCAGCTACTGAAAGACCAATTTTGGTCGTAGATCTATCTCTCTGATCTTCATCATACATTGATTCAATCGCTCATTTACATATATAGTAGCTAAAAGATCTTGGATTATTCTAGCTTTACATTTACAAGATCGCTTAACAACTGATTAACTGACTAATTAGAACAGTTGTTATTTGGAGCGTGAAGACGTAGATAGTCTGTACCTGGAATCTTGTGTATTTCTGCAGAGTGTCACATTTTTCGCGAAGCAGTGTTGCATTTCTGAAAGTGTTTGAAATGGTCTAAAAATTGACTCAGCACAAAGTGTTGCAAAAACATTTAGTTGTTCAAGATGACCCAAAGGTAACAAGGCGACAGTGTCAGTTTTTTCGACTGTCAAAAATTGCGAGGAAAAATTCAGACTGTTCTGACAATCAGTCTAAAAATGTAGACTGTTGAAAAACAATTCATTTTTTGCAGGTTTCATTTGAGAGAGTAAAATTGAGAGAAGGAAGGAGGGCAATTAAGATGAGTAGGAGTAAGATTAAACTCCAACAGTTTGGATCTTAATTAGGTGCTTTCTCCATCATTTCTAGGATCAATTAGACTTACTTTGATACATTTTCAACATGGTATCAGATCCAATCCAAGAAATGAGCTGTAAATCATGCTAGGATCATAGATTTTGATGCAATTCAAGCATTGATTGCCATCTAGACATAATCTATGATTAGCACTTTCAATTTTTGATGAAATTGAGTGAAGAGGGATCTAATGGAATTTGATTTACAGTTCTATTAGCCTAATTGAGGTCATCTCTTATCAATTGGATCAAAATAGCAAGTTTTTTGTGCTTCCTTCTTTTTGATGCTACTCAATTTGTGGAGTCAATCAAGGAAGGTAGATTATCATTTTTGGTGCTATAATAGGTTGTTCTTAGGTTAATCTTGATATATTCCGGCACAGACAAAACACCGGCATGCATGCATAAAATACCAAACTGCAATCCGAGCCTGGAAAATTGCTTATCCTTTATTAACTTACAAAAAGCAATCTGTCCGAAAGCAATGGGTTCTCCATTCAAGGCTCTCAGTGGGTATCCCATATTTCTATTGGAAATGGTGTATTCTTGCTCTGGTAAGAAAATGGAAGCAAGAGAGAAACGCATGAAGCTCTTGATATTGGGGTCTATGATATACGAGAGCTTATATCCCCTCTTCTCCAGATAGGCTTCCTCTTGAAAAGCTCCGCTCCTGGTGATGAAGTCGGGCCTAGTGACAGGGATATTGTCGTCCATAGGCAAGCCTAAGACGCAACAATAGAGTCCCTCTGTGATGACAATCTCTTGATTACGGAGATATGTCCATCCTCTGTTTTGCTCAGATTCCGAATTAGCTCATGGCACAAATCTATGAGAGTTACTGATGGATCGAATTGAAGCAGTCCAAACCGGTAAGACTAGTTTTGGATGTGTTTTGAATACAATCGCCATGATGATGGTAGCATGAAATCAGCAATGGTAGTTGTGAGCACGTTGGATTGTAAGGAATATAAAAGCTTAACAATCGCAAATGAAACAGAGTGAGAATGAACGAACAAAAAACAACAGAAGTGTTCGGCATATTAATGATATGTCGACGGATTAGACTAATATTTAATGAAAGTGTGTCATCATTAAAAAGGTATAGGTTCAAAAATAAAGTATCTAGTTCTAAGAGAAAATAAATAATAATAATAATAATAAAATACACAAATGCTTTGCTCAGTTCGCAAAAGTTCAGCTCAATATTCATGAGTCCTGAGTTGCGAAAATAAATAGTATACACAATCTATGAAACAATGTATATGATGGTGGCAGCGAAGACTGTTGTTTTTTTTGTTAAAACATATGAGCGAAAAATGCGAAGGTTCAAGTGTTTCAATGTTCGCTTTCCAAAAATGGTGAATTTTTTAGCATAGCATATTTCGCAAATTACACTGAAAATTATTGGAACAAAGGTGTCGGGTTTTTTGCATATTTCCAATATGCTGAGAACATGGAAACATGGTGGAAACAAACAGACGTGACAAATGAATATGCAACGTACTAGGAAAATGTTGTTTGTTTGTTTTTTTTTTTCGCAGATTTTTTGAAGGTAAAGCATGGAACGAAAGTATCGGGTTTTCGCAATTTCAAAATTGGAGATAAGGAATTGGATGAAAGGTGAACAGTATCGCAAATTTCGCATGTTTCGCAAAAACTAAATTTTGTTATATTCATCAAAAATTAGTCATAGTAGTGCTTCACTCTTGAGCCATTTACTCGAGTATCAAGTAAATGTCTTTCAAGATCGGCTAACTGGAGTGATCCATTGTTAAAAACTTCTATAACTCTATAAGGTCCCATCCATCTGGTATGTAATTTTTCAGGAAACAACATGTGTCTGTTGTCATACAGAAGCAAATAGTCTCCACGTTTAATTTTTATTTTTTTAATGGATTGATCGAAAATTTATTTTCTTTTATTCTAAGCTCGTTCAGTCTCGATTAATGAAAGACGACAATCCTCCTCCAATTGCGTCAAAGCTATCATCCATTCCCGAAGACTATCGTGCTCATCCATTCATTTTTCATTGCTAATGCGAAGTGTCGGAACTTTGAATTCTATTGGTAATATGGGATGCATTTCATACACAAGATAATATGGAGTCTGCCTAGTTGTGATCTTCTCAGCTATTCTATATGCCCATAAGATAGATAGTAACTTCTGATCCCAATCAGAAGAATGCGTTTTCGTCACTTTATTCAGAATTTCGCATAAAATTCCATTTGCCCTCTCCGTAAGGCCATTCGCTTTAGGATTATATGGAGTGGTTTGACGATGTGTAATGGAGAAATATGATAACATAGCCTCGATGGTCTGATTAGGGAAATGGGTTCTCCTATTACTAACGAGTTCTAAGGGACATCCATAACGTGTAATAATGTTTTGGAATAAAAACTTTGCTACAGTTTTAGCATTGTTTTTAACTATGGCTTTGGCCTCTACCATCTTGGTAGCATAGTCCTTAATTATCCTATGATAATGTCCTAGAAATCCTCTAAGCTCTTGTAAATTGGTTGGTTCTAATAATTCTAAAATCATTTTTACTTTTTTGATGTCGGCTTGGATGCCGTCTTTCAAAATTTTATGGCCTAACAGGATGTCTTCCCTCATCCCAAAGTAACACTTGGCCGGATGCAATTTAAGAAATGTCTCTTGACATTTTCTCAAGGTTTTTTCTAATACACAAAATTGGACTGGCTGTGAGAATGCCTGGGAAAAATATTCGTTGATGATTTTTAGATGATGAATAGACACAAAAGTCATCCATAAAAATTTCTAAAAATTTACGTAAATTTTTTTGAAAAATGTTTGTCACACGTTGAAATGTGGCGGGTGCATTACAAAGACCAAAGGGCATTCGCGTATAAGCGTATGTCTCCCAATCAGTGGTAAAAGTGGTCTTGGACCTATTTTTCTCCTTAATAAAAACTTGATTAAAACCTAAGAAACCATCTAAAAAACTATAACGTTCATGGCTAGCTACCTGGTCAAGCATAGTATCTGTATAAGGCAGAGGATGATAATCCTTTGTTGTAGCAGCATTTAGTTTCCTAAAGTCATGGCAGACTCTAATCTTACCCCTGTTTTCTTCTTAGGTACTATAACTATTGGTGATACCCATTCACTACTTAGAACATGATATATAATACCCACTCTAAGGAATTTATCTAATTGTCTTTAACTAACAAAGAATACTTTGGATTTAACCTGTATTGTCTCTGCCTGGCAAGTATTGTTCCCTGAATGAGATCTATTCTATGTTCTCCCCATTTAACTAGTAATCCTGTTAAATCGTCTATCGACCAAGCAAATATATTTTGATATTTCTGAAGAAGTGGTATATACTCTTCACGTTCTTGGTTTGATTGGTGTTTATATGGATTCAAAATTTTACCTTTATTATTTCTATTTCTATAAAATCATTCTTATCAACCATTCCCTCAGTCAAACTTGCTCTGGTTCCACCCAGAACTTCCCTCGACTCGGATGTTGTTGGTAGTTCCATTTTCTCTTCCTTGTCAATCTCATAGCATTCTATAAAGTTGATCCAGGATTAAGTCCTCCTACCTCCTCACCCCATCTCATAAGGTGACCCCCTATTGGACTGGCTGTGAGAATGCCTGAGAAAAATATTTGTTTGGTAGACCAATTTATAATAGCATCTATCTGATATAACCATGGTCTTCCAAATAATATTGAATACGATAGTATATCTACTAGATTTATGACAAAGAAATTCATAACGAACGTCTCTGTCTCTATAATTACTTATCTGTTCTTAGCAAATTATTATTAGTCTAGTTGTTGACGACTAATATTTAGTCTTGCCTTTCGCGACTAACTCGCAACTGATTATCAATCGAGCTCTTCGCGGATCATTCGCGACTAATATTATTAGTCTAGTTGTTCGCGACAAATTATTCTTCTGATGTTTTGTTAATGTTTGGCTACGTAATCAGATTGACCATGATTTCTATCAGTAATGTTCTATTTGTTTCTGATAGGCGTAGTCATGTTTAGGGAAAGAGTAATATAGCTCATTCCGCTGTACACGAACACTTTTTGTTCGAGTTTGTTTCGCGTTCGAGTTTCGAGTTCGCTTATTTTCGTGTTCGTTTTCTTTTTCGAGTTATTTTAGTTTCTCACGCTCACACACCCTCTTTCTTCCAATAGTTTATTTGTGGGTCAAATTTGGGCGAAGTATGGAAATTAGAACAATACAACTACACACAAAAAAATATTTGAAATTTGTTAAGACAAAATGAAATCCACCAAACAACATTTATTGCTCACAATTAACATTGATTTCCACACATGCAATCAAGAAATTATATTTGAAGTATACTTTGAAACTCCAACTGTCTTTGACGTTTCCTAACATCCCTCTCCAATTTCATTTTTGACATTGTATCCTTCCATCTTAGCTTGCACAGCACATGGTGGGCATTTTTGAGCAATTCCATTTCTAATGAGCTTTTCATGATCAAGCAATCTATTGTGTTTCAACTAAAAACTTCCCTTGAGATATTCCTTGCTCACAATACGGGAAGAGATTGTGTCATCTATCATCACAATCAAGTCACTATAGAGGTAGTGGCTTCAATGTTTTTTTATTCTTGCTTTTATACTTATTCTATCAAACTCATAATCAGATTAGGTAGACAATTTCCTTTGGTCAAAGTTGAGGCGAAAACTCACCTAAAGTTGCATGCTACAATTTTTTTCCACAACATTATTCTCGCAACACTATATCAATGCATGCTCAATTTTTTTGGCAATGCTTTGCAAATGCAGATCTAATGATTATGAAACAGTTTTGTGTTTAGCTGTTCAACTGCATGCAGTGGAGTTTCACTAACAACCATCATGTTTAAAGGATGTTGACTAAAGATCTCTTGTAAAATGCATCCTGATTCCTCAAGAATGAGATGCAGTTGACACATCACTATGTGGTTAGTGGTAGTGCATTCATAAAAATGTGGTTCTCTTCTTAGTAAACAGTCTCATATGCAACGTATTTCTACCATGACTTGTGACCACTAACTACTATGAATTAAATCCTAATTTTGATGAGAGTAAAGATTTTTCAAATCCTATGTAGGAACAAAGAATTTAAAGAAGGTGCTATACTAGTTTTGCACATAAATGCATTGTGACTTGTAAGCATGTTTGGTAGCTCCCATATAGCATACTTAAAGAGGAAATATATATCATTAATTTATGAAAAATAGGTATACAATATGAAGTATACATGCACTCTTTTTGCACACACTTAATGGCATGTAGCTTTTGCATGCTACATGCTATTTGTTGTCGCATGAAGCAGCTTTTGCACTGGGACATATGCAAGATGAGGTTGCAATTCCTTGTTTGAGGGCTGTGTTGGAGGATCATGTGAATGGGTAATTCCTCATTGATTATCTGTGATAGGTGAGTTGTGAAAGGCTGTAAGTGTATTTCCTCCTAATGTTCACAATTGGTTTTTGTGTATTTTCATTTTATGCATGATATTGGTTTTTAAAAGATCCTCTAAAATAACAAAATCTTTGCTCTTCATCTCTCTTAGAAGATGCTAGAAAGTACAATTGATTCTAAGCTAGTATTAAAGCGAAAGAAGTTTTTTCAACTTCTCTTATTTCTAACAGTGTCTTCTTTTGCAGAATGTATACAAAATGTCTTCCATATATTGGATGAATAATTGATCAACTTTTCAAAAATGGGTGCTGAAGACTACATGATTGATGGTTGGCTACGATTATCTAAAATCATGAACAATGACCTTGAATATTGTGAATACTCGTGAATATGGATCGTGAATACTGATCATGAATATTGATCGTGACAATTGTGAAAACTCATGATTATTGTGACCGATCATGATTATTGTGAATGATGGGACAAGGGAGATAGAAGAACGCGAACGGAGAAGAGAGCAGGAATATTGCGGAATAGCTCTCTCGTTCTAATCAGCTGCCAAATGCAAAACCAGTCTAAAACACAACTTATGCTAAATGTAATCACAATGTTAAGAGTTCTAATTGCCCAACAAGATCTTAAAAATTAATTCATACTCTGAAACAAGAGTACAGTCCACCGAAGAGATTAGGGATGGTTTGTATGTGGTACTACTGAAATCATATTCAATCGTGAAGTATAGTTCTGAAGTAAATGGAAGAGCAGTATGATAACGCGAGTTCCTCGGGCGTCAAAGACAACCATCGTCTGATCAGAAACTGAGGAGTCATAGACGTCCGTGTTCTGATCAAAGTGAGTAAACAAGCACGATCAAATAACAATGAAAGTGCATTCAATCACAACAAGCATTCAGTACGTTGTACACAGACAAAAGCAAGTTGCTGCTATATTACACTGAAGCACAATACAGAATAGCAATTACAACAAAAAATGATGGCGTGATTGGGATGCTCAAACAATGTGTCTCATAGACGGAGCAACCGAAAATCATCACACTCACCACTCTCCAAGAGCATCCAAAGTGTGATTATTGACCCATTCTTCACCCTCTGCATGTCCCACACACAGCTCGTCCAATGCAAGTCTGCTATCTTGGCCAATGGCTTCCAACTGGCACCACCTCGCACTTCCATCACCCGTGACCGCCAATATGTGTGTACCTCCAAGCTAGCCCATATTCCCCTCCGAACGAGAAATTTCCAAGCTTCAAATGCGTGTGTCAATGCAGCTATCACCTGACTCGACAATGCCACTACCGATCATGCATGTGAGAGCATTCCCCCAAAATGCCAGTTGACGTTGATTGGTTCGAACCCCAAGCCTTGAACCTGATCACAAGAATTTTTCACTTGTAACCAGCATATCATGCCTACCTCTCACCTGCGATTGCTTGCCCTCTCAAAATTGTCACCAACGATGAGTAGTCATGCTGCCAAACTACACTTTCGTCGCCAATACTAGCTTTCTCCACACAATTCTGCTACCATTCGTCCCCATACTGCATTTACCGCTTCCAAACACCCTGTGCAGATCACATCACACAATCACCATAGCCACTCCTCACAAGCTCTCAAAGATGGCACAACAAAAGTTAATAGATTACAAAGAAACACTATACATATAGAATATTTACAAACTACATGAAAAGACAGGTGTCCTAAAATTGGCCTACCACCTGTCAAACTAAGGTCGGGCCCAATATGGCCAAATTTGACCGAAAAACTTGGGACATGCCCCCAAGTATAGCAAGTACTGTAAATAACTCCGTACATGCTAATTCTTCCTATGTGTGGCTACTCGGCTAACCCAAGTAGTCTGCTATGGGATCAGTGTCCGATCAATATATCCTAACAGGTCACGTCCCGATCACAACCATATATAGTAAACCAAATAAATTGTACAGTAATTACATCATCACATTTAGAGCTTATACTAATGAATCATATCAAAACTGATTTCTAACTTTGATACTCCAATGGATCCAAGTATTGTATTGACTAAACCTTCTTGTGCTGAGACTAGTAGTGAAGTACTCGACTTAGCGAAGTACACTTATCATTTACTAATCGGATCTCTGATGTATGCAATGTTGTGTACTAGACCAGACTTAACATATATTGTTAGCACGTTAAGTCAATTCATGTCTAATCCTAGGATCTCTCATTGGAAAGCATTAAAGAGAGTGATAAGATATATTCGGGGAAGTTTAGATCACATTTTATGTTATGATGGAAATGCTATCGACCCACTCGTAGGGGGACCGATTTCATGGAACTCAAGGAGGCTGAAATCAGTTGCGCTTTCTTGACAGAGGCAGAGTACATCGCAGCATGTCAAGCTTCAAAAGAAACTGTATGGATCAAGTTATTACTTCATGACTTACATCGCACTCAGTTTAATGCTACCACCATTCTGTGTGACAACTTGAGCTGTATTTCACTGTCATTGAATCCCAGATTTCATGGCAAATCCAAGCACAGAAATCCAGTATCATTTCATTCGAGAGAAAGTTTTCTCAGGGCAAGTGATCCTTCAATACTGCTCCACAACAGAAATGGTTGCAGACATCTTCACCAAAGCGCTTCCCAGGATCACGCGCCAGAAGTTCTTCAACATGCTGAACTTGATGAAGATACCAAGGCACCAAGCGTGACCTTAAGGGGGACTGTTGGAAATTAAGCCCACAGTTTTCTCCTTGGTGAATGACTAATTCTATTTCATGATTCTTCCTGCATGTTTATTGATCATTGATCTAGAGTCAGGTGAAACTAACTTTGGTTCTACGTCTGCTCATCTGATACGTGTAGGAATCACAAACTTAGACAACCAATTATTTATTTGAAGAACGTCTACAACGGGCTTCCAGCTGATCTCCAACAAAGGGTAACCAATCCTGTTATAATCTCAAGTTCAGATGTTAAGTTCAATTACTTGAAGTCATTGAAGACTTGGCCATCTTCAAGGACTTCCAAGAACTAGCATTTAGAACAAGTCTGCAGAAATACACTAAGTGTCGCAACAGTCTGCAGAAGTACACTAAGTGTCGCAACATCTTCGGCTTTTTCGCATTTTTCCGAAATGCGACACTTTCGTAGTTCAAAAGTTTAACTATTTTAAGGGCACCTTCGACCTTTTCCGCAAAATCCCAAAGAGAGAAAAAATGTCGAAGGTCATCTATTTTCATAAGTTAAACTGTTTCAAGGGCACCTTCACCTTTTTTCAAGGGCACCTTCGTCTTTTTAAGGGCACCTTCGGCTTTTTCACAAAATTTTGAAGAGAGAAAAAAATGTTGAAGGTCGTCTATGTTTGAATGAGGAATATTCTTAGTCACTTCCCAAAATTTGCCAACTGAGAGAAAAGCACTTCATGTAAAATGCAAAGTGAGAGAATCAGTGACGTCCTCGTCAGCGTCAACGATGCTAAATTGTTAACCATATACACTATGTACAGTCGTCACAAAAGTCATATACTTCCAAGTACAACGAGAGCAGCTTGGAGCTAGCATGGGGGAATACAGGTGGGCACTACATGGTAGATGCTCAAATCTTTGTGATCAAGGATGGGCATTGGGATACCTGGTAGGGATAACACTGCAAAATGACATGGGATGATCATCAAGGGGCAGCTATTTCATATTGGAAGTGAGTCATTTGATGGACATGACTTATAGGTGGAATTCATGATGGAATTAGGACGCTGCAAACGCAAATGGGCAAAGGGTGAAGCTTTGGGAGCCAACTCTAGGTTGGAGAGCTGATGGAGATCGCACGGGGTGTGATCAGAGGGCAAACACTGTGGTGAGTGTTTTGCTAGCGATCTACTGTAGAGGACACTGATGGTGAGGACTTCATGGTGTGCTCATTTGGGAGTACAGATTGGCATTACAGTACGGGGGCAGTCATGGGACATTGGCATCTATGGGGAGACATCTACCATCACGGGCGTGGATAAGCTACCTATAGCTTTCATGCAGTTGGCTATATTTGCAGGAGTCTAGGCTTGGCACAGGTGTTGGAGTTTCCATGGTGCAGATTCTCAAGTGGTGAGATCATGGATAAGCCTAGAGGAAGTCACTCATAGCCATATACCTTGGTATGATCAAGGAGACAGTAGTCTCGGGATCCCATGAGCGGCGACTCAGGGACATGCTTGCGTTGGCATGGTGTCAGGTGGCACATAGCCAGGGAGAGCAAGCAGATGCTAGGAGCCAAGTGGAGCAAGTGATGCTTTGGAGTTCGGCTTGTCTAGCAGGATGGTGACCAGGATTGGAGACATCAGGAGAGCATAGTATGTGGATGACGAGTCCATTGGGGTGGCACTCAGGGAGATGCTACAGTTGCTCAGGTATGATATGTCATTTGATGTATGGACGATGTTCTTCAGCTGGTGCATCATGTGGTGACCTAGGGATGGGTCATGCCTACTTGGAGATAGGTGGAATGGAGTGTACCTGGAGGTGGTACATATCTTGAGGGCATGGAGTGCATTACGGGATGATGTGGATCCAGCATGCCCATGGTTGTGAGCCAGCAGGGATGGAGATGGTTGCTCAAAGAGTGACAGTTGATACTTTGGAGAATGATCAGGTGAGCTTCATGGTTATATGCATGGTAGTCTCCAGGTTGGCGTCACATGTTGTTTCTATCCATCATTATTTGGTAAGCAGGATGCAGTTTTTGGTTAGATCCAGTTGGAGTCTAGTTGCACTACAGGTCGACAGATTTTTGGGGAGCTATTAGCAGGTAATGGATACTTGGTGATTAGATGGTACATGGTACATGATTATGGAGCTATCCTACCTGATATGCTATGGATCGTGAGTGAGTTTTTCATCACGATAGTGGATCTAGTTTGCATTTGCTTTGACTTGGGCGCTATGATGGATGTTGTGGTGAGATAGGCTCCTTGGTGGGAGGCCTATAGACTGGTCAAATCAGAGTTGGCAACGTCAAGCATGGGAAGTTGAGCCTACATGGGATGTAGGAGAGGCAAATCATCATCAATATCTCTGGGAGATAGGCGAGCTACTCAGGTATAGCCTATGGTGAGGTTTGTGTACATTTATTCATTGAGTTCTTGGTAGACTCTTGTGCTTAGTGCATGGGGAATGGATGTGGATCAGTTTTTAGGACTTATTGGACAGTTGGATGTGCTTGAATGTGAGAGCATATTGGTACAGGTGCAGGCCATGGTTGAGGACCTAATTTGGTGACCAGTGGTGTAGCAGCGGATCTATAGGTGGCACAGGTGTTGGTACGACAGGATACCACTTATGGGCAGGCCTTGATCATGTATTTGACTCTTTATTATTCGTGTTGGTTTGCATGAGTGTGTGTGGGCTTGCATGTTGCCTTGTCACGAGGGTCTAAATCTGAGTCGGAGTTTTATGTGGTTGTGCATTTGCTACAATGAAACAAAGTAGTCATTTATGCTCATTGACTTGTCATTGTCTACTAGTTGTCTATCTAGTGAGGGTACAATCTTATGGTGGCAGTAAGATTTCCTCAGGTTGAGCCTCAGTCACTCATTTATGTCAGCTTTATTGGTTTGTGCTTGTAAGTGCCTGATAGGATGTCAGCCTAGCTAGATGGAGGATGTAAGTCGCAAGGTGGCAGTGGGATTTCCTCAGTTTGAGCCATGTCGCTCATGTGGTCCACTTGTGTTCAAGTCGGATTGGGGACGAGTCAGTTGGTCGAGAGTGTTGTAGACTCTCTATATGAGCATTGTGTTTACATTATACTTTGTGAGTCAAACTTGGTGGTTTGTTGGCGTGCTTGAGTGTGAGTCAAGTACAGAGTAGCAGGACATGCATAACATCTTTTGGACACTCCAGACATTGCTACAAATTATTGTTTTTCACTCTTATCACATTTGAGCTTAAGGGAGAGAGAATTAGAAATCAGTTTTGATCTGATTCATTAGTATAAGCTCTAAATGTGATGATGTAATTATTGTACAGTTGATTTGGTTTACTGTATATGGTTGTGATCGGGACGTGACCTGTTAGGATATATTGATCGGGCACTGATCCCGTAGCCGACAACTTGGGTTAGCCGAGTAGCCACACATAGGAAGAATTGTGCAAAAAGTACAAAAAGGACCAAGAGTGGATCCTAATCTGATCCTCAAGAGAGATTGGTTGTCAGATTACTTGATCTATCAATCTACTTCAGATTAAGATCAATCTAGATCAATTCTAGACACAAAATCCTAACAAGAACAATCATTAATTGAAGGTAAGTGTACTTTATGGTTTCACACATGTGAAACATTGTCTGAGTACGAACTCCAACCTGAAAATCAAGTACACATTGATAGAACCTCAAAACAATCAAAACAAATGTAGACAAATGGAGAGAATCACTCAAAATTGCTTCCAAAACCAAGATTGGTGTCTCACAATGATTATGGCCAAATGTAGCAATAAATGGGAGCTCGTGGTACTAATCATCCCTCTGATCCCACATGTGTGAAGGTGGTTTGTCATATGATGATTCATCATGCAAACTTGACACTTGGACAAAACCTTCTATTTTGAGCACTTTGGTCTAGTTTCCTTCTATATGGATATCTACGTGGAAATCTTCTAGAAGTCAAAATTAGCCTACTTCAGCTTATTCCACACATGTGAGCTGTCCTCTACACATGTGATATGACACCTAACCAAAGGATGTGGCTCATGCAATCAATAGATTAATGCCATGTGTCATATGTCTAGAAAACTAGTTTTTGGCCTTTTTAGCCACTAGAACTTGAATTAAATCATATGTACAACCTATATGATTATGGTACATGACAAGTACACTATTTTCACAAGTAGGAAAAGGCTCCACACATGTGTAATCATCCTATATACATGATTTTTGGCCTCTACCAAGCTTATTTTTGCATTTTTCACAACACTCCTCAAAAATCTAGCTTGGTAAATCTAGCTTGATGGAAAACGTGATGATCTTGAACTTGACTCCATGGGCCGAATTGGTCTTTGCTGGTTCAAAAGGTGTGAAGATCATCCAATGAGCTCGATGTTGATCTGAAATCACCATATCCATGATAGTGCTTCTTTGATGTTGATATCTTTGATGAGCTTGAGAGCTTTGCACAATCCTAGCACCTCCAAAATTGATTCCTTCCAATTTTCATGTAGATGCTTGACCTTGAGGCTTGCTCCTTCTTCATGTGCATGCTCCTTCATGAGAAAATAAAAATTTCTTCTTGATTTATTAGGATCACAAAGATCTAACATCATGTTACCACGATCTAGAGAATTAGACTCATCCAAATTGGCAAGACTATGCATGCTATAATAACAAAGTGTTTGCATCATATCTTCATGCCTGTTTACCATGCTAATCTCAGGTCCAATGAGGCTAAATACTTCATTATGGAGATAAGTGTCTTTAGAAGATGATTCACTTACTCTCATAAAGAGTTTACAGTTTGCCTCAATACAAATTTTCAAACTATGAGTGAACAAATCACTTTTGCTCTTGCATGACTCAAGAGCATACATTTGATGAAATAACCATTTGCTTTCTGATTGATTTAAAATCGATTTCAACCTTTTAAGAACATCATCTATGTTCTCAAGAGAGACTTCATACTCAACTAGTATGGCTTTACTCCAATTTTGAGATGCAATGATCTCACTAAAGCAAATTGATTTATCAAATGACATAAGAGAAGTAAGTATGAGATGTATACCACATGAGATATGCTCCTCTTTCCCTTGAAATGTGAGCCACATGGGTTCAACCATGTTTCTTGAGTTTCTTTTTGGAATCACAACTTGAGAAGGTCTCTCCTCCTCAATCCTTGGCACACTTGAACCTTGAGATGACTCCTTAAGATCCTCTTCATGATCCTCTTTCTTGATGGAAATCCGAGACCTCCATGTCTCATAATGATCACAACATATATGACCATATAATAGCACTTCCTATGATTATCAAGATTACTTATGCTAGAAACATAAGTCCGAAAATCACCACAACTTGGCATGATTTTTCTAAGTTGAAATGGATATGAAAAAGATTTGACACCTAGATTTTTCTTTTCACTTGACTAATTCTCTCAACACTTGAGATTCTTGAACAAAAGATGGGTTTTGTTCCAAACACATGAAAATCAAACTTAATCGCTTCTTTTGGACTCACTCTTGACCCAAATAATCTCACTCTTGAGATTTAGAATGAATTTGATTTGATTTGAAAACAAACTATACCACCAATTTTTCACAAAGCATAAAAATTTAGACAACTAAAGATTCACAAAGATCTCAACCATGCATGAATACTCAAATATGGACTCCTCCTCATTCTAGTCATCCAATGGGACAAATCGACCCTCACACTCTCACAAAGAAAGTTGGATAGAACTAATTTGAGTTTCATACATACTATGTCAATTTTTGCTCAACAAATTTAATTCAATCACTCCTATTGGATTCCACTTTGATCACATAGGAGAAGACAAATTCTTCACCAAAACAACACATAATGAGCTTCTAGATCTTGCCCTCTCCAAAGGAAATAACTCTTCGAAAATTGGATCTCTCTCTACACATTTGTCATAGACACCTTAATGACTCTCTTCAAACCTTACAATCACTCAAACAAATTGAGTAGGGTTGAACAATGTGACTTGGATCTCAAACTCTTTTCTAGAACTCTCAATTTAAGCCAATCTATGTCAAATTCTACAAAAGATTTGCATAGATGCTCTATATGCACTAGAAACTCTCAAAGGTTTCACTTGGAGGACAGATCCAAGGATGTTTTCTAGCAAATTGATGCTTCTAAACTTGACCCTATCACTCTTGAACAAATCTAGAGTGATGGTACAATGTATTTCAACCTCTCACCTTGCATATCACTCCTTAATCTATGATTTTTAGCAAAATCTCTCTCAACTTCAACATGCACTCAAAAAATCAGAGATAATAAATTAATGCACCTAATTCAAGCTTCAAATTTAATTCCTTGGCTGATCTAATCCAAAAACTAATCAAGGGATTAGATTCTTAATAGAAAATGCTTGATTTTGCACCAAAAATCACTAAAATTGGGTATGTGAGTCAAATTCTACAAATTTCTGAAATTTCTCAGTCAAAACCGGAGCTGTACGGCCTCACACGTGTGAAAAGGATTCCTACAGCCCACAACAAGATCTGGACCAAAAATTTTGAGAATAGCTATCAAATCCAACTCGCTACACAAAATTTGACTAGTTTCCAAAAAACTGCTAATTTTGGCTTTGATTTGGATTAACCTATCAATTTCAACAAAACCTCTTGTACTAGGCTCTGATACCATGTGCAAAAAGTACAAAAAGGACCAAGAGTGCATCCTAATATGATCCTCAAGAGGGATTGGTTGTCAGATTACTTGATCTATCAATCTACTCCAGATTAAGATCAATCTAGATCAATTCTAACAAGAACAATCATTAATAGAAGGTAAGTGTACTTTATGGTTTCACACGTGTGAAACACTGTCTGAGTACGAACTCCAACCTGAAAATCAAGTACACATTGATAGAACCTTAAAACAATTAAAACAAATGTAGACAAATGGAGAGAATCACTCAAAATTGCTTCCAAAACCAAGATTGGTGTCTCACAATGATTATGGCCAAATGTGGCTCTATATATACAATAAATGGGAGCTCGTGGTACTGATCATCCCTCTGATCCCACATGTGTGAAGGTGGTTTGTCATATGATGATTCATCATGCAAAACTGACACTTGGACAAAACCTTCTATTTTGAGCACTTTTGGTCCATTTTCCTTCTCTTTCCATAGCTTCTTGCCACTTCACAACATCCTTGGAGTCAATTGCTTCGGCTAGGCTCTCTGGTTCTTCTGATGAAGTCCAGAATGATTGAGGTGCATACCTCTCAGGAATTGTCCGAGTCCATGAGGATTCGTGGACGTTGGGTTGACCAGGATGCAATGATGCTTCTTCTTGAATTTCTTCACTTTTGTTCAAACTAGCTTGTTCTAGTCTGATGACAGGTATTGTCGGCTGCTCGGCTTCTATAGCTATAGCTGCAGATTCTGTAGAAGGAACATCAACATTGGAAGAATCCATGCTACATAAAATAGGATGAAATGACATAGCATCGTTTATCAATGGTAGTTTAAAATCATAATATGTATGTTCTTGAAATATTACATCCCTAGAGACAAATACTACATTGGTGGATGGATCATAAACTTTATGAGCTTTATGTTCATCAAGATAGCCAATGAAAATACATTTATTTATCCTATGATCCAGCTTCTTCCTAAGCTATTTAGGAATGTGAACAAAACATATACAACCAAAGATTTTTAAATGGTTGACACTAGGCTTGTGCCCATGCCAAACATTCAAAGGCTTCAGATTTGTGCTTAATGAACATGGTTGTAGACCACCTAGAATAATCATCTATGAAAGTGATAAAATAGATTGCATCTCCTAATGACGGAGTTGGCATTGGACCACAGAGATCACTATGTACAAGATCTAATACATGCTTTGTTTTGATGGAGTGTGATTTTGGAAACTTGCTTCTAGAGTGCTTCCCATAGATGCATGATTCACAAAAGAAAGATTTCCTATCTAATGAAGACGGGAAATTCAAACCATCAACCAAATTATTACAATGCATATGAGAAAGTGATCTTGTATTCACGTGTCCAAATCGACTATGCCACAAAACAGCACTATCGTTTACATTTTCATTAGAGATACTAGCTAATGCAACTGAATTAGAGAGTACGTAAAGATTTCTGACTCTAGTGCATGTAGTCAGAGTAATATCTTCCTCGAGTATTGTACACTACTCAGATGAGAAAATAATAGAGAAGAAAGCAAGGTCATAACGGCATCATCATCTTGAATAGAACACCCTACAACTGATAAGCGATCTAACAGGGACTTGAAGCTGTTGATGTGAGAAGTGATGGCAGTAGAATCAGACATGATAAGAGTAAAGAACTTCCTTCTACGATGTAATCTCGTGGTTACATCGTGAGTCTCATAAAGACTTGATGACAAGTCCAGTGCTTACTTAGAGGTTTTGCACGTGGTAACGTGAGATATTTGGGAGTCAGCCAGATTGAGTGTGATACATGCTAGGGCCTTCTGATCTTTGATCCTCCAGGCCTTGCTTGATCACCATCTTCTGGTTTCAGGTCTGCACCTTCTACTACATCCCAAAGATCTCTATCTATCAGCATCATTCTAAGTTTTAGCTTCCAAATGTAGAAGTTAGAACCATTGAACTTGTCAATGACCCTAGCTTCACTAAGTGATGAAGATGAAGAGCTACCTATATGAGACATGATAACTGTATACAAATAGAACAAACTTAATCTCTCGGTTTATTTGAGCTACGCTTTGATACCAATCTGATGGGGCAAGGATTAAAGAATGCGAACGAAGAAGAGAGCAGGAATATTGCAGAACAACTCTCCCGTTCTAATTAGCTGGATAGCTTATGCTAAATGTAATCACAGTCTTAAGAGTTCTAATTGCCCAACAGGATCTTAAAAATTAATTCATACTCTGAAACAAGAGTACAGTCCACCGAAGAGATTAGAGATGGTTTGTATGTGGTACTATTGAAATCAGATTCAATCGTGAAGTATAGTCCTGAAGTAAATGGAAGAGCAGTATGATAACGCGAGTTCCTCAGGCATCAAAGACGGCCATCGTCTGATCAGAAATTGAGGAGTCATAGACGTCCGTATTCTGATCAGAGTGAGTAAACAAGCGCGATCAAACAACAATGAAAGTGCATTATCACAACAAGCATTCACCTACGTTGTACACAGATAAAAGCAAGCTGCTGCTATATTACACTGAAGCACAATACAGAATAGCAATTACAACAAAAAATGATGGCGTAATTGGGATGTTCAAACAATGTGTCTCATGGATGGAGCAACCAGTAATCTGTGCTCGGACGATCTACTTATAGATTTCATCCGTGTATTAATTACATTAAATGCTTGTCACCTAATTAGGAAAGCCATTGTACTTGGAAGTATATGGCTTTTGTGACGCCTGTACATAGTGTATACGATCAACAATTTAGCATCATTGACGCTGACGAGGACATCGCTAATTCTCTCACTTCGCATTTTACGTGAAGTGATTTTTTTCTCAGTTCTCAAATTTCGGGAAGTGACTGGGAACATTCCTCGTTCAAACATAGACGACCTTTGACATTTTTCTCTCTCTTTGGGATTTTGCAAAAAAGTCGAAGGTGCCCTTAAAAAGACGAAAGTGCCCTTGAAAAAAGGCGAAGGTGCCCTTGAAACAGTTTAACTTATGAAAATAGATGACCTTCGACATTTTCTCTCTCTTCGAAATTTTGCGAAAAAGGCCGAAGGTGCCCTTAAAACAGTTAAGCTTTTGAATTATGAAAGTATCGCATTTCGGAAAAATGCAAAAAAGTCGAAGCTGTTGCGACACTTAGTGTATTTATGCAGGCTTGTTCTAAATGCTAGTTCTTGGAAGTCCCTGAAGATGGCCAAGTTTTCAATGACTTCAAGTAATTGAACTTAACATCTGAACTTGAGATTATAACGGGATTGGTTACCCTTTGCTGGAGATCAGCCGGAAGCCCATTGTGGATGTTCTTCAAATAAATTGGCTGTCTAAGTTTGTGATTCCTGCAGGTATCAGATGAGCAGACGTAGAACCAAAGTTGTTATCACCTGACCCTAGATCAATGATCAATAAACATGCAAGAAGAATCATGAAATAGAATTAGTCATTCACCAAGGAGTAAACTGTGGGCTTAATTTTCAACAGTGAATACTTTGAATATTGATCGTAAATACTGAAATATTTTGAATACTAATCATGAAAAATGCTAATAAATGCATTTGACTAAACCTCAAAGCCTAATACCACAAATATGTAAGCAAATTGTTGCTTTATGCAACTTCAAATGTTAGAAACAAACTAATATCAAATTTATTATAATAGAATACAAACCTATCAAGAACATAGATATATTTCATATTCAAAATATACATGAATCACCTGAAAAGTGCATTAAATTCTATTTATCTTATCATGCTCTCATGTTACTTAACTTACATAGCAACATATTGATGCTATTGCATGCAAAAGCAGAGAATCGATCATCTACTTACTCATCTTATTATTATTTTCAGGACAACTATGGTACCAAGCTAAGTACTTACCCTATAGCCTTTGTTGACCTCGAAGATCTATGGCAGTATTCACTTTCATCTAATCAACAACAAAGGCGAGCAAGAGATTTTTCTAAGTGCAATATGCAGATCACATCAAATAGTCACCACAGCCACAACTCTCAAAGATGGCACAACAAAAGTTAAATTGTACTACAAAGAAAACTGTACATATAGTGTATTCACAATTTGCATGAAAAGAGAGGTGTCTTGAAATTGGCCTACGACCTTCCAAAATAAGGTCGGGCCCAATATGGCCAAATTTGACTGACAAACTCGGGACATGCCCTGTACATATACTATATTCACAATCTGCATAAAAAGACAAGTGTCCTAAAATTGGCCAAACTAAGGTCGGCAGGCCCAATATGGCCAAATTTGACCGACAAACTCGAGACATGCCCCCGAGTATAGCAAGTACTATAAATAACATTCTACATGCTAATTTTTCCTACGTGTGGCTACTCGGCTAATCCAAGTAGCCGACTACGGCGGGCAAGTGTCCGATTAATAAGTCAATGATGGGTCACGTCCCAAGTAACAACCAAGTACATTAAACTAGATAAAATATACAATACTTACAATATCACATTTAGAGCTTACACAAATAAATCAGATCAAAATTGATTTCTAATACTTATCATGTCAAATCTCTTCATGTGCTGAACTCAATGAAAACTTGGTATTTAGCAATTTTAGATTTAGAAGTCCAAACTCGTCTTCTAAAACACAAAAAAAAAAAAAAAAAAAAAGCTGTATTGTAAAATATTGAAGCTTCTAGTGCTTGTACCAAACTTTGTCATTATTGAAGTTTTGAATGTATGTCTTCGAGCTATTATTGTGGTATTATATGATGAAGGCCTTGCCATAATTCTAAAATTGTTGGATTAACCAAAAGAAAAAAAAAATCCTCACAATCTATAAAACATTTGCCTATAAAAGTTAAGAACAACCATAAAAAAATTTACCAAGCTATTAGTTTACATTCTTTTGATATTCACAAGAAGTTAAAATAAGACAATATGGCAAGGCCTTTGTGGTATAATGCCACATCGTTCTTGTTTGATTTTTTCAGTTCAATTGAAGCATAAGTCAAGTAAAATTTGCTTTTATATAAAATCCCTCACTTTGTAAGATAGGTTCCCTTTAAAATTTAAGCTCGCAAGGTTACTAGCCGATTCAAACCGGCCAGGCTGGTTCGAACCGATTTTTTTTTTAAATGTTTTTTTGATTTTTTTGGAGTATTTTGTTTTTCTAGTTTGAATCGGATTTCGGTTTGAACCGGTTCCAAACAATTCAAACTGTGGTTCGTGTAACTATGTAAGCTTGTCAAGACCGGTTGATCTAGTTGGGTAAGGGGGGTGGTGGTAAGTGGGACAAACTAGTGTAGGCTCAAATCCCAACCGTTGACATCTTGAACTCAAAGTGCTTCATGTTTAGGCTCAACCTACTACGAGGAGGAGTATAATGTAATAACACTATTACAACAACAAAAATTCAAAACTTTGGATAACAATATATGGACAAATATCTTACAAGTGGAGATAGATGTCAATTTGACACTCTTAATATAGTAATAGAGTTAAGCTATTCCAAGGATATCTAGAATAGACCAGATAAGAACTTGAATTTCTCCACCCATGTTTTAGGACTCCCCTTATGTGTGAGTGAGTACATATTAAATAGACGTTACAATTTGATGAGTTATTGATTATCACGGGCATTTTGAAGAGTAAAGTGAAGGCATTGTTTTTGGTAGTGTGTTATAAGGAGAGAGCACCTTTGAAATAGAGTTGCCTTTCATTAATATCATTGCTTTTAAAAGACAAAATATGCTTGTCAAATTGCAAGGAGCAAGTATTTTCTTGGAAGAGGGGACGATATGGCCATTTTTATGCTATGCCTTGTTGTGAAATTGGCTACATGTGTGTGGTGTGTGTAACTTCAAATGTTGTTGATAACCAATGAATAGATGTGAATGATTGTAAATCTGTCATATTCACATCTTAAGAAGTAGAATTCTATATCCAACGATCCTTAGTGTGGTGGATGGGAAATTGGCTTGTAGGTTTGCTCATGTACATTCTAGCCCCATATTGCCTTGAGGATATCTTTGTGTCATTGTGAGGTGCTTGCTTTCATTTCCCCGAGGCAATCATTGGATGAAACTTGAAGACATCCCTTTCGAGGGCATGAACTCTTGGATTAAAGTTTGAAGGATGCCCTTCCAAGTTGATGCTGATTTGACTAAGTCTAAAAAACGTCCTTTTTGGGCCATTGACCTTGCCCTTTAGAAGTTGATGTACTTAGGCCCCAACTCTAAATAATGGTAAATCATGTCTATATATTGTTAGTTCAAAGTATGTCATGATAAGAATATATTGTCCCACACCAAAAGAAACACGTGAGTGCTCCGCGTATTCTCAATAAAGATTGAGGTTGCTGACAAGGCCCCACCCTCATCCAACGATTGAGTGTGCTTGAAATCTAACATCATGACTTATTCGCATGGAGTGAAGCGTATTCTTAATAGAGACTGAGGTTGCGGACAAGGCGCCACCCTCATTCAAAGATTGAGTATCCTTGAAATCTAGCATTATGACTTATCCGCATGCAGTGAGGCGTAATTGTAAGAAAGACTGAGGTTGCAGACAAGGCCCCACTCTCGTCCAACGATTGAGTATCCCTAGCATCATGACTTATTCGCAAATTGGGGTGAAGTGTATTCTCAATACAGATTAAGGTTGGAGGCATGTCCCCACCCTCATCCAACAATTGCGTACACTTGAAATCTACCATCGCGACTTATCTACAATCTTGAATGCTCTCGGGTCATTGTATGAGTGTGAGGGTCTACGTGTGCCCTCCATGAGTCACATGCAAGTCTATACATCCCCGAACAAAAGTATCAGTGTTTACGAGATTTAATTAAAAAAAGAGACGACTTAAAACAATGCCGAGACAAGAAACTAGTAACGCCTTAGAGGTATAAAAAAGAAAAAAACATGGACGGCCAAAGTAGCCACATGTCCACGATACGACCCGCATTGGGCCCCAGCGGTGACCGGATTTGGTCACCTAGACGATCCCATGTGACCAGGCCAGCCCCTCGATCGTGAAGCTTCCAACGGCGAAAGCTATGGCGATGGATCGTCGTCGTCGTCTCTCTCGATTCCATTGATGAAAGAATATTTTGAGAAGAAGCTGCAAGATTCAGTTCAGCTGTTTCTGCTTGTAAGGTGCGAGTGCATCGGATTCATCCGAGGGAATCGAGGTCTGTTCTGCTTTTCATCCTATTATTATTTTTCCATCAAGTCTCATTTTAGTTTTTCATATAATCGGCTGCCAAAACCATTGTCTCTGTCGTAATTTGCTCTGTTATGACTTTCAGGTACTGTACTGTATATCCTTTGCGGAAATTTGGCTTGAAAACAGCTTGTAAGGTGCTTTACTTGACTTTTTTATGCTTGATTTTGTTTCTTTCTCATGTTTGTCCTCCCTCGTATGTGTGAATAATTGGAGTTTAACTCCAGAGCTCAAGTAGATGAAAGTAGGTCTTCACCAACATGCTACTTATTCTTATTGGCGGACTTGTCTTGGCTTTTAAGAAGACGACTGGCATAAGATTATTCCTGATTGGTGCTCAAAACTTCAGCGCAGAATCAAGGTAGTTTTTCTATTTCTTCGTTCCGTTCACAATTTATTTACATTATTGATTTCAGATTACACGCTGTTTTTTTTATCTCTTTGTTCGTTAATATCTAGCTGGCCGTAACAAGTTTCTTTTACGACTGTCAAAATTGGAAACATGGTGCAGAATTACGTTATTCTTGTGTTAGCGAGGCCTTTCGGTTCTTCTATTGTTTATTTGGAATAGTACTTTCGTCTATCTGCTTAACTTTACGATGATTCTTGAGAATTCCACTGCTCTTTAGCGATTATTTCGTATAAACCTCAAGCCACAAATTTCTGCCATCTTTCAGAGCTATGTTTGTCAGGCTTAACACTGACAAAGCACACTGCGGATCGGTGTTTCATGGTGCTCTAGTAAACTGTGGCAGCCAGTTTGAAGAAGCTATACAGCTACTGCAGCGGCTTATTGTACTCAAGCACAGCAGATAGGTACTGTTATTCAATTGCGTAGGCCTGAAAGTGAACCTGAACGTGTAATCTTTGACATCAAGACCTTGGGAGCGTTGCTCAGATTAGTCATAAGATGTAAGCCAGGTCGATCGTGAGTGTGAGATGACGCAGTTCAACTCGAACAAGCTTCTGTTCATTCTATCCGCATCCAGCAATTTCCTAAGGAGGCATAAGTACCTGTAGAAAGTAGCTGTTAAGAACAATGGAGCTCATTGGCAAGATTTGCTGTGGTGGAGCTCAAGAAGAACAACAGTAAGTAGTTCGATGGTCATTCTCTCGTTTGTTATAGTCCTAGAAAACATTGGACATACATATGTTCTAATGAGAACGAGTTGTTTTGAGAAATTATTATACATTATCTTTTTCTTAACTCTCCTATGTTATGACGTTGTGTTATGTTACGTCAGCTATGTTGTAATATTGTTGGTGAGACGCGACCCCGTACGCTATCATCTTAATCGGTAGAAATGTTCGAAACGTTCCTTTGGAGGACCTAGGTAATGCATAGTTCGACAGAAGCTTAAACGGTTTCTTGAAAGCACTTTTCTTGGCAACAGTCCACCAATGCAAAAAAGGTTACTCTATGGACTACGATTTGGCCTAGAAGCTGGAGCAGCTGATAGTCTTTGTGAGTCTCTGCATGCCCAAATAGCTATTACTGATCGTGTGCCCTGACGGAGGAAATGAGATGCATCCCCACTCATCTAGATAATCTATACATCTGCTTCTTTCTAAGAATGGAGTTTTCACATTAAATACATGCAAGGCAGGCATTGCAAGCGAACACAGCTATGAACGTTAGTCGCACTTTTGAAAATGTAGAATTGCTATTCTGAAAATCACTATTCTTCTCTTCTATTATCGCTCTATGTGCTTTTTAAACTCTCCCTTGTGGGTTGATTTGGAGCAACTCTTCTTAATGCTACGAGAATCTTTGCCATGTATCCGATATTTTCTTGCATGTCCTGGATTTTGCAGGAGTATTAGTCGAAGTAAAAATAAAAACTGGCGAGTTTTTTCTTTGAAGGAGTTGCAGGTGGCCACCAACAATTTTAGCAGCAAAAGAAAGCTTGGAGAAGGTGGCTTTGGTAGTGTCTTTTACGGAAAACTGCCAGACGGTTCTAAGGTGGAATGTTTTCACCAATCTAAATCTTTCTGCTCACTAACTGTCAGCAAAATATATGCAACTTTTTGTGATGATATCTATCTTTTCAGAAAGATCAAAAGAATTTATGAGTTTGCTTTATTTACAAATATCTTGTAGTCATATTGGCATCAAAGCAATTTACACGATGCTCAAAGGCTAACCCTTTTACCTCCTCGTATGTGAACAAGATCTGTAGAATGACAATGAAGGATTTCCTAATTATCCTATGATGGATGATGCTAACTCTTAAGATCCTCTTGTTCATGAGTCTTGTAAACACTAAATCTGCTATAACAGAAATAACAAAGATTTTGGAAGTAAATAGAAGATGGGTTGGTAGCCAAAAATTCAAAGAACCAACTAGATCTGCTCAGCTTTCTGCATGTAGCACTCAACATCCTCTCCATGTAACCAGCTGAAAGTAGCACTTTGAGACCTGCTACAAGACGCTTCACTAACTCTCAAGCCTTTCAATTTGTCCAAGAAGACACTCATACAGAGAGTAGGACCCTTTGTTTTTGTAACTCTAAAAATCCAGAACTTGAGAGCCAACACGCTGACACCCTTGTGTTGACTCTTCAGTTTTTAGCACTAGGTAGCTGGTTACTTAAAGATTGAAGTACTTGCTGCAGCAACTTTAGCCTTAGTAGTTATGTACTTCCACAAAACTTGAGATGCAAAGCCTTAGTAATAACTTAGAGTTTTGTAACTAGGGTTGTATATTACCTAAACCCGACTAAACCTTTCTTCACCACTTTTATGTAGTTACTGTCTTTGTCGAAGTAGCCTATCTTTTGACTGGTGTGGCTTCTTCCACTTGCTTGTTAAATACTCCAATTGTAATCTTAGGGCTTGTGAGACCCTAGGGTTTTATGTCACTTTGCTTCTGCAGAGCTTCTATTTGCAACTCCTTTCACACTTCAAAATCTACAATTTTGTACAACTCTTGCAGAGAGTGCTCCCTTCTTGAAGTTCATGTTTGTGGAATCTTCTAGAAGTAGTTTTCCCCTTCCAACAAGCAAGCTTGATGTAGGTGTGTTCATCTCAACCTCTTTGCAGTGATGCAATCGGCTCATTTAGAGCACCCACTTGTAGACTGGGCTGAAATAAGATTCGATTGACTAGACACTTGTGTGCAGAGATATTCTCTCCCCCCCCCCCCCCTTCTCTCAACCTTTTCGTAGCTCGAGGTTCTCCAAATAGAGTGCCTTACTAGGAGTAGAGGGAAGAGAATCCCCTGAACGCTAATTACAATTCTACAAAACTCACAATTTAACAAAACACAAATAACTCTCATATCATGTAGAAATACAACTGTGAACTTGGTTAATTGTATGAAAACAATGACTAGATACTAGCACTGTGAACTTGGTTAATTGTATGAAAACAATGACTAGATACTAGCACTGTAACAACAACTTTCAAATTGATGCTACAAAGCTCTGATTTTTGACCCCATATGGTGATGTTTTTGTTGCCTCTCGATTACTTTGCCAGCTACCTATGTGAGTTTTATGTCTCTGGAGGAGAAAGAGATTTAACCATGGAAGTTTAAGTTTACCTCATTTATGTACCTGACAAGAGTGAAAGGAATACTGATATTAGTCCTCATTACTGTATTCTCCACTTCTTTCTATCGTTTATTCTGTTGTTTCAAGCAAACGGATAAACATCTCTTCATCCCCATAGACGTATTGGTGCAAAATAAGGTCACAAAAAAGTTTTTGTTGATGTCATAGGGTGATGCTGAAACTGCTACAACCGGTTTCAATTTCTAACATAATTGAGGTAAAAGTTCATGAAGGATCTTAAAAATTTAGGCTCTATAGCTCTGCAACTACTGGGGCATAAACTATATCAAATAGACCTATTTAAATGTCCACCTTCATGTTACAAAAATTCCATATTATAAATTAGTTTCTCTCATTTTGTCAGTGAAATATCTCATAAGTTTGTCTGTTTTCCATTTTCCTATCTTGAGCAGTTCATTGATTTTATTGGGGAAATTACAAAGAATTTTCTATAACAGAGAGCATAATATCAAGGCAAGGTTTGCTGCTTTCACCTTAGTAACATATATTGATAATTATGCAGTAGACAACTTAACATGATTATTCTTACATACTTGGCGTCGAAGTTTCAAAAACTGAACATTTCATGACAGATTGCGGTCAAAAAGCTGAAAGTATGGAGTGTAAACAATGAGCTGGCTTTTTCAGTGGAGGTTGAAACCCTTGGAAGAGCAAAGCACAAAAATCTATTAAGGTTGCTGGGATATTGTGCAGAAGGGCAGGAACGTCTTATAGTGTATGACTTTATGCCAAATCTGTGCCTTGTTTCACATCTACATGGCAAACACTCAGCTAATAGCATCTTGGATTGGAAAAGAAGGATGCACATTGTTCTTGGATCTGCGGAGGGCCTTGAGTAAGTATAGATTTTATATTTGATTCTATTACCTCGTAAGTTACAAATTCATTTCTATGATCACATCTTTCTTTGTTTAACAAAATCATTGCAAACAGCCATGGAACACACATCCTATTGTTCTACGTTTATAGTGGTGACATCCTTAGGCAAAAACTTAAAATTCTAAATAAATTTGTTTTTCCATGATTGAAGGAAATAGTTTTTGTTGTTTTTTAAGTGTGCTAGTGTGATATTGTTAGCTGGTTGCTTTGAAGGTTGGCTATGAACACAATTACTGATACGACATTATACAAGCACAAAAGAGGCAGCAAGAGATGAACATAAAGCAATCTTGAACAAAGAATACCTTATAACCACCAATTATAGCTAATAATAGTCATAGAAAATATAAGAGAGAAGAAAGATTGCAATAGCTGAATGAATCATTAGTTGATGGTAAAATGAATAAATTCCCAATGGGGAATGACTATGATATAGCAATGGCTCTTCAAATCATGGATAATCAACGACCAACCACCAAGAGTCATGGGAACTTGGAATGCCAAACAACAACTTGGAACTGGAAAGCCAAACACTTAGAGAAACTCAAGTGTCATTTGAAATTAAAGTGCTCTGATACTGAAGAAGGAAGGGCTAAGGCCCTATGTAGAAACTCTCAGAACTAGTGCCAATGTGAAAATTATAGCACCTCCTCGGCCCAATGTTATTCAAAGTTGCAGAGAGAGAGTAAACAGGACTCAACTCTCTTAAAATAGGAAGAGGCCTCGAAATGACATTAATGAGAACTTAGCCTTGCACTTTGCGAGTTGTCCAATAGCTCTTCAAAGTTCACAAAGGAATCCAATCTCTTCCATGCGTTTCAGTACTTTTTTTCCTGGTATTGTACCAAAGGCTTTATGATAAGTCCACAACACTAGTTGACTACCCGTCGTCCTTCGTGGAGATTCAGTCTCCGCACCTTTATGACCGAGGTATTATCCCTTCCCGTGGGGTCACTCTAGCGAGGGTCCCTCCCCCATCCATGATACTACCAGTGCCTCCTAACATTCTCGGGACATGGGAGATCGTAGGAGGAGCCACTTTTGTGTCTCCTGTTGAACACGCAGGGTGCCAAATCCCTCTGACTTATTAACTAGGGTTGCCTTGGGATACACAAACCCTCCAACATTACAAGTCCCATTAGCAATCAGCTGTTTCAGCACTTCAAGCACCACCACAAATTCAGAGGCCTATCATGCCTACATTTTCGCCGCAACAGGTTGATCCAGATCTAGGGCAAGGGGCTGAAGGTGAGAATTTGGTGGATATTGATCCAAGGCATGCTGAAGACGTACAAGAGGTTTAACCGCAACTAGAAGCAAGGCCATCATCACAAAGGATTTCGGCCAAGAGAGCATTCAAGAGACCGTTCACTGTCGAGGTACATACTCGGGCTCTAGCTGTCCTTTCATACCTCATATTGTTGTTTGGTATGTACTGATCTTGATATTGCCCCAAGGCTTGCTTAATTCACTAAATTTCTTAATAGGCTTAGTGTCTCCTCATTTGGTAGATCAATTACTTAAGAGCAGTTCTTAGTGTAGCTTACTATAGCCAACTTAGCTTTAGTTACATCGAGATGCAGAGCACCAATTTATCATGACTAGTTTTTTAAGTCAACTTTCGTTCTTGATGAGGTACATAGTCACAGCTTCTTGTTGCAACCACTAGTTCTTTTATTCGACTCTGGCTCTTGCAGTTCAGATAGAGATCCATATTTCCTTGGTGGTTCTGGACCCTGGTGGCTCTGGTGGTTCTGATACATGACCGTGGTCCACTCGTTACACAACTTCAGTCAGCAGGCCCGTTCGTTTGATCAATGATTTGGGCTTCATGGACTCTTTTGTGTTGAGGGGCTTACTTTTATGGTATTTCAATATGCAGGGTTTCATCAAACATGACCTTCTATTTTGCAATCAATGTCCAGTATGAGACTTATGGGTTGCATTCTCTAAGCCACTTGTTGCAGTTACTTTTAGATATTCAGATAACATGTGATTTATTAGTGGTTCTATGTGCTTTATGTCCCTCGTATTATACTACCTAACTGGCAGGCATGGTCTATCACTTCTTCTTGGACTATCATTGAGAGTATAGTGCTATTTACTTCTACTTGGGTCTATTAGGTTGGCATGGCATTTCATTGAATATAGAAGAGGCTTTCTGTTGTGCTTGCTCATATTATACATGTAGGTGCTGTTCTTTGGAACTATGCTGCAACATCTTTTTGAATGTATGCATTTTTGCAGCTATTTTATTTTTTGGCAGCAGCATTTTCTTTGTATTGATACTAGGGACATTGCCTTTTGAAGAGCAGGGAGAGTAATCAGCATTACAGACATAGCACTCATTCTCCAGCGCTTCATTTATCATTATTTGACAGCAGTAGACAATGAGATTGGGCATCTTGGGCCATGTTAGAAGTAGGACTTGATGTCACTTGGTCTTTATAGATAGTGACCTGACAGTTGTATGAACTTACTCAAATCTTATTGGGCTCTCCCATGTTCTAATTCGCTGGGTCTCCTCACCAGCTATAAGTTATTATCATGATGCTTGTGGAGACTGGTATAAACTGTTTTTCTATTTTTAGTGCTTATGTCTATTTTACTGCTTCATGTGATGTTTTGCTTGTAACTGTGAGGAAGTTTTTTTGTCTATTCAATCGCCTTCCAATTACTCTATATGGTTTATTTATGCAACCACTCCAATCAAGACAATAATCTCAACTCTTACAGTCAACTATTGCTTTTCGTCTTCGTAAATACAATGCTAGGTTTAGACCTCCTGTATTGTTACGGCCCCTTACATTGATAATTCTATAGGCCTTCTTCTAGGTTTTTCTCTTGTTGTTCAAGCACGATATTGAAAGTCCAAATTGAGCTTGTCAAGCCTTCAACACAATTTCTAGCTGATTCAATCTAGTCTTTTCGTCCAGAACATCAGTCCTTTTTTCACATTAGGCACCCACACTGAGCATGCCAGTTACCAATGTGGGTGCCTGCTACCTAACATATTTTGGCGAAAGGATTTTATTTTTGGGAGTATTATTATTCTCTTTGTGTGAGCATCTTCAAGGGCATATGTTTGACGACACTGTATTATCGCCATAGAAGCACTGTAAATGAAGCTCAGCATAATTTGGAGGTTTGTCATGACTTAAGACTCTAATTATCTGGCTTGCTGAACAGATCTGCATACTGATTTCTACAAGTCCGTGACCACATCAAGCAACAAAATCGATTACCATCGTAAATGTGGGAATCAGGTATATATAGAAACTTTGCCATATATGTAGCTCTAAGAATGGGCGTGTTGATAGGAGAAAACCTTTCAATAACAGCTTCGAAGCTTGAGCAAATGTGGAAGGAGACATTGGTTACTACTGTCAACATTGAGGATCATAAGGGTTTGGGTCTGCTAGTGATGGGTAAGAAAAGGCTGTATATTTTTGGCACGGTTTCAAACGTCAGGGTGAGCGTGAGATTTGTGATAACACAAGCATGTATATATCTAGGAAGGAATTTCTCCTTCAGAGATCTGAGTGGATTGTGGGTCTACTATTGAAATCAACCTATCATGTAGGTAGCTACTGTACTTTACTCAAATAGGTAAGAAACATTCACAGTACAACGAGTAGCTAGGTTCTACTTTGATTACTGTCGCTTTAAAATGTGTCAAAAGTGTGATGTTTTACATATATGCTTCTGCTTATCATTCTGGATAGGTTATGATCAATAGATGTAGGATCCATATCAGCCTCTCGGGTCTTTTGCAGAATATCGAGGAAGAGTTAATTTCCAACACTTCTCATGATAAGGTCTGACATATTTGAATTTGTTGCAGGTATTTACATCATTACGCTGTTCCACATATAATTCATAGGGATGTAAAGGCGAGCAATGTGCTACTGGATTCAAACTATGAAGCTAAAGTTTCTGACTTTGGTTTTGCCAAGTTTATGCCCGATGGTGTGACACATGTAACAACTCGGGTGAAGGGAACAGTCGGCTATCTCGCACCTGAGTACGCAATGTGGGGAAGGGTATCTGAAAGCTGTGACGTATATAGTTTTGGAATTCTGTTGCTCGAGATTATAAGTGGAAAGAAACCGATAGAAAAGATGGGAAATGGTGAAAAGCGGACAATTGTCGAATGGGCAGTACCTTTGGTTTACCAAGGAAAACTACAAGCATTGCTAGACCCAAAATTGCAGGAAAGGATCAATCAGGACGAAGTGAGAAGAATGATTCAAATCGCTTCTTTGTGTGCTCAGTCCAATCCCGAAAAACGGCCGACTATGCGAGAAGTTGTCTTGCTGTTGAAAGGGGCACCAGCACATACCCTCATTGCACAAAAGCCGAAGCTGGAAGCTGTAAAGTATAATGAGGAGCTGTTAGCAGCTGACGAGGAGGATGATAGTTACTGACTGGTCATGTGAGGAACACGAAAGTGTTGTATAAGTTGACGCTTGCAGGAGCAAATTTGGCTTGTAGCAGGATAGCTTCTCCCACTTCGGTGAGAATTGAGAAGTTGATCTGATCGCTTTGCTTTCCGGCTGTAGCCCATCATAGAATCATAAGAAAGGAACTTGACCGGAAGACACAACAGAATAAACGAGCGATGCTACCAAATTTGAATCCTAGAAATTTCATATTTCATTTTTTCCCTAAATCAAATTCAGCTTGATAAATCATGAAGCGCCATTTTCAATTATTTCTTTCTAAGAGTTGAATAGAATAGTTGTTTCATAATGTGCTTTTTAGCTTTGCCACTCTAGCTATTGTGACAATTTGCTACATTTGAGGTGCAATTCCACGTGATTTTGAGCATTAAAATGAGATGTAATTGTTGTCTTTATATTTGTTTACTTTTTTAACTATTTGAATGCCCCACCCAATGCAAAGCTTCTCATTTGTCATGACATATAGATCACCTTGGTTTACATTGTTTACAAGACTTTGAAGTAGATATAAACAACATTTCCATTTCTTTGGGTTTTGGAGCAAGCTCTTCAAATGTCACCATGCAAGATCAAAGCTTGAGTTTGCAATTTCATAAATAGCTAAACCCAAATACCTCGTTGTGATGGACTTCATAATCTTTCTAAGGGTGGTTTTAGACTACCGACAAGTCCCTTTGCCTAGCCCTTTCACTTGTCACCCATTTTTTGAATCTTGCTAAGTGAGTTGACGAGTAATTGACCACCCACATTTCACATTTGGTTGGTAAGTGTTAAATGAAGGGCTACAATATGATTGACCCATTTGAATTTTGGCATACGATTGGTCCATTTTATTTAAGGTTGTTTTTGAAATGCTAGTATGAAATTTTCATGTTAGAATGCTGTAAGGGTACTCTTAAGTTTTTTTTTTCAATCAATCACCTTTCAACTGGAAAGGTCAAAGATTAAAATGCATTTTATTGAGAAAATATTGGCAGTAAAGGGTTAGTAAACCTTCAAAATGCAGGCTAACATGCCAAGGGCAACTCATCATGCCAAGGGACATTGACTGGCCCAAAAAATGGATTGACTTGCCCCTATGTGGCAGTGGGTCCCTGCCATGTCATCTGCCACAGTGGCAAGTGGATGTTAATGTAAAAGGGTAAAAGTCCCAATTTTATTTCCTAGACCAATATGAGAGCTCTATTTCTAATTGTGGCATGTATCTAATGACAAAACTAACTAGTCATTGAAATTACTTCCCATTGACAACATGGCTCAATTTTGTTTTTTTTTGTAAATGCATGACGATAAGTAAATATAGCCAAATATCATATTGAAGTTCACTTGGCTTAGTAAACTTTATAGGTGGTGCAAGCATAGTTTGAGCTAGGTAGTAGAGAAATATCAAAAAAAAATCCATGTCCATGAGGTGCCTTTTATTCATTCTGCCTGTCAGTATAGAGTTGGCCACTTGCAACATATTTAATCCAAGAAAGCCAAATGATGCATTTTCTATAAAGGACCATTATTACAATTCAAACACTTTTGTTAGGATGGGAGTGGTTATGTAAAATGCTAAGCTAAGTCTTGGGGGTGTATGTGTCACATGGGAGCCATGTGAGCCATGTTGTTGATGTGTTTGGTTTGTTGTACATAATATGTGAAGACTCCCAAGAATGAAAATAGACAATTAACAATTATTAGGAGCTAAGCATAGGACAATCCAACCCAATCAGTTGAGACGTAGACATTGCAAATATAGTCACCTCCAAGCTGTAGGAATCACAATATCATCTACCATCGTGCTCCGACGATATGGCATCTCATACTACCACTGCCATCCATGTGAATAAGATGCAAAGAGTTCTAAAATTTTATACAGGCCAGTTTGCTTGAATTACATTAATTTTCACTCCAAAAATTTACACCATCCTGTATAAATTTAATTCTACATTATCCTATACCATATTAGAAATGTACTTTTAGGACAATATGACAGTCTAGAACTTTGAAGCAAATTACTTTACAAATTGAACACTTTGCATTTTAAAATAAGTTGATGCAGCATAGTTGTATGTTTGCAGATTCACATATTTCTTGAACAAACAATCAAGACCTAGGCGTCCTTTAGCCTTTTCAAAATGAAGTTTTTTGGGCTTTCAATCTGCACCTCATCAAGCAATCTTGGCAGTCCACAGATATTTAACTTAGATCCTACAAACACAATTAGTTGTGTGCGCCAAAGTTCGTTAGTTGCTCGAGGATCAAGTTATATACACCAAGTGAAATTTTGTCTTTAACACATGAACACAATAGAAAGGGAGACCTTCACCCTTTCACTGATGGACTGATACTCCCTGTATAGTGCACTACATATGTTCCTCAAGGTCCAATCACCTTTATCTAGAGCTCCTTGCATAGTGCACCAACTTGCACCATATTTGTTTCTCCAAATTCGCTTGGGTTTATGAACCTCATTACAATGAAAAAATTCTCTACTTTATGTGCATTAGCCAGTTTCTCAAATAGTTATAACTTCAAATGAGAATAACTTTGTTTAATTCTCACCAAATCAAGCACTATAAAATTCTATAGATTTGCCCTTTGAATGCTTTCTCCAACAAGTGTTTACATAGAAGATATAGAGTTTACTATGATTTCTCTCTCTCTCTCTCTCTCTCTCTCTCTCTCTCTCTCTCTCTCTCTCTCTCTCTCTCTCTCTCTCTCTCTCTCTCTCTCTCTCTCTCTCTCTCTCTCTCTCTCTCTCTCTCTCTCTCTCTCTCTCTACCTCGCTCTCTCTCGACCTCTCTCTCGACATCAGATAAAGTTCATATGATCCTTCCGGCATGGAAATCATTCTCTGAAGGACTGTTTATAATCATGTGAACTACTACTTGGATAAGACTTGGAATTTGGAATGTTTCAAGTTGTTGGTATTTTCAAATTATTGATCCCAGATTGTCTCTTATGCATAAATAGATCTCAAATAGATGATAATTATTGTCACTCATGTTGAGAATATCTAAAAGAAAAGTCCTATGTATGATAGAGTGAATCATGTTTGAAAGGCACTCATTATTGACTTTTCACGATTATGTTATTCTCATTTGTCATCTCTCTAGCAAAATTTTATAAGAAATTGTAAATTTCTTATAAAAGGAGGGGTGAAGTGATGAGTAAGATTCTATTAGAGGACCTACCAGTTGCACAGATTTGAGAGAAATTCTTTAGGGATTGTGTTGGAACTATCTAGAACTAGAGATGGATTGAAATTGGAAATCATTATAAGTAGTACTGAATAAGATCAGAAGTTACTAATCCTAGGTTGTGAGGGATAGAAGTGAATTTGATCATTGGGATGTCTGTGTAAAATCAACCTAATCTTAGTTGGAATACTATGATTAGGGAAGTGGGTTGGAAAACTCGTGAGAGAGGATGTATCCCTAGTCTCAGAGATTTTCCAGATATGTTATTTACTCACGAGAAATAGAATTATTTTGTAGCTAAGAACAAGATTCTCAATGAGATATGAGAGTAACATATGCAAATTTTGGAGGAATCAGCCAGATAAGAATGTGTTTATGTACTGGGTCATAGTGAGATTATTCTCATATGTGCGCAATTAATCTTGTATGGATCTACTATGTATTCCTGGTTGCTAGGGTTATTTGGTGCACTTAACCTAGTCGGTAAACATAGATTTATGATCAATTATTGTTGAAATAGATACTTGCAGAGTTAACGGATCTTCTCTGAAAGATTTATTGGTAACTAAAAAGTGATTTGGATAAGGATCTAAATGTGGTGTTATACATGTATAATTAAGATCTGCACCTAGAGATTTGAGATTTCTGAATCATTAGCAATCAACTTGAGTATTTGGTTTACTCCTGAGGAAGTTAATCGGCAAGATGGATAGCGTGAAGGGAATTCACCAGCAACTGTTTGTTTATGTGCATTGCTTGTAAGACACATGACTTATGAGTCATTCGAGATTCATCAGGGAGAAAATTATGTGCATAGGATACACAGAATTCTTGGATGAGTATTTCTCAGTTGAGAAATAAAATTAATTCATTGGTGATTGTATCCCAGATAGCTCAATTGGATACCAAATCATAAATGATTCCAAGAATGATAATTGAATTTTTGGGAAATTCAGTAGAACTTTGGATATCTAGATTTAGTTCTAGACTGTAATCTAAAGCTTTTCGTGGATGAAGATGGCTATTGATATCATTTTGGTATGCTTTTTGTCTTTAATTACCAATGGCATATACAACTTGTTCACAGATTTCTACCAAAAATTTGTGAACACGTTTCTTTTTTGTCTTCTTGATTTCCTTGTCTCTGTAAATCGGGTGTTTCTGCCCATTCCAGGTAATTGGCTCGTTAAGTGATATCTTCTTGGATTAAGCCAGTTTAAGCAGAAGGGTTTCTCTTCATTTAGACACGTTTCCCAGCCTGTCAGTGGGATGATTAGGATTCGTTCACTCCAGATACATGCACACAAATTCACATGCAACTGAAAACCATTCACCAAAAAATCCGCTTTCAAAACAAGTGAATAACCAACGATTCTTGCTTCTAATTAACTCTAAATATTTAGAAAATAGCAATGCACTTAGATTATAAAGCCAGCGTCCAACAATTTCTTAATATCTTTATCGATCCGCTCATGATAAACAGGGTTACATCTATACGGCTTAGTCCGAATAGGCTTTGCATTCTCCTCTAATGATATGGTATGGACCGCTACTTTAGGAGAGACCCCCTTCATTTCAGTATAATTCCATGAAAATACATCTCTGTACTTGCGGAGTAAGGTCTCCAGATCAAAAAGTAGACCTGGCGAGAGGTGGGCTCCGACGTGAACAATGCGATCTATGTCCTCCTCAGGATCTTTAAGATTTAGCTCTATGGTTTTGGCTGGTCCTTCAAAGGATTGGAAAATTTTGTAGGTTCCCGTTGTGGTTGTGGCAATTGGATGACGACGTCATCAAGTGTCAAGTCCTTGAACTTGCTTGGGAAATCAAATGGAGGTTCCACAAAGTTTTTTGGGACTTTGGAAATCATCTATGTGGATGTGCTACCAGATGTGGAAGCTTGATCGGAGGATGTCTTTGTGATGTTCGGACAATGGCTTGATTGGTTGCTTAACCTTTTCACGCATCTGTTTTTGTCGCTAGGCTAATTTTGTGTCGATGACTTGATGTTTTTGGAACCAAGGTTTTTGGTTTGTTGGGGAGGCAGTGTGGTTGCCTCTTGAATTAATTCTTCGTCTACTGTATCACAGACTTCATCTAGATACATCTCTCATTTGTAGACTTTTGGTTTAGGTCAATAAGTCGTTGTGTTGGAGGTGAGTTGCACATGAGCCAAAGGCCCTGGCGACTTAATCTCCTATGGAATGGATTTCAGTGAATAACGTTTTTCATCTAGATGAAGGAGCACATGTTCGTTAGTCATTTCATCACCATTCATCGAAAGAATGTCGTCTTCCGAAACATGGGCGGTAGAGACACTGGGTTCTCCCGGGCACCAAGCTATAGGATTTGGGTCGATCATCATGAGAGGAATGATGGGCGTATCAATGTCCATAAAGATGGTTCTTCTACGGCGGTTTCTATTCAACATCTGTTGGAATAACACAATCTACAATGGCTAGTGCTTGACCCCAATTTATAATATTCGTTGATCTTGTATAGTGTCCTTTTGGTTGGATTTGAACACTATTGGTCATATGTGGTTGATGACCAATCGTCATAAACTTTGGCGGGCTTTACGTGGCCATTTGAGTCAATAGTTACTCATTTTTCGTTGTTGCCAAAGGTTATTTGCTACACTTCCAGTCTTGGACAACGCCTGCCATCTATAGCCAGGGTGTGCCAAGAAGGAGTTTATGTGTATTTGCATCATTAGGTAGATCAAGAATGACGCAATCGATGGTAAACTTGACTCCTGCAATACAGACTGGTATATGCGATAAGTGACCTACAGGGTCGGTTACTCACTCATCGGCTATACGAAGTTTGTAACGTGGCTGATCTAAGGTATTGAACCCCCATGACTTTGCTAGTGACAAGGCCATGATGTTTACGCCTGATCCACTATCAAGGATAACGAATACCGCTGGATAATGTTTATAGGACATAGGTAAGATGATGTTAGTCCCCTTAGCAACACCTATATTCATCAGATTCATGGGAATATGAGGAATTTTTGGAATCTCGTATGGTTTTTGCTGTTCATTTGGAATTGTGGGCAGCTGAAAACTTTGATGGATATAACGTTGGAGACGAGTAAAATATTTCATTGCGCTATGGAACGACATTGTGATTTGAGCCTACAAAAGTTTGGATAATACTTCGAGTCCCTGTAGGGGTTGCTCTTTTTCGAGGATTGGAGCAGATAACGAACCATCTGTTTTTTGTTCCTCCTACAAAAACTCATCTCGAAATTCGTGGTATTGCCTTTGTTCCGTGCGTGGGTCTAGGTAATCTCTTGGTAAAGTGGAAGCTATCAAGGAGCTTCCCGTATGGTTAGCTGGTTTTTTGAGGTTTTGCTGCTATTGTTGGTTTTGGCGTTGAGCTCTAGTAAGGACTCTAACAGGTTCTGATGAGATATGTCGTGTTGAGAGGATCCTGTTAGGTTGCTTTGGACAATCCTTGAAATTGTGTTTTCGAACACAGTTTGGACATTCAGCATGGTATTGGTTTTTCACTTTGCAGTCGACCATAAAATGTCCCATTTTGCCACAGATGAAACATCTATTGCTCATGGGTCCCATGGTAATTGCATACCCATCTTGGATGGCTAGCTGTCCTAGATTTTATGGGTTTGTGGAATACTCATCTCGTTTGCACGAGCATGAGGTATCTTCATGATAGTGTGTTGAACTACCAGAAGTGGATGTGGTATCGTGATGGTATGTTTGATCATAGGAGTGATCGACAAGATGGGTCTGAGTAGATTCTTTATGGTCGATGTCTTTGGGCTCCTACGTCTGGATGGCCCCTTGGAGGTGGACCTAAGAGTGCCAGTTGAGGCTAAGTTTCGTGTTTGGCTTGTCTAGGCAACTCTTGGATATGAACTTGTGGATTGTTTCGTAAAGGATATGGATATGATGGGTTCCATGAAAAAAATGAATTTCTAGGGGCTGATATTGGCCTCCTGATTGGTCATGATGCTGGTTTTTCGGATTGTAGTAGCAGTAGAATGAGGTATGGCCCATAAAGTCACAGATGTCACATTTAATCAAGGAAGTATCTGGGACCAGTTGGTATGATGGACACTCATTGCCAATGTGTGCACTCCTACAATGAGGGCACTAGGTATTATCCCATCTATGATGGATCTGGCCAATGGATAACTGACCTGGCATGGAGTTCTATATAGACTTAAGGATATTTTGAAACTCTTTCGTGAGTTTCTCCATTTGTTGTTGGTGTTGCTGGATAAGCAACTCCATCTGTGTTTTCCATAATTGTTCTCGAGCTTCATCATTTGGTTTAGAGTCATGGATAGCACGGTGTGCTCTCCGTTCTCGAGGTTCATCAACATCCGATCCCTCATCTTCTTCTCGGATGGCATCAGACATGACTTGTTTTAATGATGTGTATTCATCATTAGATCGAAGTTCACGTCTAATCCATCTCGGGATTCCAACTAGGAACCAGATGATGAGCATGGACTCTGTGTGTGGTCAGTCATATGCAACTTCAGCTCTCATAGGTCCCCATCTCTCGAATGGGTTGGTGGATGGCTCATGGATTTGTGATTTTCATTTGAGAGTACCTATTTTATCTAACTTGTTTTGTGGAGGGAGAGATCATCTCCGGTGGATAATCCTTTGTGGAATTTGGATCGTAAGGACGATCCATATTGAAAGTCTAGAGTACCTTAGGATTGGGTATTTGGGCTTCTTGGACTCTTGTGTGTGTTTTTTTTTTTTTGAAAACACTCTGGATTTAAAATATATCAAGGTATTTTAATCAAAGTGTAGTGGTTTGTATATATCCAAATGGCACAATATTCAAGGTAGTGGTATTGCAAAAGGACTTAGTTGATAGTTGTGGCCTTTGGCTAGTGGTAAGGTCTAGTCAAATGTAGAGTTGACTTCCAATAAACTCGACTCGGTCAAGACTACAATGCAATGACTCGGTCGAGATTTGAAAAAAATGGGTTCGGTTGAGGTGACACTGCAAATACTCGGTTGAGATCTGAAGTATGGCGTCGGTTGAGATCTCAACAAAAATACTCGGTCGAGATATGAGTTATGGCTTCGGTCGAGATCTGACAGAAATGCTCGGTCGAGACTGTAACAGAGAGATTCGGTCGAGATCTTAACAGAGAGACTCGGTCGAGATCTTAACGGAGAGACTCAATCGAGATCTTAACGGAGAGACTCGGGCTGACAAAAATGAGTCGGTTGAGATTTGATCATGAAGCTCGGTTGAGACCGTAACAGAGAGACTCGGTTGAGATTCTAACAAAATACTCGGTTGAGAATTGAGTTATGGCTTCGGTATGCCAAGAACTAGTGGAGGATCTTCTTTATTCAACAAGAGCAAATGACATTACAAGTAAAGCTTCCTCACAAGAGAGGGGGTCTCTTAAATAGACCAGGAGGCTACCCATGTGGAGCCTAAGTGGCAATTCCACTAATCTACAAATTCCAAGTGGAATCAGCCCTTCCACTAGAGGTCACCCTCAAAGGGTGGCTCACTCTAATTTATTTAAGAGGGGTCTACATTTATTACAATGTCTATAAATGATACTAGCTCCTACATGGTCATTCCTTCTTTGGGATTCACCATGAGGCTCACATAACGTAGAATTGTATACCTAGCTAGTATTTCTCGGCTCTCATCTTCTACCTCTTCTCTTCCTTCCGAGACCTCCTCGGTCTAGGGTGAGAGGTGCTCTTCATACAACTCGGCTCGGCATCTTGGGGATTCCTTGGAATCTACCAACACAACTTGAATATGTAACACTTATGTTAGAGAATTCAGTTTGGAAAAATATTTCTAAAATCCAGTATTTTTCGGGAAAGATTTTGGAATGATTCTTACTGAGTTATGTTGGACATGTACTCCATTATCCTGTAGTGATTATGATTCTGGATTCCAGAAAATTATGATTAACAAATCATACGAATCTAAATATTTATGATTGATAAGCAAATACTTAATTTTTGTCAGAGAATTATAAGGAATTGTAATGATTATTAAGTGTGACGATTAATTTTTGATCTATTAATTGAGTAATAATTCAGATCAATGTTTTGAATCTCTTTATTCTAGTTTTTTATTGAGTCCCATGGATCTCACAAGCATATATCGTAAAGTGAAGCGTTTTTGCTTATCAAGAGTTTTGCTTACCTTAGTGGATGGTAATATGTTACAGAATGTATTCTATATGTGTTTGTGTACAAGTTCAATCTATATCTCTGGAATAATAGGAGACAATTGAATTTATTGAGATTCAGATGGATTGCTGATTTCTTGCATGTGATGCTAGAAATGAGGCTAATAACTCGTTAGAGTAACTGCAGTACTCTGGACTGAGTTATAATTGTCTGAGACTTGATGGATCTCCTAGAGATTTTAGTTGATTGAATTGTTGTATTTTAGAATATTTTGGATATTCTAAGAATATTTGTACCAAGAAACACTAATATCTATAAGAAATTGTGGATAAGATTTAGACTATCAAAACAATGGAATTTCTTTAGCTTTTGGACTTGATCTCTGGAATAAAGAGTTAATTCACCCAGAGGTTCATGTAATAGGGATTACATAAAGGTGATGAACTTTTATTTGGAGAAGATCAACCCGTTTGGAGTATTTTATTGCTTAGTGTATCTCTGGATTTTGAGTTGGTGCTCCTGTGTAGAGTCAAGCAATTGTAGAATCATTGAGTCTTTGAGTACTTATTCAAAAGGATAGATCAGACTACTTATAATCATTCCTGATTAAAAGTTGAAAGCTTAAGGAAGAATTTCATGTATTCTTTTTTTCGTTCTGAGGACAGAACCAATTTTAGGGAGAAAGAATGTGATGACCATATTCAACTAAGGACATGGAATAGTCCTGAATCATGCATGGGAAAATGACTGTTCCATCGATCCAACCATGAAATTACAATGTCAGTATCTCGGTCTTTCTTTTCTCCTGAAAAAAATTCCAGATTGACATGGAGCACATGAAGGTCGAAGAACGCCACTCTTGCTCGGCTGCGACATGCTTAGATTGTATTTCCATGATTTGGTTCCGGGGAAAGTTTAAGACCTGTACAAGCTGGGCGGAGTTTAGCTCAAGAGGAGGGGGTGGTGAAGATGGTTCTTCACCCGAGGGCATAGTGAGGTACCGTGGTCCATTGTGTACTAAGCTAAATTTGAAGGAAGAAATGGAAAGAGCTTGGCTACAAATTGGCTTAGGAAGCTTGAGAGCTCAACTCAAGGAGGCTCGAACAAAACAAGCTCCTCAATGATGAGAGTGGAGCCTTTACCCCTCACCCACACCAATTTCCTTCTCTTTTGGCCTCGATGGGTGGCAAATTAGACAGATACAAAAATTGCCAATTTTTTTTTTCCTTTTTGTCTTTTGGCTTCCGTCGAAAAACAATTCTTATGGGCTATTTTCACAACTGTTAGAAAACAGAAATTTTTTGATGGTTATGTGTGCTTTTTTTGACATTCAGGTTTTCATAAATGACTTAATAATATCTGCAACCTCAACGACTATCAAAGAACCGGAAAAATTGTAAAAAACAAGCCTCTTAGCATGCATACAAGGCCCAAAACCTATCCAAACAATGTCGGATTTTGAGAGAACAAAAAACAAAGTTTCTTCATAGTAATCAAACCATGAATACTAAGCATATCAACAGGAAGTTTAAACCAACCAATATCTAAATTGAAGTGATAGCACCTTATTCACAATGATCGGTGGCTTTGATACCAAATGTTAGAATCCCCATCGTTGAATCTAGTCATGGCTAATACACAATCATGTGACGAACACTACGTTACAGCCCATCCATAGAAGTACTGCCACATCTCCCCCGTGCACTAGAGCCATAGATCACCTTCAAGCAAGCTTACCCTTGACCCTTGCCTATCTACATCCCGAGGCCTAGATGATCGTCCTGACTTGACCACTAGTGGAAGAGCTTTTCCAGGAGAGAATGAATGACACGCTCATGGAGATTCACCTCTATATATATAATCTAGGTGGGATCATCTCCAACCATAGCAGTCACACATGATCAACGACATGCGTCAGTTGCGCGTCAGTGTGCACACTAACGCGGGTCCATAACACAGGGTCACCTCGCGCCAGTAGGACATTGACATCAAAAGACCTATAGCTCCAAACCAGCGTTCTTCCCCATAAATGAGATTGTCACCTCAGGTAACCTGTTATGTGCCATTATGGGTATGTAACATCGTCCAAATCAATAATCTTAGCATCTTGGAGGTAGGACATCCTAAGTTCCTATACTACATGCTTTGGCTTCTCACTTGGTTAGGTTTTGCATATTACTCTTCATGTAGACAACATAATTCTTGTATTTTTGCACTAGCTTCTTGCATGGCTTGATATTTTGTGTTGTAAAGCCTTCGATGCTTTTCATCTCAATAGGATGTTAGGTCTTGTTTGGTTGCTATTGTTGTAATTCCCTACTATTTATTGCACCTAGGCACCAAACTTTTTATGTTGTAATTTGAGAGGAGTGACAAGAGATCGTGTGCGCTCTAAGAATGACATGTGGCGAATCTTATGTTTAATTCAATAACAAAAACGATATTTGAGATTGAGTGCTCATAAACAAAATCTATGTGTGTGCTCACATGTAAGCTCAAAAAACCCCCATCTATAGGCTCGACATGAATCTCACTTGCAAATGTGCTAGCTCATATGCAATACAATCATAAATGTTTTAAGTGATTTTTGTTCGGCACCTTTGAGAACGTTGCTTTTAAACATCAAAATAGAAGGGAAAAAGCCAAAGGGAGGGAGGGGGGAACACAAGATGTTGTTTTTGAACCCATTGCTCAATGCTTAAAAGTTTATGTGTGCTCCTTTTAAGTTGCCGAGTTATGATAAGAGCATGACAAGACACTCACAAAAGTAGAGGCTCGAATCTTAGTTGCCACACCAAATGCCATTTGAAGCCTATAGCTATTGGTTGACAAGGCATATCTAAAGATTCAAAGAGTATGATGATTCAATTTAAGCATTGGCTTTTGGTTTATGCAAACGGAGGGGATGCAGTATCCCACCCCAATGGGCCTTGCAAGCACGCATGGCATGTGGGGTGCATTTAGGTCTGGCGCACATCTGCACATCTGATGCGACACATGTCAACGCTACCCAAGTTGTTGCCTAAGCCATTTCAATACTCGTGAAAAATCCACTAGGGCACAGACATCTGCTAGGTGCAAGGATCCAACAACACGCACCAACACATGCGCACTATTTTCACGAGTACCCACCACCAACACATCATGTAAGGGTATTAGTTTTAGTTCTACTAGGCAAAACAAAAATTTAAGCATTGCTTATCACATAACATCCCAAGTTACTCAAGCACACAAAGGGAAAAAAAGAAAAAGACGTGTGGCCAAGAATTCCAAACGAGTGCGTGGTTTTAGGATAAGAAGATCCAGCCTTGACTTCTGGTTTGAAAGTTAAGGGCTATACCACTTGCCCTTGTATCCCATTCTTTAGGTTAGGCAAGGGCATTTTTTTCTCAAAAAAACCTAGACCTAGCAAACCCTAACCCTAAGTGCATTTTGATGAAATATCAGAAAAAACCCCCTCATTACACCCACTGCTCTAACACGAGTTACTGAACAGCTCGCCATCGCCATCGCCATCGCCATCGCCATCGCCATCGCCATCGCCATCGCCATCGCTGCCACATCTGTTTCCCTCAAAATAAATCTTACGTGCAGCAAGCAAGCGTTTGCCTGGTGTTCATTCTGATTTCTCACCAATACAGGTATTCTTTGTAATAACTCATTGTACTCATTCTGATTTGTTTTGATTCCATATGTGTTTGAATCCCTCATTTCTGCAGCCAGGAGAGGTACCTCAACATCACCCAGGTTCTACGCTCTCACAAGAATTTTCATGAAAAGCCAGATTCGCATCGTTTTGCACTCTCATTGTAGATCAGAATTTGAATTTGGGTATCTCCTCAAATCCGTAGTTTCAATCAACTCACCTGGAAAAATGTGTTTGGGTATAACTCGCAACTCATGGAGATGATTTCATGTTACATTCTTTAAGCGCTCGTACGTGATAACGCACATTCTTTCAGGAAACTTTTGCTCTCCATTTCATAACCATCATTGCATTCAGGTTTCTGACCTGCATTTTTAAATTCAGGATCGCATCATTTGTAGCGGACATTCAGGACCAGGCCATGACGATCATGGGCCATGGCTTCAAAATTCCTCACATCTAGATACCATCGGAATTGCAGAACTTACATTGAAGCAGTTTTGCATTCTGAATTCAGCTCCATATTTCCTGAATCCTTGATAGTATCTCATTACTATTCACAAAGAGCTTGCTCTTCCAGGTGAAGGTTATAGCCTTGATAATGAACAAATATTTCACATTATTATCTGACTTGGTTGTTTTCTCAACTTGATGTTGTCCCCTCTTTTTGTAATTATCTCTCTTGTACGGTGGTTCTATTTTATGTGGCTAGTGGTTTTTTATTTTTTCCCAATGAATATTTTTCATTTTGCTATTGAACACAATTTACTGTCCAGCTTTACCAACCGTTTGAATAGCTCTTTTTGTGGCTTATGCGATTGATGACATGGGTGCACTACCTGGATTGAAGTAGAGGGGAATCTTGTATATCACTGTCCTAGATCCTACTGGAGAATGCCAAAAGTGATGGAGATCACACGTTCGAAGGGTTTTGATTGGGCCACCTAACATTCTCTATCTCAAGCATTCTAGAAAACTCTTGCACTAGAACTTTTGGAATGTTCTAGAGACGTTGCCATTTGGAAGATTTAGGAGAGAAAAATCATGATCATGGAGAGAGAGAGAGAGAGAGAGAGAGAGAGAGAGAGAGAGAGAGAGAGAGAGAGAGAGAAGAAGAAGAAGAAGAAGAAGAAGAAGAAAAAAGAAGAAAAAGAAAAAGAAAGAAAGATGTATTAATGTTTTTTCCATGCGGAAAGGCAAATATTTCAAGGAAGTACATATCAAGTGTGTTTCACAAGACGGATCAGTGCCGTCAATCTAAAACTAAAACTACTAAAAGTACTATGTAAAAGCCTATGAGGAGTAAGGAGAACCATGGTACTTTGACCATTTACAAATGAACTGAAAACTCCTCATTTCTCTAACTCTACTACAACAGTCTCCACTACCTCTTTAACTTTGTTTTCTACGAAACGTATTATCCTGTCTCTGTAAATGAGAGGTTTCCTTAAATCTTTTGCTTTCTGGCGGGCCTGTTCCCGTTCTTGTACTTGTACAAAAGTCAGATCTTCATCCAAGAATATGCGAGTATCTTTCAACTTGGCTTGATCATGGAGAGCATCTCTCCTATGTGCTAATGATGAGAAGTGGATAACTAATGTTTCCGCATCTTTCTTGGTGCTCCAGGCCTTGTCCAGGCTAGCATCGTTGTGCTGGAGTGTATTCGTCAAATTTTTTTTGGCTTTCTCAATTGCATCTTGTGTATTGGGGATTCCACGCACTCGAACGTTGAGAGGGAGCGACCCTGCTTCACACTCCAAATATGATCAGAGATGCCAGTACTATGCCGGAAACATTTCAGGACGCACTCATAAAGTGCCATTACAGCCAAAATGATGTCGGTGGAGAAGCCAAGATCTCGGAGTCTCTGAATGAGCAAGGAGTGAGGAACAGAACCAAAGGCCTTCCCGAAGTCCACAAAACAGCAGTAAACCTGTGCTTAGCTTCCTCAATCAGGGCCCGTAACGTGAAGATTGTTAGAAATTAATGATAAACTTCATTGTTACTGTTTACGATGTACATTAATGTTGACAGCTGTAATTAGCCGTAGGCTAGTCTATTAGTCTACTCGTAGGTTTTCTCTCTCTATCAGGGTTCAGGGTTCATTTATACATTTTACATTCAGTATGCAATAGTGTGATATAGTGATAGTGTGTGTTCTTCTTCCTCTTTCTTTGGTGATTGCTTATGGTCACTGCTTGATGTTGCATATCTGATTATTGACATGTAGAGCTGCGATAAACCTGCGTGCCTGATCAGTGGATACAACTTGTCACAGGCTCCGTAATGAAGTGAGATAGTCCTTCACGGGAGGTGAAAGCTTGGAGAGACAAAAACGGCTAGAAGAAATCCTTCTTTGGTGTATTTTGCAGGTTTGGAGCTCAGAATCATCAGTGGGGAACGAAGACACAGTCCCGAAGGCATCAGAAAGGCCAGGGCTACATCAGACAGATTGAAAATCTGTTGAGTGGGGAGATTTTTACAATACTTCCTAGTTGTTGTGTAAAGCACAGTTCCGAAGGCATCAGAAAGGCCAGGGCAGCATCAGACAGATTGAAAATCTGTTGAGTGGGGGAGATTTTTACAATACTTTCTAGTTGTTGTAAAAAGTGCCATTTGTGTGAGAGGTTTGCCAAGAAATCTCTCATTTGTTTGTTTGGGGTACCGCAAATCACACTAGACAGTGTCTAGTATTGCCATTCAAAGTTAGGAGGCTTCATACTTTTTACATTACTGATCTCTGTCTTTTGAACGATCACACATTTTGAAATCTAGAATATTTTCTCTAAAAGTTCTTATATTCCCTCTATTTTTCATCTCGTCCGTACCAATATCGGATCGACGCGCCAGAGGTAAAGAAAACCAAGAGCAGTCGTACATCCGCGCGTCATACCGATATCGCATATCAGTCAGTACCAATATCGGATCCACACGCCAGAGGTAAAGAAAATCCAGAGCAGTTGTACATCCGCGTGTCACACTGATATCGCATATCCGTACCAATATCGGATCCACGCGCGCAAGCTAAAGAGAATCCCGAGCAGTCGTACACTCGCGCGTCGTCGTACTGATATCAGGTGTACAACCAAAAATATATAGTTTTGTGGTGTGATAAATTTCGTGATTTAGACTCATCTATCCAGTAATGGCAACTCTAAGCGAGAGTGTCCTTAATGAGTCAAGCAAATTGGAAGGAGCCGGCAACTATGCAGTTTGGAAATTCAAACTGAAGAACATTTTGATGGAAAAGGAGCTATGGAAGATCGTGACAGGTGAAGAGACAAGGCCAGTGATTAAAGACATGAAGAACAACGTCAAGAGAACTTGAGTCATTTCAACAAGGGATTTGATCAAGCTCTTGCAGTCAGAGGACGTGGTGGCAGATTTGGTTGTGGAAGACACCAATCAAGAGGTGGAAACTCAAATCGTGGATCGTTCCAACAATTTCAAGAACAATCCAATGATGGCCCGAATCGAGGCAATTGGAATCAAGGCCGAGGTCAAGGACGTGGCTATTCTAGGCAAAATAAACCTGGAAATTGTAGATACTGCAACAAACCTGGCCATTGGGAGCGTGAATGCTTCAAGAAACAGAAGGAGATAGAACAAAGAAAAGGCAAATGGCAAGCGGGAAATTATGCTGATCAACATCAATTTGATGATGATTATTATGAAGACAACTATGTTAATCAACATCAATACAATGATGATCAATATGAAGATGATACAGGTGAGAGCTCAAAATTGTTCAAACTTGTTCATTACAACATTAATGACAAGTGATGAAGCCAAGGATACCTGGTACATTGATAGTGGTGCGTCCAAGCACATGACTTCAAGGAAAGAGTGGTTTTCAGAACTCAAGGAAACTCACAATGGTGATGAAGTTGGGCAAGCCGATGGCCAATTGCTATCTGTTAAAGGATTTGGAGTGGCACCAGTGAAGTTAGCCAGTGGGATGATAAAGCGGATAAGCAATGTGCAATATGTACCTGGCTTAGCTAACAATCTACTATCTGTTGAGACGATGGCTGATCAACAACTCAAGGTTGAGTTTGACAGTGACAAATGTCTTGTCAAAGACATCAAGATCTTGAATCGGTGTCCTACAAAGTCCGTGGAGGGTAAGACATCTTATGAAGCTTTTACTGGAAAAAAAACTAATGTTTCTCATTTACAAGTATTTGGTTGTGATGCTTACGCTCATGTGCCTGATGAAAACGAAAGAAGCTGGATGCAAAAGCTGTTAAATGTATTTTCCTTGGATATGATGAAAGAGCCAAGGCATACAGGATGTATGACACAGATGCACAAAAGATCGTGATTTACAGAGATGCTACTTTTGATGAGATGGGTCAAAATGACCAAATAAAATCGACAATCGATTCCTTTGATGATAAAGCCAAAGTACAGGTGAAGAAAGAAGTTGGTGTCGATATGGAAGAGCCAATGGAAAAAGACAGGGTTAATAATGAGACTCCTAGGAGAGTGCCTAAGTGGTACTTGTCAATAACAGGTGATGCTAATAAGGGAGATACTCCCGAATCAAGTGAGCAGGGAGAGCTTAGGAGATCAAGCAGAAATCGAAAACCTCCAGCTCGACTAGAGATGAATCTAGCCCTAATGGGATCCATGTTAACGGCTTAAGAACCTAAAACTTTCAACAAAGCAAAGGAACACAAGGAGTGGTGTGCAGCTATGGAAACAGAATTGGAAGCTATATCGAAGAACAAAATGTGGGACTTGGTTGAGCTACCTGATGGTAAGACGCCTATCACATGTAAGTGGATCCACAAGACGAAGTATGGAGCGGATGGGCAACTCAACAAGTACAAGGCACGACTAGTTGCAAGAGGTTTTGAGCAGCATGAAGGTATAGACTTTGAGGAGACCTTCGCACTTGTAGCTAAAAGGTAACTATTCGCTCTATCATTGCAATTTCGGCTTTCTATGGATGGAAAATCCAGCAAATGGACGTCAAATCTGCTTTTCCTAATGGAGTGTTGGATGAAGAGGTATATTTAGAGCAACCTCAAGGGTTTGTTGAGCCAGGGAGAGATCATTTGGTTTGTAAACTCAACAAAGCATTATATGGATTGAAGCAAGCACCACGAGCGTGGTACTCTTGCATTGATGAACTTTCAAGCGAAGGGGAATGGTGTTATGTACCATAACGATACGCCCTTCAGTGACGGCCTCGCAAGGGGCATGACGCAGGACTGGAGTTATCGACATGTCTAGGTGCCACGCGTCACCATCCTAGGTGGTCAAGTGTCGCCGGCAGGACTGCGCTTGATGAGACCCACTGTGCTATGCCTATATAGTGGTGGGGTTTCCCTCTTTCCATTCACTCAGTCTACCCGAGAGTTGGTGGATGGAGAGCACGTGCATTAGCCAGGATGTATCTCCAGGCCAGGAGATGTGTGCTAGGGAGAGCCGAGTGCGATGGTTGGTGGTATGGGATGCCGGTATTGTAGGAGGCTTGACCGGGCATGATTGTGTCGATTGCTCCAGGGCATGGGGGTGGGTCGGTTGTGACCCTACGGCTGGGTGGTTACGGTGCGTCGTCACTGGTATGGGGTGTGCGGAACCTTCAAGGCAGTCGATGATCTTAGGGAGTTGTTACAGTTGGTATCAAAGCCGTCGATTTTTCTTAAGGTGCACACGTTCCCTTTGTGTGAATGTGGTTCGGTATTCCCTACTGGAAGGTGTCTGGTTGCATTCTGATAACCTGGTTCAAATTTAGTTTTGATGAGGTTAAAATTTTTGTTGTTAAGATAAGATCTAGTTCTTTGATAGCTAGCAAATTTTCTTAACAATAGTTTTTTTTTCTTTCTTCTTTCCTTTCATTTCAACATTCAAAACTTGATAAAGTTAAGCGTGCTGGAATGTGGTAAAGAAAGTTTATAATCTGCTTATTAGTTTTTATAAGCATTTCAGATTGAAAGGAAACTTCAATTCAAAGTTTGTGGGAGTTTTTTTTTTTAACACTCAGCCAGCAAGTATACTATAATTATTTTCATTCTAATATATAGAAGGATTTTTTTTCTGGAATTCAATTTAGCTTGCACGGATTTTAGCTGTTAGAATCAGTTCTGACATAGCTGTATCCACGCAGTTCTACGGATTTGAGTGCTTTTAAATTGCATATTGCAGTCTCGAATCTGTCTCGCTCCTTTTAATTCTTGTTGGCAGAGTTTGAGCTGAGAATTTCGTTCCTCAGTTGTTTTAGTCACTGCTGCTTTGTAGCCGGCTCAAAGAGAAAGGTACTTCTTTTTGCAGGCCGTTGATTATCTTCTGATAAATTCTTTCTTCTTGAAGTTGTATCCTTTGGCACGCAGATAGAGCCTATATCTATGGCTCTGACTCCTGCGCCTAGAAGCCCGTGTTACTTACCACGGATTTTTCTTTCCCACGAAATCCGTGCAGGTGGGCGCAGTCTATCTGCGGTGTCTGTCAACGCATAGGTATGGGGGGAGGGGGGAGGGGGAGTAATAAATACCTCCCCTTGAGCAAGTAATTTGCTGAAGTGACAGGCCGGGGAGTAGCGCGCCTCCCCACGGACCTTTCATCCCTCCTACCTTGTGGTGGCATTGAAAAACATTGCTAAGTGTAAGTTTCATAGTTTAAGACTATTAATTTAAACTTTTAGCTCAAGGCTTGAGTAATCCCCAAGCAAAGAGAACCAATATTGTTCTTGGTGATGGCCTGTCCTTGAAGGGCTGTACGTTCTCCCTCCTCCACTTCTGTACCTGCAGATCTCCATGAGAGGGGAGAGAGCTGTAGTACGTTAGGAGTTTGAGAGGGGAGAAAGGGCCAAAAGTGTATTTAAGGAATCCTTGGGGTCCATGAGCCATGTGGCACCTTTTGGTGGTCCCACATGGCTAGAAAAGCCTAGAAGGGACAAATGGGGCCTTTCTTGGGCCCCACTTGTCCTTTTTGCATGAGGGTGGAGAGTAGCTTTGGGGAGGGGGTAAAGGAGGTACGTTCACTTCCTTTCCCTCATTCTCCCAAGTTGTTGTAGAGTTCTTTTGCTCTCAAGTTGCTTGTTCTCAAGTTGATTATTTCTTGAGGCCCTGTGCACTAGCTTTTCTCTTTTTGTGGTTTTAACACTGTAGCTCTCCGTTTTCCCTCTAGTTTTTTGCCAGTTTCTCATTTATCCATGGACACCCCTATGGATGAGACTAGAGCTCCAAGTCCCGTCGGGACTGATATGGAGAACATGACGCGTGCCATTAATTTGTTATAGCAACAAATTGTGGACATGCGTTCAAAGCATGAACGGGCGGAGGCTGAGATACGGGCTATGTCCCAGTCTCGACAAGCTCTCCTAAACCTGATGTTTACTTCGGAATTTTTTACCGGAGAGAAGAAGGACAGACACCAAGATGTGGTGTTAGCCTGGTTAGATCGATGGACGTCGCATTTCTCCATGCACGATCTACCAGATAGCTCGTGTATTTCAACGGCCATCATGTTTTTACGCGGTAAGGCGTATTCTTGGTGGCAGGACCTTAAAGACCGAGCTACAGTCCCAACCACTTGGGATGACTTCCAGGTAGCCTTTAAGGCTGCCTTTATGCCTGTCCTAGAGCTACATTGCAAGTGGGGACGAAGCCCTTGGACGTCTACTTACAAGACTTCCAAGAGGCTGCTTCGCGGTTTTTTAACCGCATAGACGAAGTACTCCTTAAGCTGCATTTCATCTTGGGCTTGCCCAAGGAATATCAGTTGGAGGTATGCCGTAATCAGCCACAGTCCCTAGAGGATGCTGTGCGTTTCGCTCGGATTTTCGACGATACGCACACGATAACCCGCAAAGAGCAACCAAAGCCCGAAGCCAAAGACAAATCCTCTGCCGGTCCTTCTTTCAAAAAGGGCAAGGAGCGCATGGTCGTCGAAGCTTCTCCTTCGGGGAAGAAAAAGAAGCGCCCTCGGTTGGAGAGAGCGGACTTCGACAAGGCCAAAAGCGACGGGCTGTGTTTCTCTTGCATGGAGAAGGGGCACCTTTCCAAGGACTGCCCAAAGAGACGGAAGAAGGGTGGCTGCTCTTTTAAGGCACCAGGTAATTCTTCTATTTCTTGCATTGATGTATCTTTTAAGGATGAAACAATGTGTTTGAATTGTTGTTTTAATACTGCGGTGTTTGGACCTCACGACCTCATTCGCATGAATGGCTTCGTAGGTAGCCAACCTGTGGATATTCTTTTTGACGACGGTTCTACGCATAATTTTATTAATGCTAAGTTGGTGCAAAAGCTGCAGTTGGCAACCGCACCAAGTGACCACAAGTATGTGGTTAGGATGGCAGCTGGTGGAGAGCAGCAAGTCTGGGACCACTTTGTCCCTCACGTGCCGTTGAAGATTCAAGACTATGTAGATAGTTTGTCTTTTCATGTCATGAATCTAGATAAGGTGGATGTAGTTCTAGGAAAAGAGTGGTTTTTTGCTAGAAATGAGTCCTTAAAGAAAGACTATGCATCTCATTGTATTTCTTTCTTGCATAATGACTCATTGGTTTGCCTTAAAGGCGATGAGCCAGATCTACCTTTTGTAACTGCTCATGAAGCGAATGAATGTATTTTGAATTCTGAGTATTTTTCGTATTTATGTTATCTGAAAGATGAATCTTACATAGATGCTTTTAGTACTCATAATGTCAATGTTGATGTATCGTCTTCCCCCAAAGCATTGTCCTTTACTGATGATAATTTACAATCTTCTCCTGAGGGCAAAATCTTTAAGAGACTTAGGGAGGAATATAATGATATATTCCCTGAGCAGTTGCCTGAGGGTCTTCCCTCCTCACGGGGTGTAGACCATCACATAGATCTCCTTCCCAACAGCTCTCCTGTATCGCTTTTTCCCTACAGGATGAGCCCGAAGGAAGAAGATGAAGTTGCTAGTCAACTTAAGGAGTTGTTACGTAAAGGCCACATTCGGCCTAGTAAATCCCCTTGGGGAGCTCCTGTTTTGCTAACTGGCAAGAAAGACGGTGGTATTCGTCTTTGTGTTGATTACAAAAAGCTTAATAAAATGACATTAAAGAACCGCTATCCCTTGCCTCGGATGGACGACTTAATGGACCGATTGAATGGTGCTAAGTATTTCACCAAATTGGACCTTAGGTCGGGGTACCATCAAATTAGAATACATAAGGGGGATGTTTCCAAAACTGGTTTTCGTACTAGGTATGGCCATTACGAATTTTTAGTTCTACTCTTTGGTGTAACTAATGCCTCGACAACCTTCCAGCAGATGATGAACGATATTCTTCGTTCATATCTGGGGAAGTTTCTCGTGGTATTTTTAGATGACATACTGATCTATAGTAAGACTCTTGAGGAGCACGAAGCGCATTTGCGTATAGTCTTAGATAATCTAAGGCAGGCAAAGCTTTATGCTAAGGAGTCTAAATGTGAGTTCTTTCAAACTCGACTCAAGTATTTGGGACATATCGTTTCCGATCGAGGTCTTGAGATCGACTACGATAAGGTCCAGAAAGTTCGTGATTGGCCTATCCTGAAAACCATTACGGAAGTAAAATCTTTTTTGGGCTTCACAGGCTTTCTCCATAAATTCATTAGAGACTATGCCTTAGTTGCATTGCCTCTAACGAATCTTCTTAAGGGAGTAAAGAAAGCCAAACGGAAAACTAAAAAGGTCAATAAGAAGAGGCCGGAAGGCGTTCGAAGATCAGTCCCCCTGTTGTTTGGACTGATGAACTTAATCAAAGCTTTGAAGCTTTGAAGATGTTGGTGTCTACAGCCCCTATCTTACACATAGTGGACCCTAGCGGATCTTTCTTAGTGGAAACAGATGCTAGTGACTATGCGGTAGGTGCAGTCCTTTACCAGGATGGTAGACCTGTGGCTTTCGAGAGCAAGAAGTTGGACCTAGCTCAAAGTAGATATTCTACTTATGAGAAGGAACTTTTTGCTGTTATCCATGCGTTAAAGATCTGGGGACATTATTTGTATGGATCCAAATTCATGGTAATGACAGATCATGAATCTCTTAAGTATTTCTGTGATGCCTCGGACCTTAGGGGTCGTAAGGCCCGCTGGTCGGAACTCATTCAAGAGTTCAAATTCGACATTAAGTACCGTCGAGGTACATCAAATTGTGTCGCTGATGCTTTGAGCGGGATTGGAGAAGTTAATCAGTTATGCTTTGCTGAGTTCCAATCTGAGTTGTATCTTTCTCTGCGAGATCTATGTCGGACTGATGAGTTTTTCGGTCATATTTGGCAAGATGTCCTGGCAGGAAGCTCTTTAAGGAGAGACAACCTTGGAAAGCAGGATTCCAAGAAATCTCACGAAGAGAAGATACTTAATGATTATTCCATTCGGAATGGTTTGCTTTTCCGTAGAGGAAAAGGCTGTGTGCCAGATATCGCGGACATTAGGGCCCAAATCTTGCACGAGTGCCACGATAGCCCCAGAGCGGGACACCCTGGTATACAGAGGACGCTCGACCTTGTTAAAAGAGAATTTTATTGGCCAAAAATAAAAGGTCACGTTGAGGCATACGTTCAAAAGTGTGAACAATGCCAAGTAAATTAAGCGCAAAGACTCAAAGCAGCTGGTCTGTTGCATCCATTGGAAATTCCCAGCAAGAAATGGGAAAGTATTTCCATGAATTTTGTGTTCGGACTTCCTAAGTCAGGGAAGGGTCACGATGCTATTTGGGTAGTAGTTGACAGGCTAACCAAAATGGCACAATTTATTCCAACAAAAACTACTGTCAAAGCTTATGAACTTGCTCAACTTTTCGTCTTACACTATCTGCACTTAGTGCAAAAACCACTGAAGAGAGTGATGGAGGCATGGAATCGTGATCATGATTGGGGGTTAATGGAAGAGCAGTACTGGGTTCATTAAGATCCAAAATAGGGTTTGAAGGGGAGATAGGAATGGCTGTAGGCAGATCTGGAGTGAAGGTAGAAAAATCCCCATGCATCTCTGCTGGTTGCGCTGAGGATGACCGAGGCCTAGCTGAAGGTGCAGAAGCCATTGAGGCTGAAACGATGGAAGGTGACTTCCGATTCTTGGGCATGTTGCAAGCAGCCGCAGCACAGTGGGCAAGCCCAGCAAGCAGCAGCAGCGAACAACAGTAGCAATGAATAGGGTAGGCTTGAACAGGCGCATATAAAAATGGACAGGCCGCATTTGGAGCTGGCAGGGCAGGGTGTGATGTTGGAGTAGGATCGCGATGCTGGAGCTGGAGCTGTCACTGATAGGATGCCATCAGCCACAATGGGGAGGCGCTATCAGCCGCTGGAGAGATCGCGCCATCAGCCGTGGAGAGAGAGAGAGAGAGAGAGCGAGAGAGAGAGAGAGAGAGAGATCTGTGCAAATGAAGCTGCTGCCACAGCACCTTGCTGAATTCTCTTTCTTTGGAAAGAAGTTGGTTGTTCCTTTCTTTCAAGCAGATTCATGCATGGGATTTGGCACGGACTGTTACATTGGCAGAGGAGTTCACGTGCTTCTCTTTCTTTCTTTCTCTCTTTCCTGGACAGGTCGCTGCCATAGCATTTGCTTGAAGCGATTGAACATAGAGACAAACATATTTTTAAGCATCACGTACACTGATTGCTTGGATGAGACAGCTAATGAGAGAGAAAATCTGAAATGCTTCAGTTCTGTAGAATGACAAATGCTTATTTCAGTGCAATCCTTGATGTGAAGTTTTGCAATGTGAAAATCCATATAAAGGCTGTTTTTTGGTTTGAATTTTGCTAATAAATTAGATCTAGAACGAGTACTTTTAGGGTTCGGTTTAGGCTACATTTGAGGGTCTTGGGAGTAAAAAGTAATGATATAGCGAGGTGAGAGAATCAGTGGTTACAGAATCAGCCCCTGCGTCTTTGAATCAGAAAAAATTGGGCCAGAAATAAAAATGTAGATTATTTTGCTATACGATTTAGAAATCTAGAAATTGGTATATTTATTTTTGCAAAATCTGTCTTTCAAAAAGGGACTAATCTGTTCCCTTGAATCACAATTCAACAAATTAAGAAATGCAATAATTTCCTCGCAATTCAATCTTTCTTGAATGTGAAGCCTTGGTCTTTGTTATCAGAACGTCTGTTTAGATTTCAAAACCTTGTACTTCTGTGAGATCATTCTGTTTGGAGCTTTTACCTGATAGTATATCCTTGCTTGATTTGTTGCTTATTTATAGCGTGTGGCACAACCTAACAAGCATGGCTTGCTTTTTTTTGTGCAGCAACCAACCTTTAAAGCCAATCTGTTATTCCCGTGACAGTTTTGATCGAAATGACCAGCCTATGTCCTCAAAATTGGTCAAATTCATGGAAGAAACGCAAGAATCAAAATTTTCTTCCGAGAGTACATGCGATAGTGCTGCCGGAAATGTGTTGGGTAACACTCAAGGAGAATTCAGTGATCAATCTTCTTTGGTGCCAGTGCAAAGTGACGCTTCCCTAGCTGAAATTGCAAAGTGCATAGCCTTATTTCTCAACGTTAGTATCTGGGAATCCCTTGCTGAAGCATTGTTGAAACAAAAAAAAGTGAAGTTGACACCTTATTTGGTCAGTGAAGTACTATGGCAGCAAAAGGATATTGACAAGGCTCTGGGTTTTTTTCGGTGGACAATAGGAAGAAAGGGCTTGACTAGCGATCCTCGAACCCACATAGTTATGATCACGCAGTTAGAGAAAGCAAAGAGGCATGTGGAAATTTGGCAGCTCATAGAGGATATGCCGAACAAGCTTTTGGGTTCAAGTGCTTTGACGGTGACAAAGATTATGGACTGCTTTGCAACAACAGAAAGCATAAGTGAAGCTGTGAATGGGTTTAAGTCAATTAGATCTTCTGGATCTGCACCCTCTTCATTATCTTATTCTTGCTTTCTTGGTCTTCTTTTGAAGATTGGTCAGGTGGATGAAGCCATTCCTCTGTGTATGATGGCGGTTATGGAAGGCTCTATTGATGCAGATTCTTGTAACATCCTGATTGATAGCCTAGCAAAATTAAACCGATCAGACATAAGCTGCAAACTTTTTCATAGAATGCGAAGAGGCTGCTGCAAGCCAAATTTGGTCACTTACAACCTTCTCATCAACTATCTTGGGAAATCACGAAAAGTACTTGAAGCCTGCAATATTTTCCATTTGGTAAAAAGAGATGGGTTGAAGCCCGATGCAACTTTGTATTTGAGTCTCATAAATATATTAGGAAAGAATGGCAAAGTGAACCTTGCCCATCAGTACTTTAAAGATCTGAAGTTACTGGTTGGAAAGCCTAGTGCTGTAGCCTATGCCTGCATGATTGACAGTTACGGGAGAGCTGGAAAGGAAATTCAGGCCTTAAAGATGTATGATGAGATGAAAGAGAATGAGGTACACCCTGATGTTGTTGTATATAACACCCTGTTCCGTGTCCTTGGTCGAGCAAGAAATGCCATTGCAGCCAACAGGCTATTGGGTGAAATGAGATACAAGAAGTGCGAGCCTGATTTGCAAACATATAACCAGATGATTGACTGTTTTGGCCGAAATGGCTGGATCCAGAAAGCATTTGATATATTCGGAGAAATGAGAAGGCAAGGCATGCTTCCTGATACTGTTACGTATTGTATTCTCATAAATAGTTTAGGGAGTAAGGGTGAAGCACCTAAAGCTTTTGAGCTTTTCAAGGAGATGGTTTCAGAAGGCTTCCACCCAAATGTGATCACTTACAACTCGATGATAAAAGCTCTAGCTCGAACAAATTTCTATGAACAGGCATTTCAGCTATATGAACAGATGCCAAGACATGGATGCCAACCTGATGCCATTACATTCAGTATACTTCTAGACATGTGTACTGCTCATTGTGATGCTAAAAGGTCTGTGAGACTTTATAATGACCTTAAAGCAGCTGACGTAACTCCCGACAAAGCAATGAAGAAGATTATTTTCCGATCCATGCAATTTTTGCAGCAGGAATCACATTTATATTCTCAGAACTGTGGGAGGAATGCCATGTGCCAATTTGAAACAGCCTGAGCTTTGAGAACTGCTCAGTCTTTTAAATTAAACCACTTGATGCAGATGTTTAGTTGCTGCTTTGTTCATTCTATATTTACCAATTTGTTTTGGATTCCCCAGAGCTTTATTTTGTGTGGGAAATTTCCATACTCATCAACATCTCTTGAAGAAATTTCAATGAACAGGCATTTGAACTATATGAACCAGTGCCAAGACATGGATGCCAACCTGATGCCATGACATTCACTATATTCTTGACATGTGTACTGCTCATTGTGATGCTAGAAGGTCTGTGAGGCTTTTTAATAACTTCAAGCAGCTGATGTAACTCCCGGCAAAGCAATGAAGAAGATTATTTTCCGATCAATGCAATTTTTGCAGCAGACATCACAATTTTATTTTGAGAGCAGTGGGAGGAATTCCATGTACCAACTGGAAGCAGCCTGAGCTTTGAGAACTGCTTAAATCAAAGCAGATGTTTATAGGAAATTTTCGTACTCATCAATCCATCTCTGAGCCATGGACAAAGGTATTTTAGCAAGTTTCAACTAACTATCCCTCGAGCCAGTATTCCTTTGCTTTTTGCTTTGAGTGCCTTGTATTGCAAGCTCAACAGTTACACTTGTACATGCTCATGTTCAATTTCATTGATAAAGAAGTCCATTTGATGAGTAATGATTGATGCCTCCACTCCTGAAAGGTGTCCAATCACTAGTACAAGCTATGTTTATGTGAACAATTGTCCAAGCACAATATTTTTGAACACAAATTCACATCAAGCATCACCAGAGGACAAATTTGGATAAAAATTTGAATCATCTTGTTACGATCTCCAACTAAGAGCACTCTTGGAAGTGAGTGGGGATGTTGTAGTATTTTCGTCCACATTATGTATGATGAAGTCGATGGTCTAAAACTTTGTGGGTGGATTCCAAAATGTTGAAGATTGCAACACTACTTTGTTATGTCGGGTATGATCCAGATAGAAATTGATATATTTTTCTGCCTTATCAGTGGACATGCAATTCACATTTTAGATCTTTGTCCAACTTACGTTCAGTTGGTTTGTGCTGATTCTTTCTATCATAAATGTTCCATTTTGTCCACCATCTATATTACTTGGTTAGGTTTTGAGCAAGTTAAAAGTGATGAAAAGTAGAATTATCTAGCTTTTCCAAGAGGAGGTAGGGATATCGTTTGATTGGCGTTGCTGTTTAGTGCTAGTCTTCATCTCGATTGCGTCCATTCTTGACCTTCAGAGAAGTGATAGAAACTAAGTTTTTTGTTCTTTGTACAAATGGATGATAGCTATTGTGTACATGTTTGTGTATGTGACCTATGCCTACGCTTGGGTGTTGACGAAGTGAGTAGGGATGTTGCAGCATTTGGCCTATGCTATGCATGATGAAGTTGATGATGATTAATATATCCAATTAAGATCATTGCATAAATATCAATCATAAATGCGTTGCATTCCGGAACGTAGAGTTCCGATCATGTTCCGTTCCGAAACTTTTTAAATTTTTTTTTCTGGTTCCAACGTTTGGAATGCTGCGTACGAGAACCCTATGCCTCTGGAACATAGTTCTGATGCAACTTAGATATCAATGCACGAGTATAAGATGAATTGTCTTTTGAAGGAGCTATTTGTTAACTTTTTGATAGGATCTAGTGCAATATGCAGATCAAATCAGACATTCACCATAGCTATACCTCTCAAGCTCTCAAAGATGGCACAACAAAAGTTAATGGTACTAAGAAAATCTCTGATTCTGGTCACCATCTTGCTATCCAATCCGATCACCGAAGCATCACTTGGCTCTCCTGGCTCTTAGCATTTGCTCGCTCTCCCTGGCTATGTGCCATCCGACATCATGCCAACGCTGTCTTTAAGTCGCCGCTCACGGGATCTCGAGACCAATGTCTCCCTGATCGTACTGAGGTATATGGCTCCAAGTGACTTCCTCTAGGCTTCTCCCTGATTTCACCACTTTTGAATCCGAACCAACCAGGTTCCAATACCTGTGCCAAGCCTAGACTCCTGTAGATACAACCAAATGCATGAAAGCTAGAGATAGCTTATCCACGCTCGTGATGGTAGACGCCTCGCCATCAAAGCCAATGCCCAAAAGAAAGAATGGCCCTGCTGCATCACCATCATGTACTCCTAGATGAGCACGCTGCCTAAGTACTCTAAAACAGTTTGTGACAATATGAGATCTCAGAGGGCATTTTTTTGATATATGCCTAACAATGTCCCCTCCAGTAGATCACGAGCAAACTACTCACCACAGTGTTTGCCACTATCACACCCAATCTTATGATGTGCATCAGCTCTCCGTACTAGAGTTGGCTCACAAAGCTCCAAACCTTGCCCATTTTGCATTTGGAATGTCCTGATTCCATCATGAATCCCTCATGTAAGCCCTGTCCATCAAATGCCTCACCAGTTGAAGTTTGGAGCGTAACAATTTGAAGTTCCCTATTGTTTCTCCATCACGTTTGTTGCCTTTTTCGATCTCCTCGCTTTGCATGCAGGTGTGGGTGCCACAAATCTGAGCTGTATTCTCGCAGATAAACCATTTCTTTGTATTCAGGGATAGTATTCGAATAGTCTCCCACAATAATCTTACAGAAGCAGTTTTGGAAAAAAGACCTGAAACTGAAAGCATAGCACACAACAACATGACGTTCAAAAGTATACCACTATCAAATTTTTGGGTAATATTCATACTGCAATAGTTCTTGCTAGTAGGAAGTAGCATCTCTTCTGGGTAACTTACATACAATACAATATATCCTTCTTGCTTGTAGAAATTTCAAAGTCTTTCCTGCAGATGCTGATAATTTTGCAACAATTTATAAGCTCTTTGGGTTTTATTTGTTACGTAGGACACAACACACCACTTCGCTGACCTGTTTGTATGTTTATATCTGACCTTGCTTCTTTCTTTTCATTTCGTGGAATAGATCAGCAAGTCTGATCACTTTTTTCTGCTTTTAATGTTGTGAGTGATTTCTTCTATGTAAATTGAAACTTGCTTTCTTTTGCAGGTGATGATAGCTTGGGCCTCCAAGAAGAACAAACTTTGAAGGAAAACGTAAGTTCTTCATCTTTTGAAGGAAATTGAATGCTTTCAAGTGATAAATTGTCAATCAATGTGTTTTTGGTTTTTTTCGTAAAATTGAATTACCCCCCAGATTTAGTCTCATTCTCTTTGTTGTTCAGCCTTGCCGATCCTTTATGGAAAGAGGGTTTCTTGGTTCTGCTATCTGTTTTCCTCCTCTTGCTGCATAGATGAAGCTTGCAGTGCAAGAGGATATGCTTCTGGATTCTCGCTGGTGAATTGAAAAGAGTATAATGGAAATATAAGTGCCAAGCCCTGAAGTGTTGACAAAACGAATGGCTCCTGTTCGTCAAATTGTAGCATGACAGGTAGCCTGGTCCAAACCCAAGGAGGATTGAACTGATTGTTGATCCACAGTGCCTCCTTTCTGGTCACGTCCATCTGAAGACGATCTCTAGAAGGAGCAGGATAAAGAGCAGTATAAGTGAGAAGTAGGAGAACAGGAGAGGGCGTAATCGTTTGTGGGTCTAATGATGATGAGGTGGGGGCACAAAAGGAGTGGAGATTGATGATGAGGAGGAGGAGAACAATCAGAATAGAGGAATGAGAAGAGGCTGCAATAGAGCCAACTTTCTAGAATATATGGAGTAGTTGAACCTAAAAGCATATTGTTTTAAAGATGTCTCTGTCTTCATGATTTTGTGGCTTGCACTACACTTGAAGAGGCCATAGACAAGTCAACTATGACTAAAGGGATTATTTTGATTAAGGTTTAATGTGCTACAAAGGAGAGAGACGCTAGGTGCGTTGAGCAAGACATGAATATTCAACATAATTTTTGGCATCCCTAGAGTTGATTGAACAAATTTTCCTTTTAGACTATTTTTGTGTTGATCTCTAAGGGCCTATAGCTATTGTAAATGGAGGTTTCACTAGCTATTATGTTTTTTACTAACTCTTTTCGTGTTTTTCTTATTAGTCGTTCTACCTTCGAGCCTCCGATCTTATGGTTGGTAAGGGATCACGTATACAACAAGATATATGATCTTTTAATATACATTTGAAAGAGATTTTTTGTGTTACTATCATGTATTTTATAATTTTCTTTGATTACCTACAGTTGACTTTATAATAAGTAATATAAAATAAATCATGTCTGAGAGTGGAATTTCCTAAAGTGTCATTGCATCATGAAAGTCAGCCTTCTTTCAAAACTTGACAAGTTCACATTTTATTTAATAGTTGGCCAACGTGGAGAGTACACAGGTTGGCAAGGGACCATTTGCATTCGTATTTGATAAAATTTTTATTTTCAATGTTAAGAGAACTACAAGCAACCACTATGACAATATTCCCTTCAGCATATTTTAGAAAACACTTTGCATTACCATTGCATCTTTCTGTAATGTCACAAGTTTTTTTTGATGGACACATATAAAACTATATATGTTTTCGACAACACTTTTAGGGATTATTTCAAGAGTTCACACATTTGGAAGATACAAACCTCACATTTATCTATGTTTTCTTTTAATGAGCAATACAACTTAGATCATATATTTGCATGTCACACTTTTATCTAAACATAGAATGCCATTTCACCCAATTACAAAAAATACATCCATATGGCATCAATGGACCAGATTGTTTCATCTTGTCAAGTGAATAATCCAAATCCGGCATTCGCAATTGTTTTCTTTTGCAAACAATTTATTTTTTGCGAATATGGAAACACTTGGGATACAGGTAGACCAACAATCATACTTAAAACATATTGAGCATCTTAGCAAGATGAAGTAAATGTTCAGGTAAAGTCTACGATGGCAGATATCTTCAATTATTATGTCAATATAACATAGCATCCTACTTTCATTCTTTATGCGAGATATGTTACGTGCAAGATGAGTCCATTTTCTTATAGGAGTGCCAAAAGTAAACAAAATTGGGTGCTCCAGAAAAGGGGGACACTCTTGATTAATTTTGCAAAGTTTAAGCACTCATAATATCTTCTTCATAATTATCCATAATTGGTTTTTATCCTTAATCAAAGATGATCCAAAATCTATTTATTTGACTAGAGCTGTATGAAATTTTGCATTGTTTTTGTCATACACCCAATGAAACATACAAGTGCTAATAAGAAAAGAGATTGAGTGTTATTGAATGAATCACCCTATGAAACATATATGTGTGTACCTATGATATCACTCTGTCTTCTTGGATTCATGATATTGATGTTTGTTTATTTATAATATCATTTAAAGGCTCATAACACATCAACTATTGCTTGAAAACTCTTCATTAACAGATCATCGCTACATTGCACTTTGCTCATGTGCAAATATGTTTCTCATGAAAATAATCTTTCTGAAACATAAAACAAGCCATATTAGCACATTCACCATGAATTAGCATTACATCTATTGGATTTGAAATTTTAAAGTTCAACATCCTCGTACTAATAAAACCATAAGTTAACTCTCTTGTGTTGAATCACTCAACAAAGATGTATCTATAGAAGTAATCATTGCTCTCAACACGTTATAAAATCACTTATATCACATGATCCGTGGGAACATTAGACTCCACCTCCTTGACACGATTCTAACATGATTTCAAATAATTGAGCTCTTGACATTTGACTCCACCTTCCCTGACTTGTGGGAACATTCGACTCCACTTCCTTGACATGATTCTAACATGATTTCGAATAATTGAGCTCTCGACATTTGACTCCACCTCCTCGACACATTTCTAACATGATTTCTGAGTCCTGTCCAGTGGTGGGTGGGTGTTAAGATTTTTAATACCAGTCGGGTCTTGGTATTACGATTTTAAAACCTTTTTGATATCAATCGGGTATGAATATATCAAGGTTTACAAATTGGTGGTTGGTATCAACCGACCTGGGTATTGGGTAATACCAGCTGAGTATAAACCCGAGTATAAGTATATAATTTCTTTCTAAAATTAGACTTTTTATCAAGGGTAATATACATTTAATGGAAACCATGACCTTTTTAAATGTAATATGCCTCTGATTTTAAAGGCCAATACTTTGCTGGTGCTCACCAATGACTTTGGGAGACCATGAATAATATTTATCACATATGAAACAAACTAAAAATGGATACGATATTGTTAAAATCAAAATTTTTGCCCCTAAATCAAGTATCGGTATGTGCATTGATGGGCTAAAACCAGCCCAAGTCGGATATCGACCCTGGTATCACAAAATCGTATACCGATCGGATATGTTCTCTGATACCAGTGTCAATACCATCGCTGATACCGCCCGGACACCTATATACCCGCCGCAACTCGTCGTGTCCCGAGGTTGGGGCCCAAGTCAAAGGGACATAAAGTTTTAAAGGGGGGGGGTTTTGGGACCTTTATGCTTACCCAGCTGAAGCCATTGCTTTTATTAAAAAATAATAATAATTCCACATGCAGCAGCAGGAGGAGGAGGAGCGGCAGCAGCAGCAGCAGCAGCAGCAGGAGCATTAGCGATGGCGGAAGCAAAGGAAGAGGTTGGCGTGGAGAGCATGGAGGGTGCTGGGATCGTTATTGAGGTGGAGGAGGAGGTGGTAAAGGCGGAGGAGGAGGTGGTGCAGCATCAAACGCATCACCAAAATTTGAAGGAAGGAGGGGAGGAAAAAGCGGAGCTGGATGATGGTGCAATGGAAATGCAAAATGTGGAAGAGGTGGTGTCATCTGGTGGCGACAAGGGGCAATTTGATTTGGCGCCGGAGTCTCAGCTTTCAGTCGACGACAGCAGTATCCTTCATGTGGTTCTTCGATTTCAACGTTTTTCCCTAACTGACAACCCGCTCTTCAGTTTGGCTATGTAGTGTCGATTATTCCTCGCGTTGTTTCTGATGCCATTTCAGGTTTTTTTTTTTCTTCCTTTGATGATATTTTGTGGTTTTCCTATTCTATGGCCTTACCCCTGCGCTTGCTATTTCTCAGGGTTTTTGATATTTGTGTTTTCCCCCGTTCTATGACCTTGCTATTCCTTACGCCATTTAGGGTTTTTTCCTCTGATATTTTGTATTTGCCCTCCTATGCCCATGAGATGCCCTTGCTGTGTCCATGCTACGCCCATGCTAGACCCATGCAATGTCCACGATGTGCCCTTGCTTGCAGAGTATGATGGGGATTGGGTTAGGATTTAGAGCTTACTACATCATGCCATTTCAAAGAAGGATAAAGCAACCAGAAGAGAAATTGAAAATCAACACGTGAATCTGTATATTTGCCTTTCAACTATCACTTTTCCTTGTTTTTCCCGCTCTTATTGAATGTGTTCTTAGACATACATAGACTTTTTTATAGTGCCATGATGCGCGATTGAACTTATTATTGTACAAAGTATAAATTCCATTGCATATTCTTCCATTGTTGCCTGTCTTGTATTGGATGCGACCACATGTGTAGGGGCCAGACCTAGGTTCTTGGTTCTTATAGTGTGGGGAATATTGTGTTTGGGTTCTAAGTAGGAAGAAAGCTTGGCTAGTTTTTGAAACCCAAAAAATAAGTTTGAAGTACTTACTTCTCCATGCATAAAGTAGCAAGGACAGCTCAATGGAAATGAAAAGCATCTATGTAGATGCAATATTGTCTTCCACAGTTTGTATCGGGGTATAATATCATCTAGTTAGGCAGGTTTATGTGTAGTTGCTATTCCTAATGTAATGCAATAGCGGAGCCAAGTTTGAAACGCAGGCGATCATTATATCTGGACAGTGGTCCATCAGTACATGTCACATACAAATGTTTGACAAGGTCCTCTCTTTCTTTTTCCTGCATGTTTTATTGTAAAAAATTGCATCTTGTGGGCAAGTTGTTTTTGAACTCTTACTTGCGCCCAATGTTTAATAGAAAGTCCTTAGTTAGGCAAGACAAGTTCTATAGACAATTCATGTCAATTATGTTGTAAGGATCACAATTTTGTTGCTGATAGAAAATGCTTCAAAATTAAGAATTTTGAAATCACAATCAATGTTTGTCATCAATTTGCGCTGTTTAGACTTACAAATATGCTTTGTATAATTCGTGTTCTTTTCCAACTATTATATATCTTCATTTTTAAATCGTTTGTTGTTCAAATGTGTAGTACCTTGAATTTTTTCAAACCTTTTTAAATGGGAAATGATTTGTTTCATCATGTTATTTTTTGGTTTGTTCATGTCTTTAATTTATGAGGGAAACTTGAACCAATTTTGTTGGTAGGACTACAAGAATTAGTGCTACTTATTTTCAATGTAACTATTGGTGCCAACTAATTCCGTCCACTTTCCTTCATTTCAGATTGTTGAAAGATTGTATTGTTACATTCTCAAATGCTAGGTCGTAGCTTAATGTTATTATATGATCAAAAAACGTTGCTGATTGTAGTTCAGTGATAGTATATGATGCATAAAAGTTGCTGATTTGGTGTCATTTGGTTGGTCTGTTCAGAGAAAGTAGAAAAAAGTTACAAGAAGTGCTTCGAGGTTGGGCAGAGTGGCAAGGCCACACTACAACTTCTTCAAATGTAAGGTTTCTAGTTTATGCACTTATGTCAAGATATACATTATGACAATTATCAATATCATATGTTGTAGGTGTTTGAGCCAAATAATTTTGTGTATTTAATTCATCAGGCATGCTATAGCAAACTGTTTAAGATGTCTTGAAACTCTCTTTGTTTGCTTTTCCTCCTAACTTTTACCGATGACAATGTGCTTTCTTTGGTCTCTCTTTGGCCTATTAAAAATCATTTTTTAAAGGATTAAATTGCATAGCTTTAAACACATAAGCCCCTCTTTAGCTTCTTGGAGTACAATAGTTGCTTGTCTCATTGACACGTTGTACACTTTGGAAACCTTAATATTTAAATTAGTTGTTTGGTTTAGTATGCATATTAGCACTATTTATGACATTTATTTTTAGTTTTGTGCTAGCCAATCAATGTAGTCTTCTTGAGTGGTGCTTTTCAGTGTCAAGCTCGTCGTTCTAATCACTTTTCATTTTTACTGCGCTGGAATCCGAACCCAAACAAGAAAGTTATAGGGGTTTGAAGAATGAGAGAAAAAAAAACTAAATAAACGACTTAGAACAAAGGGGTTTAAAAAAAAAATACAAACTGGATTCTATAAAGTTTGAAATCCATGAAATGTTTTGGTGCTCGGGACGAATTACAAAGGACCGAAGATTGGCAATTTTTTTTTCCGGGCATGGAATGTGGGACTTAGTTCTTGACCGAATGGGAGTTGAATGGGATTTCAACCAAACGGGGGTTGAATGGGATTTCGATCGAATGGGAGTTGAATGGGAGTTTTAATGGGATTTCGACCGAATGGCAGGAAGTAGAGAGAGAGAACTCTCGACCGGATGAGAGAGAAAAACTCAACTAAATGGAGGGTAAGCGGCTTCAGTCCAAGGTGATCTCATCTTCTGCTGTCAATGCCAACGATGGAGTAGGTGGATGCAGCGGCTCAAATTCCCGAGCTCAGTTTCTTGCACTACGTGCAGCTTCATCGATTCCCAGAAAGAAGCATTTCTTGCTGATCCGATCGTATGATCTCTGTTTCCTGCTTCTTGTCAGGCAGAAGAGCAGATTAAGTGTGCGGCATAATGGCGTTGAGAACATTGGTAACACGCACAGCAGCAGCGCTGCCAACCTCATTTGATGCAAAGTATAACCGTTGTTCTGTCAAGAAGATATTCTTCAGTACCTGATGACTTAAAGTACTCGAAAATCACATGAGTGGGTGAAAGTAGATGGGGACACCGCTGTTGTCGGAATTACTGATCATGCACAGCATGAGTTGGGAGATGTTTTTTGTTCTTTCTCCAATTCTTTGCCAGATCGCCTGTCAACTCTGGTGAGAATTTCCGCAAATTTCACAGCTATGTACCGTGGCACTTCGGAATTCAGAAGCGGTATTAGCAATCTACATGTCCTCGATCAGTAGCGGTAGCAACAACACTTGGGCAAGAGATAATCTCCATAGTTTTCTTCATCCAATCTAAGATCGCCAAGACCTGAGCACCCTCAGGAATACCTTCAGGCCACATGGGCACCACAACATAAACAACAAAACGCTCACCTGCCTCTATCTTGCTAACAATTTTCAGAGCTAACTCTCTATCATGTGCAGAACACCGACATTTTGATCAGTGTCCCAAGCAAAAGATTTACCAAGGAAGTACTGATTTTTGATGTATATGAAATTCTCGGCACGACGAATAGCATGAACATTAGCATCTTGAATACTTTCGTCAACTGTGTTATCTTTACCGCTCACAAGACCTGCCGCAGCAGCTGCCTCGAGATTTTCAGGAAACCGTGATGCAGCTCCTCCATCAATGGATCGAAATAGTTGCACATTCCAAGTATCTAGATCATCCTGATGGAAATGTTCACTGTGGATCCAGCAACCCGTTGTTTCGATTGCCAAGAAACCATTGTCTGACGTCTGTCTGTTCTGCGCCTGTCTTCTGTGTTCGCTGAGATGGCGGTACCTTTAGCAACAAATGCTAAATCTCATTGTTCTGATCAGTTAACTGAGGAGGGGGCTAACAGAGCCGTGGAAGAACTGGGTCTGGAGGAGACATGTTTAAGATCTCGACCGAGTTTGAGGTAACCGAGGGGTAACCGAATCCATGAGGACTGAGGTAACCGATATGTTTAAGATCTCGACCGTAACTGAGGGGTAACAGAGTCGTGGACTCGGAGGAGAAGGTAAATGTTGACCGAGTGTTTAGGGCTTAGGGTGAGGTAAGGTGTATTAGGGTTATGGTTAGGGCGTGGTCAGGAGGGGGTTAGGGCTGGGAAAGGTAGGGTTAGTTTTTTTTTTAGAACTTCAAAATGAAGAATCAGAAAAAAATCTACAAAAGAAATGAAACTTCAGAGTTGAAACTTTGAAGTGCTTCTCTCTCACTTGGAAAAAATTACCAATTTTTCTTTCAAATTTCTGGCCATTCTGACCCATCTCCACTTATTTGATCATAACTTCCTCAATATTGATCCAAATCACACAAACTCAGTACCTCTGAAAAGCTAACAACAAGCTCTATCAACCTATAGTATCAGATCAATGATTGAATGTGATTTGATAGGTCAAATTTACAACAGAACAGGTCTGAAAATTTTGAGGAAGAAAAGCTAACAAAAGTAGAGCTAGGAATCAAGAATTGTCATAACTTTTTGGATACTAATCCAAATGACCTGCCATATGGATCAGATCAAAGCTAAAACAATGCTCTAAAATCCTATGGATAGAAACTTGAGATTAAAACTTAAATCAAATCTGAAAAATTCAAATCAAGTGAAAGCAAAATTTTAGTCACCTATTTTGACAGCTTTTTAGCAAAAGAGCAATAACTTTTGCATCTCTTATCCAAATGCCTTGCAAATTGGTGCAAATGAAAGCTAAGACAAAGCTCTACAAACCTATTGAATCAAATTAGAAATGAAAAACGAATTTGAATGTTGAAAATTGGTCTGAGCAGCCCTGAAAAAAAATTCAAAATTAGAAATTAGTAAAATGAAAGCTACAAAAACAATAAACTTATCAAATCTAATGAAATTCACATAGAATTATCATGAATTTAGGATCTATGCTCTGATACCAAGAAATGTTATGTGCCAAATTCCAAATTAATAACAATAACAATGAAGTAAAGCTAGAAGCAAGAAGATAACAAGACATTCATGATAACATATCAATAGAAAGCTAGAAACAATGAGATCACAATGGAATCACATTAGCAATGAAATAAAGAGTACAATCAATGGAAATGGAACATTGAGTCATGTGGATAGGGCACATGAGACCTAGCAATGGAGATCCCTATGGCTCACATTCACAAGGAGGAAGCAAGAAGCTCTCACTTGCAAATGAGCGAAAAGATTCACAAATTGATGTCTCTTGCCTAGTTATAGACAATGCTCTTACTTAACTAAACATAACTATCTTGAGGGATAGTTAGCCCTTGTTAAGTACTATTTAAGCTATATTGGGCCCTTGTTGGCCTATTATCCTTATTAATTATTTTGGAGGGCCTAAAGGGGGAATTGCCTTGTTCTTAAGGCTAATAGCTCCTTTTGGGCTTACAAAGCTTACATTGGATATTATCTTGCATGTATAAGCATGGATGTACTAACAGTACATGATAGGTGTGGCATTATCCATGAACCATTTTGAGTGCATGCTGCATTGTAGGATCAATGTAGACGCTCTCAATTAAAGTGTGCTAATTTTTCTTCGTTTTTCCATAGAGGGTGCAAAAGGCAAGCCATAGCAGGTAGAGGCTGGTGGAACCATTCCCATTTACCTTACCACTTCCACTATATCTCCTCACACCTGTAAAAACTTAGAATCTAAAAAGTAGATTTTTAGAGTCTGGCCAAAACTTAAAATCAATAAGAAGTCAAGGTTCAAGACTCAAGTGCAAACTTATAGCTACATAATGCAAATTCGAACCTCTTGATGATTACAAGACCTAGCTATGGATTATTTTAATTGCAATACTAGATTAATCATGAAAGCTTGAGAAACTTATCTATGGAAAACATCAAACACAATGGAAATGCTTAAGCACCTCACAACACCAAAACTTGGGGGGGAGAGAGAGAGAGAGAGAGAGAGAGAGAGAGAGAGAGAGAGAGAGAGAGAGAGAGAGAGAGAGAGAGAGAGAGAGAGAGACCATAACTTTGGTCTTCTTAGTGTTAACCCTCAAGCCTCATCTGTTGCAGAAATCATGAAGACTATCCAGTTGTCTCTGTAGACCTCTAGTCGAGGAGACCAAAGCCACATCATCTGCATATAGGAGAATAGCAATCAGAATATCTGCAACTTGTACCGCCACTCTGCTCAATGGCTCGCTCAAGCTCGTCAATATATAGCCCAAATAGTATAGGTGAGATGGAACAACCTTGCTTCACCCTAATGGTGCTCCATATATGCTCTGAGATGCCAATGTCACTCCAAAAGCATCGAAGAACTTGCTCATAAAGTGCCATCATTGCTAGAACTGTATCAGTGGAGAAACCAAGATCGCGTAGTCTGTGGATGAGAAGAAAATGTGGAATAGAATCAAAGGCTTTCCTGAAGCCAACAAAGCAACAGTAAACCTTCCGTCTAATATGTCTGGCTTCCTCAATGATAGTACAAAGAGTGAAGACATGATCTGTTGTAGAATGGTGAGCACGGAAAAAATGAAGAAAATTAAATGGGCAAGTAATCAGGCGAGTAATTAGAACTTTACTCGTCGAGCTGTTTGATGATACATCAGACTCTACTCTGCTCTGCTCTCTGAAAAAGTGGCAAAACATAATCTAATGTGTTCCACCTCTCAGTCTCTCTCCACAGATCATTCAAGCATGAAATCACAGAAAAACAACAAATCTAACCTCTAATACACACTATACTACCCCCCACACATCCATTCCACTAGCAAAAAATAGAGAAACACACAATGATTGCAAGTAAACTAACTACAAGGAAATGCTAACGGCACCACTGTTGGGGTATCAACCTTGGCTTCGCCTGTCACGCTTGTTGGTATCGTTCCCAAGGGAATAGTGCTTCCCTCACGGAGTTAGTTTGCTACACACACAATCCACCTATCTAACCACTCCTAGAGTAACCACATCTAACTAACGCCCTATTTTAACCAAAAGCAAGAAGCAAGGGAGGCCTCTTACACCTTCCCCTCTCTCACCTTACCAAAGACACAAGAAAGTAGCAAAACCAGTTAACTAGAAAGCATTTGCAAAATAGACAAATCCAACTAAAGAGAGAGAGATGGGAGAGTGAGGTGCAAGGATGTTCAGGTTGTCAAGCGAGCAAAGTCTCCTCCTCTTGTATGAACATAGAATGGGTACAAGGAGTGCCTTTTTATTCTTGGGGAAGGGCTTGCCCTGATCTCTGATTGGCTAATTACAATGGCAAGGATTCTAATCCAAGTCATTTAAGTTAACACAAAAGAAATCTAATGGTACTAAGAAAGGACAAGGCCTGCTAAAAGCAGCCTTCAACGCAGGGCGGCTCAGTGCATGAAGGCTGAACTCACATGTGTCATGTGAATTCTAATTTGGAACCTTTTAGCTTTTTATTGGCAACTTGACTTAGGGCCTCTAATGTCATTTTAGAGTTTTAAGTTCCTAGTCACTTATTCTTAGAAATTACAACTTGCTACTTGTGCTCATTGGGTTGGGCTTATACGCGCAGGATGCCAGTGCCCCCGCACTTATTACTCTACTGTACAGTGTACTGTGGCGGGGCCCACTTGGTAAGCTTAGCCAACAATATTTCAGTGGCGGGACTCACTAAGTACCTAACACTGTATTGAATTGGTTATTTGAGAGCTTTCAAAAGTTTGTTGTGAGCTTTTAAATTCAAGAGAAGCAACCTGGTTTTGAGGAGTTATGTAGCTTGTTAACTACATGAAGAAACTAGATAACATGATTTTGAAGTGTAGAATGGTCAGAGTAGAAGAATGAAGCAGAAATCGATTTGCAAGGGAAAAGTAAGGTGAGAAACGATGGTCAAAGCAGGATGAAAAACTGGTTGGTGATTTTTCGGCAAGTCCCAAAAGGAAAGGTAATCGCTTTTATTGTAGACAAAGGCAAATTGATCTTCAAAGGAAGGGCGTTTGAAATAGTGGAGATGATGTGAGATCAAATTATTCTCTCTTTAGTGCACTAGATGAGAAGGGAGTCTATAGATAATAGTTATAGAGATTGTTGGTTTGTGGACTTGGGTGCATCTCAATACTTGTCCAAGGCTAGATTGGTTTCATACCCTTGATGAAAGTTGTGTAAGTTTTGATGTCTACATGGGTGATGATCCAGTTCATTAAATTCATGCCAAGAGTGAATTGATGGTGAAAGTACCTTAAGTGAGAAGATCATCAAAGAGATCTTGTATATGCTTGGAATTGCAAGACATTTCCTTTTGGTTGGTGAAATTGTTGATTGAGGAATGATTATCGGGTAACGGGTTTGATAGCAATGGATGCACAATCAAGAAGAAGGGCAAAGTGGATGCGCAGCTGGCTAACAAGCCTTCCACGGATCAAGTAGAATAGTGTTTCAAGAAGCATCACAAGAGGAGGTCGAGGAAAGAGCACGTGTACCCCTCCTAGCTACTTAGCTGCTGATTTTGGTGAGAAACAACTACTTGTGGAAACTAGTCTTGAACTCGTTTTCTTGTAAGTCTTAACATGATTGTGAGATAGTCCAACCTACTGTTGTATGGTGAGGTTCTTGTACTTTACGTTTGGTTCATGGATAAAGTTTGCAATCGGTATAACTATCAATGCTGGCCATCAATCACTGTATGCTTTTAAGTTTCCTAACATGGTATGAGAGTATATCATTGTTCGCATGTAAGATGAAGCCAACTCAAGTTTTCCATCATGGTATCGGAACTTAATGAGTGTTTTCATGTAAGTACATGCAGTATACCCCGGCTATGTTGACCTTCTCTCACTAACCAAGTGTTGAGTTAGTTTCTCGATCTCTCTAAGAGAGCTATCATCAATAAGGAAGCAGGAAGTTGTATTAGTAAGCATAGAAATGGTGGAGGTTCTTGGGGTCATTGATCCTATGTGTAAAGGATAGGTTGTGAGGCTAATTTTCTCTAAGAGATACGTGACACCCAAGGGAGACTCTAACTCAAATACAAATACGAGTCTCTAAGTATCATATCGTCTTGTAATGTTGGATAGTCCTCTACTGTCTTTCTTGGCAAACTCAATGGAGTCAGGCTGGTTTGCTTTTCCTTGTTAGGCTTGCCATATGACAAAAGTCTTGGACCGCACATGGCAATTTCTACCTTGCATGGGTAATGATGCAAGTCTTGTTTGTGAACTGGGAATGATAAGTTGAATGTCTCTCGAAGCCTAAGACCCCTAAGGTGCTCTCTATGGGTCTCTTCTCTCACCTCAATCATGGGCTTGGTGGAAATGCAAACAGATATGGTACCAAAGGGGAAGGCCCTGGTGAATGGTGAACTTTTTGTTAATCTTCCCCCATTATGCTAAAGACCATGTTCATATCATTCAAGACTTAATCCAGAAAGTGTAGGCCGAGCCTCTCATAGGCTTCTTGAAGAGGATGTTATGACCAAAGTGCCTCACAAACTCCATGTCAGCACAAACATCCATGTGTTTTCAAGGATGCATCTACAGTTGATTAAACCATTCTACTCACTAGATGACAAGGGGCCAATTTGCTAGTGTAATCATTCCCAATGGTCTTAGAAATTGATTTGTAAGCCATAATAAACAAAACATATGGTTAAATTGTCCAGGTTGTAATTCATGAGGGCATATGTCCTTAACTATTCTACTTATGTAGTGGTAGAATAGTGGTCATTAGTTCTTACATGTGTAACTGCGTGCGGCTTACTTATTGCTTGTTCAATTTATTATACTTGGGGCATGCATAGGTCATGTGTTGGTTGATGCACCAATAATTGCTATCATGTGTATTTATCGTTCACAAAGAAAAGTTTAGTGATCTCATGGCTCATGAATCTGTTGGTTGCCAGTTCTTTAGGTTTGAGCTACTTTTGAAGTACTGTTGCATATCTGAGAACGAATTTTTTAATGTAACTTGTGATATCACTTGGTGGTTTGTTTTCTCCAGGGTACAAACGGAGATTTTCTTGAAAGTGGCAGTGAGATGTACTTTCCGGCTTTGCAAGTTGGCTCAGGGAGTAGCCAAAAGATGGTATTTTAGAACTATTTTGCTGGATGCAGTTTATTTTTCTAAAATTGTGAATCGTCAATCAACCTTTAAAACGAACTGAGATAATCTTGTTAGATGCTAGAGTAATAGTCCTAGAAGTTTGGTCCGAAGAGTCACTAAACCGGGTCTTTAAGGATGCGTCTGACCAACTCAAGCATGATACACGAACTCATTGCGTGTGGGAAGATAGAAGAATAAAATGGGCTTGTCCCTAATAGACCTTAGTTTCTAAAGGCTGATAGTCAAAGCCATGCCTTGCAAGAGGGCCAAAAGACTATAAATATGGAGTTGCATGGGAAGCAGGGAATATTTCGCAAGACTTGTGGAGAGAGAACAAAGATTGGGAGTTCTTCAATTAGGCTCGTCAAGGAGTATGACAAGTTTGAAGAAACCACTGAATCCTATAACAAGTCTGTGAAGAGAGATGAATAAGAAAGTCAGAAGACAAAACTCAGGCCACTGCAATGTACACTTCATCGCTCAATCATACTGCTAACTACGGCTTCCAGGCGAAGAAGGCCTACTGGTCATTGACAAGGGGAAGTGCTACATCTTTGATGGATATACTATCAAGTTATACTGTTCCTTCCAATTATCCATTGTTTTCCACCTGTATTCATGGTCCAGCACTAGCCCTTCAGTCATTGCACAAGGAGCATAGTGATTTGAGTTCTTGACAAATGGATCTGTACAATTAAACGATTTTCTAGATTGATGAAAGCTGAAACTAGACTTTTGTGGAAGTGATTGTTGATGGAGAGTGGTGAATTGACTTCGAGAATCTAACGTAAGATGCAACAAACTATTATGTTCTCTTGTGAGAAGCTATTAACAGTGGCCCTTGGTCTTGGAAGCATGATCAGTATGGGAAATAGCACATAAGTAGCGATAGGCAAGTTTGTCAAAGCTTTCCTTAGTTGAACACGAGAATTTCACTTTGAAGGGTGACTTGAAGTGTGGAAATGTAAGAAGGATTCTTTTATCTTGATACAGACAATAACTTTGTATTTTCTGGATGTTAAGTAGTTAAATGTGCACGTGATTCTAAGACATGCTGCTTAGATTTTGCAGAAATTTTATGTACTTGTATTTCTATTTGTACATTCTTATAGAACTTGAAGTTGCATCAGTTGGATGTTTAGATGAAACTCTGTGCCTCAAAGCTGTGAAACGAGGGTCCATCTCTTGACGCTCTAATAGTGGCAAAATTCTTAAACACAGATGGGAGAACACTTATCATCAAGTGGTAGACGAATGTAATCAGATAACAATATGCTATATGTAAGCTGAATATAAGCTAAAGCTAAGCTATACTGGCCATAGGCTATGTTGATGTGTAAGCTGAATGTAGGCCAAGGCTAAACAAAAGGGATCATAGGCTACGCTGATGAAGTTGCTCTCGAAATAGTGAAGATCAATTATGAGGCTAAAGTCACCGAAAACAAGTAAGTAGCAAATGACTCGTGGACTTGTTGAGCTTATTATCTGAGAACCTTTTAAAGATTCCACTCTAGAACCTTTTTAAAATAGTTAGTGTTGGCATCACCTTGGTACGAATAATCAGGAACATGAAAGGTTGCACCAATTAAGAGGCACCACTGAATAAAAAGCATACAATTCAACAGATATGCAGGGCCCAAAAATCATTATATACAACTGTACGACTACTAGTATTTTAGAGTTCCAAATAAGACTCCAGATGTAATGTCTGAAGATATATGTCTTCAGAACTATGTGGATGCTTCAGGAGCCTGTAAGTACTCCTCTGGGTACTTCATTTGGTACTTGTTGATTTAAGTCAGGAATTTCTATTGCTTTTGTTTCTTGTTTTGTCCTAAAAATTGTTATGTTTTAGTAGGTACTAGGCTTTTCTTGTATAAAGGCTGGTTCAAGTGCTTGCTTAAAAAACACTTCACAGTGACAATAATGCAGATGTTAAATCTTATGTTTCTTTGAATTAGATTTCAACTGGATGATTCTTTCAAATGATTGGTTAAGTCAAATTTTTTGGGTTATGATAGCAGAGCAGACAAATATTCATTACTTTGAGGACAATCAAGGCATGCATTTTACTCTGTGAAATTTAACATTCTGGCTTGCAAATGTACAGCCATTTTGGATGGATGTGCCGACCAAGCAAGTTGGATTTGAGCAACAAACTGGAGAGATCTCTCTCGCAGATAGCCAAGAGAGAGAAGTCGAAGTGCCGCTCTACGATCGCGCTTGCAACTCTGCTCTTTCATCGCAAGATTCAGCTTCGCAGTTGGAACGGTAACATAGTAACCTTGATATTTGTTTGTCTTTGATCATTCACAATCATATATTTTGTTTGATCATGCCACTGATGGCCATTTATTTTCCGGATGATGTACCCTTGCACTGATGCAATGAGTTCTGGTGAGCTTAGGCCTTTTGAAATGTCAGAAGAAGCTTCACGATGCTTCAATTGCGGGTCATACAGTCATGGCCTGAAAGATTGCCCTAGGCCACGTGACAATGCGGCCATTAGTGTGGCTCGAAAACTGCATACTTCGAAGAAAGGATTAGCTCCAGGCCCACGTGGCCCTTCACGATACTACCAAAGCTCTCCAGGCGGGAAGTTTGATGACTTGAAACCTGGTGTATTGGGAGCAGAGACGAGGCAATCATTAGGGATAGGGGTATGTATGACTACATTCACCTGTTTCACTAGCCTCTGGCAATCGATACCTTCTTAACTCAATCATATAACTTTATGCAGGAATTGGATCCACCTCCATGGCTTAACCGCATGCGCGAACTTGGCTACCCCCCTGGATACCTTGGTTTGTAACCTTATCTCTTTTGCAACCTACTTTAGCTTTATCAATGCAATGTGTGAAATTTTGAAAGTGGTTCTGTGTTGCTGTTTTCCACAAGGGCTTAAATATCCGATATATTGGGACAGATGGAGGTGAAGATGAACCTTCAGGCATCACTATCTTTGACGGTGAGGAAGAGCAAGAAAAGAAAGAGACAACAGAAGATGGTGAAATTTTGGATACAAGTATGCCTGTTGCAAATGGTTCTACTCTGAGTAAAAAAATGGTTGTGGGCTTTCCTGGTTTGAATGCTCCCATTCCAAAAGATGCGGATGAGAAGCTCTGGAAACAATCATCTGAATCCAGACATGCATTTACTGGTAGAAGTAAGATGCATCAGTCACAAACAAAGACTTCTGTCCAGCAAACAAGTTGGGGAAATCCAGGCCCTGTAAGTATCCCATCATATCCTAATCCTATGGACTCGCCATCAGAGTTGTTTCACCCGCAAGGATTGCAAGCTCATGGTCATCTTTCTTCCAAAAGTGGCCCCATTTTGCACAGGTCCTTTTCTGACAACAGTCGAAGGGGGCAGTCCAATGATGTCGAGGATTCAAGTCCTATGCCAGGAGAGTTCTATCGATCAACCTCAGGCCATACATCATTTACTCGACATGATGGCCTTTTAAGTCATCCACCCTCTTATCTCCCTCCTCGTTCACCTGCTCCATATCTGCACTCGCCGAGCCAACACAGCCAATCGCCTAGGCATGCATATGATAGTTTGAGAGAACGAACCTCATCAAGACAACATGCACATACACCCCCAGCATCATCACAACACAACCATAGACATGGCAGCTCTTCTCACCATAGAAGTAGAAGCAATCATTGAGCATTCAAGTTAGAAGCCAATATTGAGGCCTCAAAAAGGGAATCGCAGTATGGACTGTTTTCAAGTTTTTTGTTTTGATTTGGTGTATTATTACTTCATCGTGCCCCTGAATATAGCTTGTACAACTCGCTCATTGTTGGACATGTTCTTAGTATAGACAGTCTGTAAATCACAATTTCTGGTAATGGTAAAATCAGCCATTTCCAACATTTCGAGTATATAAATACTTATGATTTTCTTGTAGCAGATGTTGTACTGGTTGTGTGTGTGTGTGTGTGTGTGTGTGTGTCTATATCCAAGGAAGCGGACCCTGGACGCGGACGCGTCCGGACGCTTCCGGTTTTTTGAAATTTTTTTTTTCAAAAAAAAGAAAAAAAATACAGGCACCTGCCCACGCTGTCCCACAGCCCAAAAGCGAAATAAAAGCATGGCCCCTGTTTTTTCCCCGGAATTAATTATCAGAGGGTGTCTGGCACCCACCTGCCCCCTCCTGTTAAAAAATAAGAAAACGGTACCCAAAAAAATTTGCAAAAAAATTTGCAACAGATCTAACCACTGCCCATGCCTCCCATAACTGAGATATTATCGAACAACGATGACTAATGAGCAGTTCATAAATTATTACGAACCTTTATTGGGAACTAAGCTCCAAAATAGCGGCAAAGAAAGGTCTGAAAGTGGTTTGGAGTAAAGATGATGGTTTGTATGACAAATGTCAAGTTAGTGAATAAAGTTGAGACTCCCATCAAAATTGGTTCAAATTCAAATTCGAATTCAAATTGGTTTCCTCCAATCATTGAATGAGTTCCCACTCTTTTTTAAGTTTGAATAGTTAGGGAGGTATAAATGGGCCAATAGGATTTTGAGGCCAAGGCCCTCCTCTCTACTATAAATAGAGGCAAACTCGAGTTGCTCCTCATATTCAAATCTTCATTTCAATACCAGCAAATTGGTTCTCTTATGGAATGGACTTGTGAATGTCTTTGCTCTCTAACTCTTTCCTCCATCTCTGATGCTTTTGTTGCTTTTTGTTAATTGTTGGATCTGAATGTTTTTGGGATTGTCATTTCTTATGCTTTTTGTGAGAGAAAGAGTAAGTTGTTATCATTGTGGATCTTAGTGTTAACTGATGTAGTGTTAATGCTTAGGGTTAATGGATGTTAAAGTTAGATGGTCATACATGCTGAATTTTGAGCATTAGAGGTCTTAACTCAAGTTGTTGATAAAAAGCTAAGAGGACCCAAATTAGAACTCACATGAAACATGTGAGTGCCTTTTGTGCTTTCTTAGGACCATTAGATTTATTTTGTGTCAATTTAAACTACTTGGTTTAGGATCCTTGCCATTGTAATTAGCCAATAGGAGAAGGGGGCAAGGGCCTTTCCCATCTATAAAAATACACCATTTGTACTTTATTTTCATGTTCAACTAGGAGGAGGAGATAATGCCAGTTTGCTAATCTGAACATCTTTGCATCTCACTCTCTCTTCTCTCTCTTTTCTCTTGTTTTGTTTTTCTGTGGTTTCTAATTAGTTGTTTTTGCTATGTTCTTGTGTCTTTGGAGAGGAGAGAGAGGGGAAGGTGTAAGAGACCTCCCTTGCCTTATTGTGGTTGCTTGTGTAGTAAAGTAGGGTGGTTAATCTAGGTGTGGTTAGAGTAGGAAGATGATAGTTTTGCAAGCTAGCTTCATAAGGGAAGCACTATTTTCTTGGGAATGAATCGATGCGTGACATGTGAACTAGGCCGCTATAAATTTTTGGCGTCGTTGTCGGAGAACAGATTAGCATTTTCTTTTTTTGTTAGTTTGCATGTGTTCATTTTGTGTTTTTTTGTTTTGTTTTGTGGAATGGATGTGTGGGAAGTAGTATAGTGTGAAATTGAGGTTAGATTTGTTGTTTTTTCGTGAATTTTTGCTTGTATGATCTGTGGAGAGAGATTGAGACGTGGCACATCATATCCTAGCACCCTACCCCTTCCATAGATCCTAAAAATTCTAAAAATAAAAAAAACCATGTAGTTTTGACAAACTGTCTAGAAAAAGAGCCAAAATCACCTATCATACCTAATATTTCTCTGTTATGATCAAACCAACTTTCGCCCACCTGGCAGTACTTTCTACCACATCACCAGAACCTATAGTACTTTAGGCGAAGGTTAGTTCCTAGCCAGTTTGCCAAATGTAGTGGGTTTATTTCCTAGCCTATCCTCAACCCAAGATCCAAGCAATCTAGCATCAAGGAGATGATGTCAGTTGTCACTCGTAGGTTCCTGTGAGAGTGATAGCTCACTTATTTCTAGCTCTACAAGTTCTACAAAACTAATTTACGTGTTATACATGCAGGAAGCAAGTGCCCTCACACTTATTATTCTATTGTACAATGTATTGTGGTGAGGCCCATTTGGTAAGCTTAGCCAATAGTACTTTAGTGGCAGGATCCACTAAGTGCCCAACAACTAAGGATTGTCATCTGATACTTTCTAATGGTTAATCATGAATGCATCTTCAACCACTTCTTGATTGGGGGCATGGAATGTTTCTGCAATTGCATTCACTTGTTGATTCAATTGATTCTTGTTGTTGTTATTGGCTTTCAATATCTTATGGTCTTGAATCTGATGATTGGTGGGGTTGCGGTCTTATTTTTTGTTTGTGGATTCGATGACTGCTCTTGACTTTGAGTCAATTTCTGATTCTACTTGAACTATTTTGGAACTTTATTTTTCTGCTTCTTCAAGCCTCTGTTTGCGTATAGAGCGTGCGCGTCTAAATTCAAAGAGCTAGAAGCATGATTTCTTCAATTGTCTTCCTACAACAACACAACAATTACTCTATAGAGAGTTAGATTTGAGTGTGTTATTATGATCATCACCTAGTTTTTGTACATAGGTACAAGCTCGATAACAGTGTTATAAATGTGTTTTGATCTTCAATGAATGATCTAACAATGGCCATCTGCTGCAACTAGTTTATGTGATTCTATAGTGAATCACCAGTAGGCATTCTAAGTGAGAAGAATTTTCTTCTAAAATGTATCTTAAAAGTCATGTCCCTCACGTCATACAATGTGCTAAGAATATCCCAGACTTCTTTTGATGTCTGAACTTTAAATATGTTGTCGATTTGAGTATCTAAAATGTTGAGGATAATCAGAGCGAAGCTTTTCCATTCTTTAAGCTTTCATCTGGAGGCTGTTGTGCCGTTTGCATCGAGCTTTGCTCAACCTTGGCCATTGCACAATTTTTATCTTAAATATTCATAAGTGGTAGTTGGATCCATGGAGCTTGTTTATGATGATACCAGCTTTATCTTGAGAATCTATGTGGAGCTTAGTCTATGTGATAGTGTGTCAGCGACTTTAAGAATAAAATAAAATCTAGTGCTATTATCAAAACAAGAAAACAATTATTCTATTTGATTAATAGAATCATATTATGAGTGAAGCTTATGATATCAAGCAAATTGTTAAACCATGCTCTAATACCATGTCAGAGGAATGGAAGGATGGAATGTTGGGCTCTACGGAATGAACATTTGCATGCACTATGTCAAGGGATGATTCTCGGTGAGCAGTTTCATAGCGAAGGCGAGCATCTTTAGCACATGCTCGCCCTTCATCCCAGTCATAAAGTTGAAACTTTCATCTTTTAGGTGATCAGTTTCACTACAAAGGTGAGCATCTTGAGCACATACTCGTCCTTCATCCCAGTCATGTAGGGTTTAGGGTAAAAGTTCAAAACTCAAAGAGAACCTTTGGCACAACTGGTATACATGGTATGAAAATTTTTGATGAAATTTAAAATTTCTAACACTGTAGCGGAAGAAAATGAGACTTCATTAGTGTAATTCTTTTGAAAAATGTATTTATGTCAGTACTATATTGGATCTTTAGAGATGGATCGGACAATTCAATCATACTAATGTGCTAAGTATGCTTCATTGTCTTGTTGGATTGAGCCTATACCTAGCAATCTATTTGCAATGTTTTATTGATTGAATTTGGAGCTACGAGTCACAATATTTGGAGAAAATAGTGTAATGGCAAGAAGTTATTATTTGTTGGAATCAAGCTTTTGTCTATCCAGGATACATACTTGTTCTTTGTTGTATCACATGTTCCAAAAAAGTAATAAACACTCTTGATAAATGAAGTTTCTTTTCAACACTTTTCTATCCTTTGTAAAGATTACCTGAGATTTTTTTTTTTAATATCTATTTGAATTCAGGAAAGCTGATATTTTGCAACTAGGATATAAAGTAAACCATAAAGTTTGCACCTTGGTGGCCAACTGTGGGTTTGTTAGAACTACAAATTACTATCTAATCTATGAACAATTCCTAAAGAGAGAAATAAACTCATGAATCGTGCTCCTCTTTTGTGGTGAAGTCTTTGGAATAAAGTCGGTTTGGATTGTTTTTGGTGTAGTGATAAGAGTCACGCCTTGATTTAGGGATCTAGTTTACCAATAACACAAAATGTCGACGTTAGGCTTTTTCTGGCCACCCAAACCTTTTTTTTCACTGATTTCTCAGTTCAAAATCAGTAATATATATATATATATATATATATATATATATATATATATATATATATATATATATATACATATATATGTATGTATACATATGTATGTACACACACACACACACACACACACACACACACACACACACACACACACACACACACACACATAGATGGACAGAAAAAGCCTAGTGCCGACGCTAGGCTTTTTTTGGCCCAAAAAAAAAACATGTCATCAAATTTGGTGTAATTCCAAGCTTGACACCTTTTCCAATTTAACAGAAAAAAAAATTTCATTTTGGGCATTGATGTAATTTTTTGCTAATACACATAATTTGCTTTATAAATAATTTATTCCTTTTTTGCACTACCCAATGGTGTTTGCAATAGTGGGGGACTGGTGAAAATGGAGCTTTTAGGCAACGAGTATCTAGATCTATTTTTAATCCAAGTAATTTAAGAAGCCTTGTCTGAGCCACACTTATCTCTATACCCAAACAATAATAATGTTAGAAAAATCCTCATGTTAGAAAAGTGCTCACCACCATACAATTTCTCACAAGAGTGCTCTCCAAAATCTATCCGCCATGAAACGCTCGCTAATAAATTGCACCCAACATTGCCTTCCCCTTTTAAGAGCTAAAATTTTGCCTTACATTCAAAAGCAAAAGACAAAGGCAAATGAAATTTTTTTTTTGGCAAAGAGTGAATTCACATGCCTTCAAAAATCACTTTCCAAAAACCTAGTTCAGCAAATTTGTTGCAAAACTTGGTAGCTTGCAACAAAATTCTCTAAAACAACATTAGTAATTTGGGAAGAAACTAAATAATCGTCCCACCAAGCTTTTACTTCCAAGCTCCAAGAATTAGGACCCCAACTTTTGAAGATCTGTACTCCAATTCTTGGCTTCCTTATGAGTACTTTACGACATGATTCCACCTAGCTTTGGCTTTGATACCACTTTCAAGTCCTTCAAGGATCCAAGACTAGGCAACAACCATCCATGCCTGGATTGTTCAATGTGGAACTCACAAATAGTTAGGAGGCATTTGGCATGTGGATCGATATGCACCTATGTTGTCCAATCCACACACAGACTTAATGTGTTATAAACCAAAAATATTAGTGCCACCTGGGTATGAAACAAGTGAGAAATAAGCAATTTGACAAAAGTCCCAAGGTATGCAAATACGCCCACAAGCAAACCATCAACATCACCACAGAAGATAGAGCTGGTAGAATCTATCAAGCCAATGGTAGTTGAGGAAGTCAAGAAATTGGCAACCGACGAAGTCCAGCAGATTTTACCAAGCCTCTTGGCACAATCATTGCAAATATTTCTTGTTGATGAATTACAAAGGAAATTTGTGTCAACAAGGCAACTTGAAGGCAGTTCAGCACAAAAACTAAAGGAAAATGCAATCATGCAGCCTTCACATGGGAAATGCAATATCGAGCAGAAGACTAAGGTTGATGATTGCCCTTCAATGAGCAAGATTCAACCGAAATCTGATTGTTCCACAATGCAGTAAGAATTGGCACCTATAATGTCTAAGCCTTGTCCTCAATCTGTAAGATTTAATGTAGAGGAAAGTATTTAGGTTCAAGCATACCACGAATACCTAGATAGATATAGCAGTCAAGCAAGCACGTCTTATCCACATTACGAATTGGAAGATTCTATAACATTGGGAGCAGTTGTGTCGATCTACGAGGTTCACTATCAACAAGCTTTATTATGGGATCCTCTGATGGATGTGAAGAATTACAAAAAAAAAGGCAAATCTAGCTTGATCAAAAACCATGTAGAATCATGTAAAATGTACATAAGTGGGTCCCACACATGTGAGGCCATGGATCCACGTGGAAAACCTGCCCTAGTGTAGGTTAGATCAAGTCTAAAGAGTAGGTTAAGTCAATTTGGTAGTGACTCCTAGTTTATAGGACCTAAATCCTAGTTTTAAGGTGAAAATTGACCAACTAGCCACCTACTTGACATGACACTAGGAAATAGGCTAGGGTTGCAAATTAGGGCAAGCCGAGTTAACTTCCTTATTACATGCTGGAAATTCACCTAACTTTACAAAGGAAGTCACTTTTGCTATGTATTTCATCTTTCCATAGTGAGGAGATAGATATTTTTGGAGCTCAGTGGCAATCCCGAGCTACTCCACATTGTACATTGAGTTTTTGTGATCCAAATGCAACCAAATCAATTTATACTTGTTTCTCAGCTTGCAGGCCATACTACAACCTGTAGTACACACATGCCAAGTCGTATTTAGTGATTGATCAATGCTATTGATTGTTCTTGCTTGTTGGTTGTCAAATTGCCAATCTAGATCAATTTTTTTGTGTCTATTTTTTTGATAGGTTGTAAATCAAGCATCCAATCACTCTTGTGGATATTTTGTAGATCCATTTATGGTCCTAAAGTATAGTACTTTCACAATGGATGGTGTCAGAGCCAAGTACAAGAGCATAAGCCATTGATCTAATGCAAATCCATTTTTAGCAAGTATTGGTGCTAAAAACTAGTATTGAGAGGACAAACTAGAATATGTATTTTGGATAGTATTAGTAGACATAAATTGACTTGTTTCTTATCTTTAAGATTCATGGTGTTAAGTACTTTGTATGAAAAGACAATGAAATTAGATACTTTCAAATCTACTTTCATTGTTGACAAGGAAACTTCATTGGATAACTATTTTTGTAATAGTTTTAATAGAGTCATAAAAGTTGGAACATCATTTGTTTTGGAAATCTTTGTCCCCACATGCTTTGTGCATGATCATTCCAATGTAAGGACCAAAGATTGTCCTACTTCAATGATAGAAATAATGATAATGTTTTGCTCTTCAAGTAGAGATTGTAGAATCTACATGTTTTCCACCAAAAAAATTGTCAATGGTGGAAATGTGATCTTTCAAGAGTGGAATATTTGTAAACTTGAAGAAGCACTTTTGGATCGACAACTTATTCAATTCATTGATAGTTTGGAGTCAAGTCAAGTGGAGGAGCAAGGTCAAGACTCGAGAACTCCAAGAAGAAGTATCAAGATAGAACCATCAAGGCTCAATCATATGGATCAAGCAAGGCAAGTTGTCTTTGGCAACATTATGTATGCACTTAATAGTTAAATTGATGTATCTTCAAGTGCACAAAATGCCTTGGAATCCATGGCTTGACATGATGTATAGTTTTTGAAATGTGCTACATGTATATAGACACATTTGTGGAACATCTTGTATCGGATCCCTTAAGTAGTGAAAGATCTTTCATGGACATCATTCTCTATTGGAGTCTCAAAAGTTCCTTGTTTGTAGCTGGATTTTTTTTAGACACTTCTAATAGCATTCATTCATCTAGCAAGAGAGTTGTAAATAGATCAAGCTAGATTTGAGGAGTGTGAAGAATTGGCAAAAATAGGCAAATCTAGCTGGATCAAAAACCATGTAGAATAATGTAAAATGAACATAAATGGGTCCCACATGTGTGAGGCCATGGATCCACGTGTGAAACCTGCCCTAGTGTAGGTTAGATCAAGTCTAAAGAGTAGGTTAAGTCAATTTGGTAGTGACTCTTAATTTATAGGATCTAAATCCTAGATTTAAGGTGAAAATTGACCAACTAGCCACCTACTTGACATGACTCTAGGAAAGAGGCTAGGGTTGCAAATTAGGGCAAAAGAGCCAAGTTAACTTCCTTATTACATGCTGGAAATTCACTTAACTTTACAACGAAAGTCACTTTTGCTATGTGTTCCATCTCTCCATAGTGAGGAGATAGATTATTTTTTGAGCTCATTGACAATCTCGAGCTACTCCACATTGTACATTGAGTTTTTGTGATCCAAATGCGACCAAATCAATTTGTACTTGTTTCTTAGCTTGCAGGTCGTACTACACACGTGCCAAGTCGAATTAGTGATTGATCAATGCTAATGATTGTTCTTGCTTGTTGATTGTCAAATTGCCATTCTAGATCAACTTTTTTGCCGATCTAGATCAACTTTTTTGTGACTAGTTTTTTGATAGGTTGTAAAGCAAGCATCCAATCACTCTTGTGGATCTTTTGTAGATCCATTTATGGTCCTAAAGTACAGTACTTTCACAATGGATGCTGTCAACTACCCATTTGTTGATGAACAAGGTTATCAGGAATGGCCACCGGACTCATATGGTTATTATTGAAAATCTGGCAAGTCCTGTTATTGCTGATCACCATCAACAAATAGAGCCTCAGGTTTTACGTAAGCGATATCTTATCCATGCTTTTCTTAACGTATTTTCTCACCAGCAATAAATGTGTCGACAGTCTTCTTCCATAGCAAACGCAGGCAGGTGTCATGGGACCGTCATCAATTTAGGTGGGAGATATTATTGGGCACTTATGAATCTCGCCACAACGTATTGTATGGCTAAGCTTACTTAGTGAGCCCCGCCACAACACACCATATAGTTAGAGTAATAAGGGCGAGGGCACTGACATCCTGCACGTATAAGTCCAACACAATGAGCACATTGCTAGCTCATTTGAAGTTGTTCCTAGAGAGTTGGGCCCTACGTATAAATAAATAATATGCCCAAAGTCACAAACTCAAGATTGGGTTTGTGTTAAATTGAAGGGCTTGGATTAGAATTCTTGTATTTTAGTGTAGCCAATCAAAGTGAAAGAGACTCACCTCTCAAATCTATAAAAGGGAGCCATTTTCTTTGTATTGGATCTTCCCATCTCTCTCTCTCTCTCTCTCTCTCTCTCTCTCTCTCTCTCTCTCTCTCTCTCTCTCTCTCTCTCTCTCTCTCTCTCTCTCTCTCTCTCTCTCTCTCTCTCTCTCTCTCTCTCTCTCTCTCTCCTTGTGCTATGTAGGGTGAGGGGACGATACACTCTCAGTGATGATTCTCGTACTACATGACGACACAACACAATGACTCGTGGAAGAAGTAGATGAAGTGGTCCAATTATGTTGCTGATGTGTCCAATGACATGTCACAGTTCACTACTAGTTGTGGATGGGTTTTGGAAGATATATTACCCATAGGACTCTCACTAGTGTATGCTTGATTTTAGTGATTGTAACTACATGTTGCTAGTGTGATCCTTCTCTCCTGTTTAGCTTGATTGATCCATAGTGTGGGATCTAGATCTGATCAATCTAGATTTGGTTGGGTTGGTTATTCACCACCAGATTTTTTTTGTTATATATATATATATATATATATATATATATATATATATATATATATATATATATATATAGGCCTTAAAAAAATCATTATTATTATTGCAATATTAAAAGAGAACATAATTATTTAATGCAACAACATATTTTTTTCCACTATTTTGAATATTTGCAATTTTGCAAAAAATTCCAATTGATAAAGAAAACCTCAGTTCTGTTTCTAGCCACCATGTTCAAAATACCACGTAAGGCTTGTTTGAATCTATCTCGAATGGACAAAAAGGCACATACTCAAGTGCCTTCATAGCAAGTTGAAATAGCCTTGAATTTGCCTTGATGAAATGAGATAGCATGTGTATATCAAAGGAAAAAATTAGTTTTCATAGCATGTAGAGTTAATAATAATAAGATGACAATTTTTAAAAGAATTGCCATTTCAAAAACTATAATTTTAACAATTTTGCCCAAGAGTTCTAACCATACTTGCATTGTATTTTGAGGCCCTATCCAATTTTATTTGCAGTTTTGAACTACGTAGAGGGTACCAGTTATGTATGGGGGGATTTTTGAGCCCAAAAAAAAAAGTTGCGATTCGATAATCACAACTGCAACTATATATATATATATATATATATATATATATGTATATATATGTATATATGTATATATATGTATATATGTATATATATGTATATATGTATATATGTATATATATGTATATATGTATATGTGTGTATATATATATATATATATATATATATATATATATATATATATATATATATATATATATATATATATATATATAGAGAGAGAGAGAGAGAGAGAGAGAGAGAGAGAGAGAGAGAGAGAGAGAGAGAGAGAGAGAGAGAGAGAGAGAGAGAGAGAGAGAGAGAGAGAGAGAGAGAGAGAGAGAGAGAGAGAGAGAACAAACATGAGGGAGGGTCCGGGCAGGAATGCCCGCGTCCCCGTCCAACCCCTGGACGCGGGGTCGGATGCATCCTTTTTAAATTTTTTTTTTGGCTGGACGCGTCCAGCATCCGGACGCGGACGCGTCCGGGGCCCAAAAAGCGTCCAGGCCCCCGACGTGTTTATTTAAAAAAAAAAACAAAAAAAAAACAAAAGGCGCGGGCACTGCGGATTGTTCCGCAGAAGCCTGAGAGCAAAGAAAGAGGGAGAGAGAGGGAGAGAGAGAGAGTGAGTGAGGGAGAGGCATAGAGTGTGTGAGAGAGAGAGATATGGTGTGTGTGTGTGTGTGTGTGTGTGATGAGTGTGTGTGCGCGTGTGGATCTTAAGGATCTGAAATCCTTCACATGGTATCAGAGCTTGTGTTTCAGGTTATGAAGGAGAAAATAAGATCTATCAATGATTTGGTGAAGATATCAAGTCTAGAGCATGCTAGAGAGGATTCTACACCCAAATCGAGTTTTTTTGCTTTTGTAGATTGGATCTTTTGTAGATCAAAACCCTATATAGGTTTATAAACTTGATCAATTCCGATTTTTGAATTCACATACTGGATTTGGCCATCTTTTGGATCATTGGATCATCCTAAGTGGTGGCTATGTTGATTTGTGTGCATACAAATGTGTGTGTGTGTGGTGATTTGTGTGAGGGAGAGAGAGAGAGGAAGAGACAGAGTGTGAGGGACAGAGAGAGAGAGGATTTGTGTGTGTGTGCGCGTCTACGAGACATGGTGTGTGTGTGTGAGTTTAGGGTTTAGGGTGCTTGGGTTTGGGGTTTATGGTTTAGGGTGAGAGAGAGGTTAGATTTGTGTGCTTCTGTGTGTGTGTGTGTGAGAGAGAGAGAGAGAGAGAGAGAGAGAGAGAGAGAGAGAGAGAGAGAGAGAGAGAGAGAGAGAGAGAGAGAGAGAGAGAGAGAGAGAGAGAGAGAGAGAGAGAGAGAGAGAGAGAGAGAGAGAGAGAGAGAGAGAGAGAGAGAGAGAGAGAGAGAGAGAGAGAGAGAGAGATGGCTGCTCATCCCATTTGGGATGAGGTGGAGGTGATGCCCGACAAAAAGTGGCGTTTCCTTTTTTGTCAAAAGCAGTTCACAAGGAACACCTCTCGAGTTTGAGCACATCTGGGGGGGTTGCGAGTCCGACCCACGGGGTGACGTACGAGATCGGCGTTTGTATGGTCATCCCCATTGCGGAGAGGGCATATTTTGAGCCAGTTGTTGAGCCCGGTGAGCCGTCCACAGATGTCGCAGACTCTATTTCCACTGGTGCACCCACTGCCACCGCCCTTGCCACTGGTACACCCAGCGCCACTGCCCCCACCGTCGCATCTTCACCCGCCACCGCCGCTGCATCCGCACACGCACCCGCCTTCGCCTCCACCACAACCATCCGTACCCCCTCTGCCAGTACTCCCCATGGATCCACAGCCTCCACTGTTGCACCTATGCCTCTGCCATCATCGTCAGATCTACACGGCCCGTCCACATCCCCTGCTTCCGCACCTGAACCTATGCCACCACCTCCAGATCCTCATCGTCCATCCACATCCTCCCAGCCATCCACATCTCGAGGCGTCAGACAGATGTCCATGCCAGGATCTTTTAGAGAGGGGCAGCACAGAGAGGCCACCAGGATCGTAGCACAGATGTTCTATGACCTGAACCTCCCCTTTGTCATGGCATCATCCCGCATCTTTCGAGAGGCTATCTCGAAAGTTGCAGTCTGCGGGCCGGCTACACAAAACCCACAGCCGACGCACTACTTGGCCCTTTGCTCCAGGACCGGGTAGAGAGACTGGCCGCATTGCATAAGGCTTGGGATAGATACGACTGTTCCATCATGGCTGATGGGTGGACTGATCGTCACAGACGTCCACTCATCAATGTGATTGTTTCTAGTTGTTATGGTTCCATGTTCTTGAGCAACATCGACGCCTCCGAGGCAGGGAAAGTGCATTCGGACGAGTACATTTATGGCATCATTCGCACAACGATAGAGGAGGTCGGGCGACAGCGCGTTGTCCAGGTATAATCTTCTTTCATTAGTTGCTTGGTCATTTACTGCTTAATGTTGATACAATAGTTTTGTGTAGTTTTCGATTGATTACAATGTGTTTTCAAGCTGTGAACTGATCGTGTGAACGTACCGCGAAAGGTTGTGACAAACAATGCGTCCTGAGAGCTTGTCACTCTTCTGGTGAGCGTTCACCTCTCCCAAATCCTCTGGTGAGCATTCACTTCTTTGAGATAGTCACTGATGCACCCTACACCCTAAATCAGTAATATGTTTGCCTGCTGAATTGCATAGATGGCAATTGCCATTCATTTTTTCAATTGTGGACATTCGTTCACTGTGCGATTGCCCTTACAAAGGAAACACCAGACATTTTCCTTGGTAGGAAAAGTCTTAACAAGCTTCTCAAGTTCCTTGTTCGCTTTTCCATGGAAATCTTCCAAGCTTTGATCTTTTCATCAAATTGCAACTGCAACTTTTCCATCTGTATCTGCTGATTCTTTCCAAGTTTTTAGAACTCGTTGAGTATCATCTCTATAGTAGCGTTGATGTTTATTGATGCGATAATGGTGGATGTCGTAGTGGTTTGCCCTACTGTATAAGGCAACAACCCAATATTTGGTTCATCATCTGAATCTTCATTCTCCTCTCATATTTACTCTCGTATCGCATTGTTCATAGCATTTTGCAAAGTGGTGTACTCATTATAACGTTTCAGCTTGCATCTGATCCTTTTAGGTAGACCTGCCAAAAACTACATAATCATGGCATCTTCTTTAATCAGCTCGGGTACGCACTTAGATCCGAGGCATCTAACCCGTTCAATGTAATTTCATACCATTTACCGCTTTCCCATTTTAATTTTACTTAGTAGGAAAGAGTCTTCCATAAACTTCTGAGGTTTGAACCGTGTGATAAGGGCTCGTTTGACAGTTTCCCAAACTTCACATGATTCTGCATAGATTTGGAGAAATCTGATTGGATCAGATAATCCATTGTACTTGGGTAGATCCAATTGGGGTGATTTTCTAACAATGATTGGATTGACTTCCTGGAACAGCTCCACGAGCAGCCATTTTTGCAAATTAAATCAATCAGATAATGAGATTGGATCTAGATTTTCAATCAAAATCTATCTCAGTTCAGATCTGCAAAATTTCTTTCACTTGACAATAATCAGATTTCTGATTTGTGATCAAGCGATCGACAATTCTAAGAATGATGAATTCTTAGAATCAGAATCAAATTGTAACATAATTGTTCAAAAATTTGACCAACGCTTGATCTGGAAAATTAGAACCTACAAATAGTACTGGTGAATGTTTCTTGGACGAAGATTCTTTATGCACAAAAATATGGTTTTTGAAGTTTAGCAAGGGTAAAAATAGAGATTTTTTTAGATTCTGCCAAAATTAATGTTCGCCGAATTCAAAATGGTAACTTACTATAAATAAAATTCTCAGAAGTTTCAATGAAAGTTTTGGCGAACTCATTGATGAACCAAAATAGTAAGTCAAACTTGTAGATTTCACACATGTGGAGTGTCCACAACATGTACTTGTGATCTCCTAAGGTGTGTAGATGCACCAAGATGAAGACTAGATTGAGATTCAAGATCTATCTTTGATTCTATGGCAAAAACACACTACTACATGCATTCAATCACTTCCAACTCTCACTCACACGTGTGGAAAGTATTAAAAAATTATTCTAAGTAAAAACAAGCTGCTCTCCTCGGGTAGAGAGAGAAAATCATCATGAGCTCTCAAGTAGAGAGAGAAAGTTAGAAATCCAATAACACTCAAAATCCACACAATCTCCAAATCAATTAGATCCAAAATGAGGTACAATGATACTAGTAGATCCATGAGCTACCACTATGCTTAACTATGGTTGGACCACACTTTGTCACCTCTTAATCCTATTGGACCATTGATCCATGCACCTCTTAATTCTATTGGACTATTTTCAAGCAAACCTCAAATTCCTATTGGACCTCACATGGTTCCACCTCTAAATCCTATAATCAAACAAAAGCCAAAACACCGGCATGCATGCATAAAATACCAAACTGCAATCCAAGCCTAGAAAATTGCTTATCCTTTATTAACTTACAAAAAGCAATCTGTCCGAAAGCAATGGGTTCTCCATTCAAGGCTCTCAGTGGGTATCCCATATTTCTATTGGAAATGGTGTATTCTTGCTCTGGTAAGAAAATGGAAGCAAGAGAGAAACGCATGAAGCTCTTGATATTGGGGTCTATGATATACGAGAGCTTATATCCCCTCTTCTCCAGATAGGCTTCCTCTTGAAAAGCTCCGCTCCTGGTGATGAAGTCGGGCCTAGTGACAGAGATACTGTCGTCCATAGGCAAGCCTAAGACGCAACAATAGAGTCCTCTGTGATGACAATCTCTTGATTACGGAGATATGTCCATCCTCTGTTTTGCTCAGATTCCGAATTAGCTCATGGCACAAATCTATGACAGTTACTGATGGATCGAATTGAAGCAGTCCTTCAATCCATGCTCGTGTGGCTAATCTCTAATTGGCACGAGTTTAGCCTCTTACTCTATTTTGGCTCAATAGTCACATAACAAGTGGAAATGCATAATTTGTCATCTATGCCAAATTTGTTTCTATCAACATCCTACACCTAGATGCTTGATATAAAAAGCATAAGACCCCTATATCTAACATAGATAATCTTTTCAATTCTTCACACTCCTCCTAAAAAATTATCTATGAAGATTTAAGCATTGATCTTGATATAACTCCAAGATTAGATCTATGCTTGATGAAAACACTTTTGCTCAAAGGCTTGGTGAGTAGATCGGCAATACAAGAAGACGAGTTGACATGCTCCAAATAGATTTATCCTCCAATAAGCTTTTCTCTCACAAAATGGTGTGCCACTTCTATGTGCTTGCTTCTTGCATGAAATATGGGATTATTGGCAAGAGCTTGGGCCGAGATGTTATTACACTTGATCATTGGTAGATCATCTTCCTTGATGCACTTTAGCTCCATTAATAACCTCTTGATCCAAAGCACCTCTTTGGTAGTTGTAGTGAGTGCTTTGTACTCGGCCTCACATGAAGAGAGAGATATAGTATCTTGCTTTTTGGAAAGCCAAGATATTAGATTGCCTCCAAGAAAGATAGTGTATGCACTAATAGACTTTCGATCCATCTTGTCACTTGCAAAGTCCGAATCCGAGTAGCCAACAGTGGATAGATCTTCACTTTTATAAAGTAGACCATAATCACAAGATGAAGATACATATCTTAGAATCCTCTTGGCCATCTTCCAATGATGGATCTTAGGATCTTGCATAAATTGACTCAATTTGTGCACACAAAAACTTAGATCGGGCCTAGTAATGGTAAGCCAAATCAAGGAGCCTACAAGACTCCTAAAAAGTGTGATGTCCTTAAAGGATCTTTCATCACCTTTATTAGGATCTTTTACAATTTGCTCCATTGGAGTATCTATGCTCTTAGAATTTTCCATATGGAATTTTTTCAAAACAGAGTGAGCATATCTAGAAAAGACGCAATTTTCATAAAAATCAATTTCTAGGCCTAGGATGTAATGTATTTCTCCTAGATCTTGCATTGTAAACTCACATCCAAGTGCTAGCTTAGTTTCATCAACTAGCTTGATACAACTTCCACAAAGAATAATGCATCAACATAAATCAGAAGAATGACAATATTGCTATCAACAAACTTTAGGTACATGGAAGGATCATAGTCACTAAGAGTAAATCCTAGTGAGATAAGAAAAGAATTAAGTCTTGAATACCATGATCTTGGTGGTTGCTTGAGTCCATAAAGACTTTTGAAGAGCAAGCACACTTTGGACTCATCCTTGATGAATCCTTGAGGTTGTTCCATATAAATCTCCTCCTCAAGATAACCATTTAAAAAAGCATTGGATACATCTAATTCGAACACCTTCCACTTAAAGAAACAAGCAAGAGAAACAAGAATTCTTATTGTCACCATCTTTGCAACGGGTGCAAAGGTCTCCTCATAATCAAGACCATGGATTTGAGCAAATCCTTTGGCACATAATCTTGCTTTATACTTGTTGATGGTGCCATCATGATTGAACTTGATCCAAAATACCCACTTGCAACCAATCACATGCTTGTTGGATGGAGGATCCGCAAGCTCCCAAGTATTGTTGGTGATCAATGCATCATACTCTTGCTTCATGGCATCATACCACTCCTTGGTATTGAGTGCCTCTTGTACATTCTTTGGCTCTTCATGAGAGACATAAAAAACATAATTAGTGGAATCAAGATCCACTTGTTTGCCTTTGTCAACATATGAGAGCCTCTTAGGCTCGGATCTATCTCTCATGGATCTTCTTGGTGAGAAAATGTGAGGAGAGTCTTCTTCAAATCTCGACCCCATCACATCATGATTGTCTTCAAAATCAATAATTGGTGATGCATCCATAGACTTCTTGATCTCGGCCTCTTCAAAAGATGAGTGTTGATCTTCATGAAAGACAACATCTCTACTTTCAATAACTTGAGAAGTAGAGAGTACAAAGACTCTATAGGCCTTCTTGGTGGATGAGTATCCAACCATGATCCCTTTTCATGCACTAGGATCTTCCTTCTTCCTTGTTTCCAAGGGAATATGGGCAAAGCATATGCATCCAAAAACTCTAAGGTGATCAACCTTAGGCTTCTTCAAATATAAGATTTCATATGGTGACTTTCCTCCAAGAGCTATATGTGGGAGCCTATTGCAAAGATAATTTGCACAATTATTAGCTTCTCCCCAAAAATCTTTGGGCAAAGATGCCTAAATTCTCATAGATTTTGCACATTCACATAGAGATCTATTCTTTCTCTCGGCCACTCCATTTTGAGATGGAAAGTAGGCACAAGAGAACTCTCTTTTGATGCCTTCAAGCTCACAAAAAACATGAAATTTATTGGAGATATATTCAACACCTCCATCACTTCTAAGAGCTTTAATCTTGAATGAGAATTGCTTCTCTACGTAAGCTTTGAAAATAAGGAAATATCAAACACCATAGATTTAGAAGCAAGAAGATATATCCAAGTGAATCTTGTGAAATCATCAATGAAAGTAGCAAAACAAGTGGCTCCTCCCTTGCTTATAGTTGATGAGAAATGCACATCCGAGTGGATTAACTCCAAAGGATGCTTGATTTTGATAGAAGATCTTGTAAATGACTTTTTGTGAGATTTAGCAATAGCACAAGCCTCACAAGGCTTGATCTTCTTGGAGAATGACTTTGGCAAGCCAATAGCTTTGGCCTTTTTGATCATAGAGAGCATGGATTTGTAGTTGGGATGTCCCAACCTCCTATGCCGTAATTCCTCCATAGAGAGCTTGTTCACAAGAGCAACATTACAAGCATTCACATACTCATTTGGATCTAATTTATAGATGCCTTCAAATCTAGATCCTAATGCCAGTATCTCATCATTCTTCTTGATATTGCAAGTATCAACATTGAATTTTACATCAAGGCCATTATCAAGCAATTGGCCAACACTAATAAGATTCTTAGTAAGCTTAGGTACATAAAGAACTTTAGAGAGAGAAAGAACTTTAGAGGATGCAAGCTTCAAGGGAATGTTCCCTATGCCTTCAATAGGACATTCAAAATCATTTGTAGTGTATATTGATTTCTTGACTCCATCATAAGGTGCAATAGAAGAGAAGGAGTCCTTGGAGCTACACATATGTGAAGAGGCTCCACTATTAATATACCATAAGCCGTCCTTCTTGAAAGGAGTAGATGAGAAACTAGAGACCATAAGAGATCCCTCTCCATCACTTGCAATAGTGTCTTCCTTCTCATTGGTAATGTTGGCTTGCTTGAGTTGATTCTTCTTCTTGAAGCAATTGGTGGCATAATGGCCTTTCTTGCCACAATAAAAGCACTTGATCTTCTTCTTCTTGAGCTTGGATGATGAAGCATTAGAGGAATCATCTTCTTCCTCATCTTTGTCTTTGGATTTGACTTTGTCCTTGCTTGAGGATTGTTAATGTTGGTTCTTGCTCCTCCATTTGTGCTTATCCTTGGCAAAGAGAGCTTTGCCATCATTATGAGTGAGAGAAAGCTTGTCCATCCTCAAGAGCTTGTACTCTAGTTGATTCTTCTGAAATTAGCACACTTTGGAGAGCCTTCAAACTTGGTAGCTCCTCCTTAATGGCATAGGATTGGACAAGGTTATCAAATTCACTTCTCAAGCCATTGAAAATGAATTGTACTAGCTCATTTTGATTCATGGAATCACCAATACAAGCAAGTTCTCTATGAATATATTTTACTCTCAAAACATAACTAGATGCACTCTCATCACTCTTTTGGCTACTTTGAAAGATTTGATTCCTAAGAGTGAGAAGCCTAGAGGTATTCTTAGCCTCATAGATATTGTACAAGTACCTATCTCCCTCAATATCTCATTAGAGACATTCATCTTAACGTAGTGGAGAGCCATCCTAGCTCTCTTTTTGTATTTTTAAACCTCTTGAAGAACTTGTGGTTCTTCTTCAAGGCCAAGAACTATGTCCATCTCGTCTTGAAGGATAAAGATGGACTCCATCCTCATTTTCCAAATTGAATAGTTTGAAGTGGACAATCTTTCACTTGGTTCCAACAAGGATGAACCCATTGAAGACATTTGAAGTGAAGAAAACTCAAATGATGAACAATAAATGTTGCTACACACTCTCAATAGGATCCAATAATGGAGTACTATCTCCTCCTATGAAAGATCTTGCAACTATTTGTGAATTGATTCTCACTAGCTACACAAATCTCTCTAAAACAAGATCTACTTCACATCAAGTGATGGAGTATGGGCAAAGTTAGGATCAAACACTCTTAGCAAGTGTGAAGTACACTAATAAACCAAATTTGACTCAAATACAATAATATTGCATGAAACAAAATGGCTAAGATCTCAAAAATAGCTTCAAAACAAGCTATCAAGCAAGATAAATGGATCAAGCATGAGAGAGAACTTCCAAACTGAAATTGGATATTCCTCACACGTGTCTGAGCACCTGATCCTGTACAGTACCAAGTCAGACCCAATCAATGTCCTTTTGTTCTCTTTTGATCTAAAATTGGACAAGATAGCTAGAAAAATGGATCTTGACAATTTCTAGCTCAAGATTGATGAATAGTTTTCACTTAAATGGATCAAAATGCATGGTAACCTTAGGTAGGCTCTGATACCATTAGATTTCACACGTGTGGAGTGTCCACAACATGTACTTGTGATCTCCTAAGGTGTGTAGATGCACCAAGATCAAGACTATATTGAGATTCAAGATCTATCTTTGATTCTATGGCAAAAACACACTACTACATGCATTCAATTACTTCCAACTCTCACTCACACGTGTGGGAAGTATTCAAAAATTATTCTAAGTAAAAACAAGCTACTCTCCTCGAGTAGAGAGAGAAAATCATCATGAGTTCTCGGGTAGAGAGAGAAAGTTAGAAATCCAATAACACTCAAAATCCACACAATCTCCAAATCAATTAGATCCAAAATGAGGAGTACAATGATACTAGTAGATCCACAAGCTACCACTATGCTTAACTATGATTGGACCACACTTTGTCACCTCTTAATCCTATTGGACTATTGATCCATGCACCTCTTAATTCTATTGGACTATTTTCAAGCAAACCTCAAATTCCTATTGGACCTCACATGGTTCCACCTCTAAATCCTATTGGACCTCTTAGAATTCATCAAACAAAAGCATTACACTTGTCTACACTCTAATTGGCACGAGTTTAGCCTCTTACTCTATTTTGGCTCAATAGTGGCATTACAAGTGGAAATGCATAATGTGTCATCTATGTCAAGTTTGTTCCTATCAACATCCTACACCTAGATGCTTGATATAAAAAACATAAGACCCCTATATCTAACATAGATAATTTTTTTCAACTCTTCACAAGACTGACACAGACTTTGGCGAAGGTTTTTGACGAAGTTTCTTTCTGGAAACTAAAAATTTTGTAAAAAGAAATTAAATTCTTCACAAAAATTTATCTATTTCTAGATGAACAGTCATTTTGACCTTTTATTTTTACAATTAACGTTTGCCAACATAGTAGAAGATAGATCTGAATCACACCTATGCACAATGAATCGGACGAATGTTCTTTTTTGTATTTTTTAGGGTTTTGAGTATTTTCTAATGGTTTTTTTGATGTTGTCGAAAATCTGCTGGGAAGGAATGTTCGCCCTTCAATCTAAATGTTCTATGATCAAAATCGAAGGTGCCTACAACTCGTTGAACGTTTCCTGAAAGAGGGTGAAAAGTTATCAGCTCTGATGACAATTTTGTCTCCTTTTGACCAAAATCTGACAGATTTGACCAATTTTTGTTGTTTTTTATGCTTTTTCAGATCCAGATGGATCTTAAGAATGTTGATCTGAATAGCTTCCCCTGTTCAATAATCGGATTAGATTAAAAACAAGAAAATTCACTCAAATCAGTCAAAATCACTTCCAAACTAACCCTAAAATGCAATTTTAACACTATTTATGCCAAGACAAGATGCCTAATGCAAGATAACCATCCAACAAACATGCTATAAACTAAAAAATTGTCGTAGCTCCCCAGCTACGGTGCCAAAATTGAAGTGCATTTATTTCCTAGCCTATTTTCAACCCAATATCCAAGCAATCTAGCATCAAGGAGATGAAGTTATTTGTCACGTATAGGTTCGTTCACGTGAGAGCGATAGCATATCTCAGAATTCAGCATGTATGGAAGATCCACATCTAACTTTAACATCCATTAATCCTAAGCATTAACACTACATCCGTTAACACTAAGATCCACAATGATAACAGCTTACTCTTTCTCTCTCTCCCTTTCTCTCTCACAAAAAACATAAGAAATGGCAATCCCAATAACATTCAGATCCAACAATTAACAAAATACAACAAAAGCATGAGAGATGGAGGAAAAGAGTTAGAGGGCAAGGACATTCACAATCGAATAGATTCTGCTATGAAGGATCATTTTGTTCGTTGCTGACAGATTAACTTGTTTACTATTGTCCTGAGAGCGTGGAAGATAACGTACCCGTCTATACCTTCAGACCTTGACCAAAACGTTTCATCATTGGTGTTTATGGTTGCCAATTTATTCAATATCTTTGGATAACCAGATTTGTCATTGTAGTATTTTGCTTTGAATATTACATTCGCCATCTATCTATCACCTTTGTACACTTATCAATTTGAAAGAAGAGATTACTCTCTCTCTCTCTCTCTCTCTCTCTCTCTCTCTCTCTCTCTCTCTCTCTCTCTCTCTCTCTCTCTCTCTCTCTCTCTCTCTCTCTCTCTCTCTCTCTCTCTCGAGGAACGATAAAACCTTTCATACTACTCAATTCATTGATTTTGTGGAAATCTATAATGACCAGGCTACCACATAACTTGGTGTTGTTTCCGGGGAGACGAATCTTTGTCTTTTTATGATTTTTAAGTGCACTAAGTCTGCTCAATCTTATTCATTTAATGTATGCCACGAAATCAGCCACGCACAACTATTGAGCAGAAATATTAGAACGAGCACAACAATTAGAAGCTTATAGAAAGAAACGCGATTTGTATTTCTAAAATTTGCAAAATTCACCAATAAGAGTTAGATTAAGTCATGAAGTGCTTGATAACCTTTACAATACTTTCGTAGCAGTTGGAAATACATTTGAGTGAGAGCTTGCTAATTCACCGAATTCGTATGAATCTTCATCTTCGGAACACAGATCTGATTCTAGTTCTAAACTGAGTCCGACTAAGACCCTGATCCACCATTAGAGCCAAATCTCAATATGAGCATAAGCCATATTCGGAATCTACATGTACACCATTTGAACATAGTTCCGAGTCATCCGATCCACCTGATCCACCGGATCCGCCACATAACTGTGAAAAATACAGATCCTAAGTGGATCTAAACTCCAAGATCATTGGCTTGAATGCTTGCACTCCAAACTACATAAGCTAGGAATTGGCAACACATTCTATGCTACCTAGAATGCAAAGAACTTGATCAAAAAGCATTTATCACAAATGGAAACTTCCATAAACATCAAGTGCGGCCCAAAATAGCATTATACAGTCCATAATACATCAGCCTACCACTTTTGGAAAGCACCTAAGATCATACACACAAAGCTTGAACTCAATCACTACACAATGCCAACAATGGAAGGAGAACCCAATAGAAAAATCTCTCATTAGACAAATGAATACAATGGATCTGCTCCAACCTGTTTCTCCACGGCCTACCTGCTATATATAGCTGAGAGAGATGACTCTCTCTCCTCTCTCTAGACCCTCCTTACCTAAAATATGCCCTATATAGGTAAAATTGGCATATATGTCCAAAATACATGAAAATGGACTCATTTCGAAGGTCTTGAAGTTTGACACTTCTTCATACTGAAAAAATACACTTACTAAAAATATCTAGACCTGTTTCACACGTGTGAAAAGTCAGATCCTAAACTATGTGCCATTTTTAGCAATTTTGGCCTAAAACTAGACAAGGAAATGTTGACAATTTTCACACTCCCTCTTCAACTTAACTTGCTAGTTTTACAACACTACTTTGTTCCAACTTAAGAATGATCTCCATCATCAGAATAGATCTCTTCTCAAGGATCCTAATATGTACAAAATAGGACACAACATAATTGATATAGATAATAGTGTCCATATAGGATGCTTCACTATTTCTTACATCAATTTTACATAGAATCATAAAAATGGTACATGTAAAAGAACATAGAATCTCAATTAATGAATTCCTCCATGTATCCATCTCTGGTTTCTCTGTAAAATAGCAGCAAACAAGTTGTAAATGAAAGTGATCAACAAGTGTTTGCATGCCTCCTCCACATTTCACTATACATATAGTGAATGCAACATGTATCTCCATGAATGAACTTCCATCACCACCTTGCCTTTGTAGATCTTCAATCCATGAAAGCCTTTGAGTGAATGAATGCCAAAAAGATGTGTTCCCTACTCCATTTGAATGACCAAAACCTGAACTTGAAATACTTGAAGTACCTCCACAAGATTTGCACACAACGCTTGATCCTACAATGTCAACAAGTTGCCAATTTGCCAACACTAGAATACTAGATCTTGAACTTTGTTCAAAAGAAAACATATTGACCACTTCAATACCTTTCAAGATCTGAATGAATTCATGTACTTGATCATACAAACCAGCAATGATAACTATTCCATCTCCAAGATCCAAAGGATGCAAAACTATGGAACTAGTTTTATTGAAATTTGACAATTTCAACACATTGACATAACAATGTTCATACATGAGATTAGGCAAGTGAGGTAGAGTAAGAAGACACTTCCTTGCAGCTCCAAAGACCTTACTTGAACCTTCAAGAACCTGTAAAAACAGATCCAAAATGCCTTGACCATTTGTCTCTTCTTTGATGCTTTTCACTAGCTTCGAATTGCCACTTGTCTCTTGGTGTTGATGAAGCAATCCAAGATCAACCTCTTGATCTTCCAATAAGACATCAAAGATCTTGCATATGTGAACATCTTCAGATCTGAAACTCTGAAGATACTCCCTCTCAAACACATGATTAAGATCCCACAAGATCTCATCAATGCTCAAATTTGACCCTTCACTATAGTTAGTGAAAACAATGCCACCATCATAAACCAAAAGATAGATTCCAACATTTCCATTTAACATGAAGTAGAGTAGGTGAAGATGAGTATCAAACCTAATCAAAACAGCCCTCTTGAGTTCATAACAAACCTCAATAAGCTCACCAATGATATCTCCCTTGCCTTGAAGAAGTTGCCACTTGAGTTGCTCCATGTAGTCTTCTTCAACCAACCTTTTGCCATCTTGACCATGAATGAACAATCCACCACAATCATAGAATGCTTTGAGTTGATGAAGAGATGTTAGATCCATGCTTTGGATCTTCCCAAGAACCACTCTTCCATTGCCCTTTCCTTCACAAGACTCCCTCTTAATGCTAGCACCACAAAAGTTAGAAACCTCCCTCTTGATAGTTGCACCATAAGAAGTAGAAGACTCTTGAATATTAGAAGCCAAGAAAAGAATCCTTAGTACCTTCAACATAAGAGTGATTGAAGTACTCTCTCTTTTCAAACATGAACTTCTACTCAATGATCTAGGTAATGAGTCATATGATAATGATTCTTCCTCACTATCGTTCATAAAAACATCATTCAAAGTACATCCTACTTTGAACACTTCACATACTTCTCTTCCTTTTGACTTGTGATCTCCCTCACCAAGTCTCATGATAGAAACCTTTGATCTACTCTTTTTATGAAGAAATGTGACACCACTTGTTGCACAAATGACTTTATCACAAAAAGATGTAAAAGAACCATTTCCTTCAAGCATGCTCAAAGCACCATCATCTTTTCCCACATGATTACATACATCAATATGAAAAGAATTAGAAGAACAACCATCTTCTTGCAAAGAATGACACTTAGCATCTCCATCTTTTTCCATATGAACAAACAAGTCATTAGCAACAATCACTTCCAAAGAAGAATCTTCATCAACTCCATTGATGAAGTTAGCTCCTTCCTTACCTTTTTCATTTTTGCACTTGCCATCTAGCACCATTGAAGAACCACCAAGCCTTGGAAGTCCATGAGTAGAAGAGTACAAACATGATGCTAATTTAGCTCCACATGACTCCATATGACTAGTAGGTAACACTAGTGCATCTTCAAGATCCAATGGATCCAAAAAATTGACCATAGATTCACCAAAGCTTGCCAAGTTAGCACAACAATTATCATCTCCAAGAAGTACATTAGATCTCAACCTAGATCTAGCATTTTGTTTCTTATGGCATTCATTTGCAAAATGTCCTTTTATCCCACAATAAAAGCACTTGAACTTTGACTTATTGTTCTTAGTAGAAGAGGAAGAGGAAGAGTGATCATCATGATCAAAGTTACCACCTTTGGACCATTTCCCTTTGCCTTTACCTTTGCCCTTGAATTTGCCTTTTGTGAAGAAAGCCTCTTCACCTCCACCTTGCAAGGATGCACCATCAAGCTTTGATTGCAACCTATGTTCTTCAGCCAATAAGATTTCTTGCAAGTCAACCACACTTGGCAAGACTCTTTGAATGGCAAAACTTTGCACAAGGTTAGCATGTTCATTTAGCAAACCATTCAACATAACTTGGACTATTTCACCATCTTTTATGTTCTCATCAATGCATGCTAAATCATCACTTAGGGACTTAACTCTCAAGATAAATGCATGAGCACTTTCACCCTCTCTTTGCCTACTAGAAAATATTTGTCTCCTTAGGGTCAATACCCTAGATGTGGACTTTGATTCAAAGAGCTTCTTTAAGGCATTCCATGCCTCACTTGCACTTTGACACTTTCCAACTTCCTTGAGAAGTTCATTTGTAACATTCATTTTAATGATATGAAGAGCCCTTTTGGCCTTCTTATCAAACCTTTGTTGCTCTTGAAGTGTGAGAGGTCTCTCTTCAATTTCTGCAACTATGTCCATGAGTTCATTCAACTCAAGTAAGGACTCCATCCTCACTTTCCAAGTAGAGTAGTTTGATGAACTCAACCTTTCACTAGACTCTAGCATGATCCCACCATTGGAAGCCATGATTCTAATGTTTCTTCAACTTTTAGGTTTTGTCCTAAAGCACTTAGCACTCACTTTTCTCTCAACAAATGATAGATAAAGAGATCTATGAAGATTTAGGACCCTAAAACACTTCTATCTTGAACCTAGATGGTTTCCAAGCATAGAAAGGAAGATTGAAACACATGCAACACTTTGCACACACTAAGAATGGATTACAAAATCAAACCAACCTGAACACACTCTTGCTTAAGCTCTCAAACTTTCCAGCAAGTGACCAAATCAAGTTATGGTGTGAAGAGTTACTTGCATTCTTAGAAAATACCCAAAACTAGGATGCCAAGATTACCTAGTAATGAACAAACTTGATCAACATATGATCAACACACTAAGATATTGATTCAACCTGTAAAACCACATGTAAACCACACTTCTAAAAGTTTATAAACTCCAGCAAGTGATAAATACAAGATTTAGAGGTGAATGAATGAGCACACTTAGTGAATCACAAGACTAGCTTCACTATCTTGTCAAATCTTGGTGTTTAGATGTAGATCTAAGATCACTTCACATGAGAATGTTCCTCAACCTGTTAAGAACCTGAAAACACACTTGCATAATGGTTAACACCTTCCAGCAAATGCTCCAATCAAATTACATAAGGAGAGTTACTTACATGCTCAACAAAGTACACCAAAATTTATGCCAAAATTGATGACAATCTTTACAATATGCTCTTCACAATGGAGCTTACAATATGTTCACCCAAAAAAGGGATCTTTCATCCAAATGGGAGCTTTGCTCAGCCTTTAGGAGAATTACAACTCACTCAAAAGAGCATTTGTCATCCACTTAAGGAGAAGTTTCATCCACTTAAGGAGAGTGTTCATCCAAGAATGGAGATTGTCAACAATAGGATTGAAAAGAACATTGTTAGTATTGAATATGCACAAGCCTCACAATCACAAATGATTAGGTGTTATGATCTGATCCAAAATAGTTTCTTTTCAGCCTCTGATCTTCAATAGACCTGAAATATGCTTTTGATCCACAAGTTCAACTCACAAAACAAAGGTTAGTAAGATTTGATCAACAAAGCAATGCAAAATCATGCTAGAACTTGATCAAACATCCAAATATCACCAAAAATGGAATACTTACTGTAAATAGAAGCCAACCAGCTCTGATACCATGTGAAAAATACAGATCCTAAGTGGATCTAAACTCCAAGATCATTGGCTTGAATGCTTGCACTCCAAACTACATAAGCTAGGAATTGGCAACACATTCTATGCTACCTAGAATGCAAAGAACTTGATCAAAAAGCATTTATCACAAATGGAAACTTCCATAAACATCAAGTGCGGCCCAAAATAGCATTATACAGTCCATAATACATCAGCCTACCACTTTTGGAAAGCACCTAAGATCATACACACAAAGCTTGAACTCAATCACTACACAATGCCAACAATGGAAGGAGAACCCAATAGAAAAATCTCTCATTAAGCAAATGAATACAATGGATCTGCTCCAACCTGTTTCTCCACGGCCTACCTGCTATATATAGCTGAGAGAGATGACTCTCTCTCCTCTCTCTAGACCCTCCTTACCTAAAATATGCCCTATATAGGTAAAATTGGCATATATGTCCAAAATACATGAAAATGGACTCATTTCGAAGGTCTTGAAGTTTGACACTTCTTCATACTGAAAAAATACACTTACTAAAAATATCTAGACCTGTTTCACACGTGTGAAAAGTCAGATCCTAAACTATGTGCCATTTTTAGCAATTTTGGCCTAAAACTAGACAAGGAAATGTTGACAATTTTCACAATAACCACTACTTGATAATATGGCGAATCCAACATCACCCACATCTACCAAAAAAAGATCTGACTTATTCAAAGGATTATCATCTGACGATGCAGATAGCTATTTATCACAGTTTGAGTCAATTACTATAGCCAATAAGGAAACACTGACGAGGATAAAGTTAGAATCCTATCAAGTCTTCTATCCAAGCAGACAAAAATCTGGTATAGCCAGCTGGTTCCAAAAATGATTAATACTTGGAATGCTTTAAAGGCAACGTTTCTTAAACAGTTCAGGGAGATAGGCTATTCTACAAGGCTGTTAGCACGTCTTACTTCGGTGGAGAAAAAGCCAAAGGAGTCGCTTAGAAAATACATTCAAAGAGTTAAGAATTTGATAGGTAAACTAGGAGCACAGTACCATGTCCCAATGCAAAATGAATGGTTCTTGGGTGGATAACCCAAAAAGATGGATAGGTACTATCATCAGGGATTGACGAACTCGTTAGAGGATGTCATATCATCCGCAGAGAATTATGAAACTTCTAAAGTTTTTAGAAGAAGAAGAAATGATAGAAAGAGTACTCATAAGAAACATAAACATAAAAGAATAAAAGAATCTGACTCGTCTACGGAGTCTGAATTAGAATCCGATTCAACAGATGAAGAAGAGTCTTCTAATTCTTTGTCTTATTCTTTGTCGTCTGAAGAAGAAACTAGTTATACAAAATCTAAGAGTAAGAACTCAGATAGGAGATGAAAGATGGAAAAGTTCGACAAGACAGATCCATTAAGAAAAAGTGTAGAGCTTTTAGCGAAAGAAATGGGAGACTTAAAAGTCTAGATGCTCGACGTTAAAGCTAAGAGGAAGAAAGCAAAATCAAATGCTAACATTTGGTGTATAGCTTGTGGTAAAGAGAGACATTCTAAAATGAATTTTCCTAATTTACAAACCAGCTATGTGGAGGAAGAATTATCCCTCTGTCCAGTTGATAATAATGAGGAGGTGGCCTATACTACTAGTCCTCCTAACCAAAAGAATTTTACATCTAAACCACGCAATAGCCAACAGTAGACTATTTTGCATAGAGGAGGGACATGAGATTCCACTCCACCACCAAGAGTAAATGGTTCATGCTATAATTGCGGAGCCCCCGGTCACTATTCGCCTGACTGTCCTGAACCTAGGAGGTCAATAGGACATGTGCCACTTTGTGCTTATTGCAAAGGCAAAGGACATGTCACTGCCGAATGTCCTCAGCCACAACAGCCACGGTCTAAATTGTAGTTTGTTAATACACCTAGAGAAGATGAGCCGCGACTATCTAAATCTAATGCTAACATGATAGTCCAAAGGATAGAAGTAAAGTCCGAGACCATAGAAAATCAAGACCAAGATTGGCCGGAGTTAGACTTAGATTTAAATAAAGTCACAACTAGAAGTAGGAATAATATGCCAATTCTTAGAGATAAAAAAAAAACTAAGAAGGATAAAAATGCAAATATTGCAAAAACTACGAAAAATATGAAAAACACGACAACCCAAACACAACTTGTAGAGCAAATCGCCGAAATTTCTAAAGACCCAGACTTTGAATAAAAAATATCAGTTTAGAATCTAAGAAACTCCTAGACGAAGAAACCAATAGAGTTAAAAAAGTAACGTTCTCAGATCCAATACTAAGTAATGAGATACCTAGAGACCCGTCCCCACTTAGACATTGTTCACATGATAGTGGAAGATTTTGCCTCTAGAATGCCCAATATAACTTTCAAACAATTATCAGAGGATAATCAATACTATAAGAAAGAGATTAAACAATTCTTGCAAAAGAAAAAGAAAAGGAAAGCTAAGTTTCCATTAGTCGACGTAGGACTGATAAACCATGGTGACGAAGGCCCACCTGAAATCTAGGTGATAATCAATGGCTGCATTTTAGATAGTGTACCTATGGATTCCGGATCCCGTGTAAATATAATGACTGAAGAGACAACATATGAGTTATGCATTCATCATAGAATAGCGCCTACACTTATACATTTGAGATTAGCAGATGCAACTAGGAGAACTCCAATAGGGGAGTTGTCTCAGGTCACAGTTTACATTGTTGACCATAAGTTTTTGATGGACTTCATTATATTAGAGACCACTAGGGAATCATCTTACAAAGTCTTATTAGAGAGACCATGGTTGTATCAAGCCGATGTTATCACCCACTAGAGGAAAAAGGAGATTACCTTTCGAGACCAGATGGCGACATCATAAGGAAAGAGCCATAAAAAAATTATCGTATCATGAGAGAAGGATAAATATGAAGGCGAGACGCCTACATCTTCCTCGAGTTATACTTCAGATGATGAAGGAGTTCATTTTGTAAGGACTGAGGAAGGGGAGAGGTTTCTTACATTATCCATACCTGCATATAGCAATAGAGTAGAATATGTAGATAGAGGAGACTGTGGAGTCCCCGAGATAAGTGCCATTATAGGAGGCCATACTATCAATAGAATATCAGTAGACTCAGGATCTAGCATCAACTTAATGACTGAGAAAATGGTTAAGGAGTTAGGATTATAAGACCAGATCCAGCCTACTACTCATCATGAAATTTATCTAGCAGATGCATCTAGATGAGGAAGAGAAAAATGAGTTTCCAACATCCGAGTCGAGGGAAGTTCTGGGTGGAACCAGAGCAAGCCTGACTGAGGGAATGGTGGATAAGACTTATTATGTAGAAATAGAAACTAGTAAGGGTAAAATTATGAATTTGTATAAACTCCAGTCAAACCAAGGAGTATATAATACTCTTTCAAAAGTATCAAAATGTATTTGCTTGGTCAATGGAAGATTTAACTGGTATACCGGTTAAATGGGGCGACATACACTTATATGCGTATGCCCTTCGATTTGTGTAATGCGCCTGTTACATTCCAGCGCATGATGACGAACATCTTTCAAATTTTTTTGAGAAAATTCTTAGAAATCTTTATGGATGACTTCTGTGTTTACTCATCCACTAAAGAACATTTAGATGCATTAGAAAAGACTTTAAGATGATGTCAAGAGACATCTTTAAAATTGCATCCGTCCAAATGCTATTTCTCTTGGATTTGTCTCCTCTACTCTCCCAAATCCCATTTTTAATGTGCCTCCATTCATGCTGCATATTTACTCGCATTGTCGCGCAGTCTGCATATTTACATGCAAATTCTCACAGAGGCAATGAAAAGACGAAAAGCAAAGGCTGACGACACACCCTTTTAACGCTCACCCCATGCAGCTGCGCTAACAGACTGACAACGATTGCAGCCACCCACGATCTCTTACAGACAACACATCCACTCTGTACTTTCTTCATCTGCACACCTGTAACATTATGTATATAGATACTGATCAACAATGATCATTACGACTGATCAAGAGTCGAATATTGGACGATCAAGTCTTGACAAAAAAGATGAGAAGATGAGAGTGTATGTAAATTAGCATCAGAAGCTTATCAGCAAGACAGACGAAGTAGATGCCTTGTGCATTGATTCTTTATTGTCAGCAATAAGGTTTCATTCCTTTACAGATTGAATAAGCTTTGTAGGGCACGTGATTTTGTCCGCTATTGTTTTGTGCTCTACCGCATTATTGACATGTATACTTGATATACTTAATCTGATACAGTTCTTTGTTATGCGTTCAGAGCTGTGTTTATATTGCTATGCTTATTATTCATTTGGTCTGATCTTTCTAGTTGCTCTTTCTGGTAATAGACGACTAACATTTATTCTTGTCTTTCGCGAATATTTCGCAACTAATTATCAGTTGAGCACAGTCTAGCTCTTCGCAAATCATTAGCGACACATAATTTGTCTTGCTATTTGCAACAAATTATTCTTTTGGCGGTTCATTTATTAATGTTTGGCTGCGTAATCAAGAATGATCGTGATTTCCATCACTAACATTTTGTTCATTCTGATAGGCGTAGTCATGCTTACGGAGAGAGTCGTATAGCTCGTTCTGCTGCACACGAACACTTTCTGTTTGAGTTCGTTTCTCGTTCGTGTTTCGTTTCTCGTTCGTGTTTCGTTTCTCGTTCGTGTTTCGTTTCTCGTTTGAGTTCATTTCTCGTTCGTGTTCATCTTACCCCTTTGAGCTAATTTTTGCTTCTAACATATGACACCTTTCTCAACACGTTTTTCATCTCTCTCCAACAATTTTGGCATGAGGGAAGGCATTTTGTTAGGCCACAAAATTTTAAAAGATGGCATTCAAGCCGATATCGAAAAAGGATGCTTTTAGAATTGGATGAGCCAACTAATCTACGCGAGCTTAGGGAATTTTTAGGCCACGTAGGATACTATCGTAGGATAATAAAAGAGTATGCTATAGTAGTAACTCCCTTAACAAGATTATTAAAGAAATCTGTTGAATATCACTGGTCACAAGATCACCAGGATGCTTTCAAAAAATTAAAGCAGTCCTTAGCAGAAGCACTGGAGTTAGACCTCCAGATTGGACTAAGAAATTTCATGTATATGTAGACACTTCATCATTTGCAATTGGTGTAGTGCTTAGCCAAAAGGATGATCAAAAAATTGATTATCCAATTTATTGTGCTGGTAGACAAGCATATGAAAAAAATGATTCCACCACAGAGCGGGAGGCATTAGGCATGATCTACTCAGTGAAAAATTTTAGGCATTATCTACTAGAATACCCTTTTGTTTTTCATGTAGACCATTATGCATTGAAGCATCTAGTAAATAAACCTGACCTTTTAGGAAGGATAGCTAGATGGGTTCTATTATTAGATGAATTCGATTATCAAGTAGAGTTAAGAAGGGGGAAGGACCACCAAAATGCCGACTATATATCATGGCTTAAAACTAAAAATCAATCAATTTGGACCAATATAAGATGAATTTCCAACTGAGCACATAATGCGCATTCAAGCAGAATCATCCATTTATGAAGACATTATTATTTTTTTATAGTATTAAATTTATCTCGATAATTTCAATAAACAACAGAAGACAGTTTTTCTTGCAAGAGTAGGACCCTACACGATTATAGATTAGATACTATATAAGTTAGGAACTGATGATAACCTTCGCCACTATTTGGAACCCACCGAGATCACTATCGTAATAAGAGCACTACATGAAGAAGATTCGGGGGGCCATTATGCGCTAAAAAATATTGCCAAAAAAATTCTAAATACTAAGTATTGGTGGCCTACACTTTATAGAGACGTTAAACTTTTCATTCAAAAATGTGATCCATGTCACTTTATTGGATACATGTCTGGGAAAAAATCTCTATGAATTCAGGAAAAGGGTGAATAAGTTCTACATTCTTAACAATCAAGAAATGCAAAAGTGGATTTCTAATATACAAAGATGTGGAAATTCACATATCCCAATGTGAGGATACTAGCCCCCCTTGTGAGGATGTTTTTCCATTGGACAAAAGTTTGAAGTTTATCCTTTACAATTGATACTTTAAGAGACAAAATTTGAAGATTTCTCTTCAAGGTTGTCATTGCTTGAAAGACATTTTAAGGTTTTACTCTGAGGTTGTTGGTGCTTTGACATTGTTTCAAAACTAACCTTCAACGCTTTTGACTATACTTTGGGGCCAATTATGCTTTCTTCTACCACTTTGGAGCTCATTACCTTGTCCTCTAAGGTTGATGTACATGTTGAATATAGCTGTAGGGGTTGTTTGAGGGTTTTGGTTGCTAATTAATATGATTGCAATATCTTTTTTTGAAAAATCCAATCCAAAGATGAATAATTCAATGCAATGATAGAGAGAAAAAAAAGAGCAATCCAATAACATTACAAACAGACAAGAAATATAAACCCTAATTTCCATATGGAGAAAAGTAGCATGTTGGATTAAGAAAGAACAAGATGCACATGATAGGTATTGGGAAAGTGAGATTCCTTGAGGCAATAAGTGCAAAATTCATCATATCTTGAAAAATAAGTGAGTATTATTTTATTTCATATTGTAAAAGATTAGTGACCACAAGGTTATATTTTCTCAAAAAGATAAAAGTGACTACAACATTGTGTCAATCACATTATTTTAGCACAGATGAACATATAACCAAATATCAATTTGAGATTACATAGACCACACATCTCATTATATTTCTCTAGATAATTGTCAAGGCAAAGAGATGATGGAATGAAGGGGCCCTTGTTAATGAGAACTAGGAATGGGACATCATGACCAAAGAAATATTAAGACACTAAAAAATTTCAATCTACATTTCAAAACAAATTTTATAATGGCTACAGTACATTAGATAATCCTTTTGGAGGATACAATTATGACTATCAAGAACATTGTTGTTGGAATGGCTATTATGCACTAGACACTACCTTTTGAGGATACAACTATTACTGTTGAGACAATTATTGTATGCTAGTTTTGTAGTTTTGTCATTATTTTGGGATGACCTTAGTCTCAAAATTACCTTGATCAAAGAGTTATTGTTTGCCTTTAACAAACTCACTTCAACCTTGTATAAGAGGACATTTTTTTTCCTAATCTTGATTGATGTGAGTTAAGTGAATGTGGTACTTTTCTTCAACCTTGACGATGGCTTTTTAGTGTGGTTGACTTTTAAAAACTCATATGAACCTAGTAGAGATCTTCATATGTCCATAACACATAAAACAAATTCAAGCTACATATTTTTTAGATCAAAGATATGGAACTATTACCTTCATATGTCAATAATGACAACAATACGCCAACATGATCCATACTACATACATGAAGGCCTAACAATCCTCAAAATCACAAACAATCCAATCACTAGACGTCCTAGACAAACTACATACACACCCATAAAATAATGGGGCAACTAGCTATGTTGTTTAGCTGTAGCCAACAAAGTATAAGTGAATATAGCTTTCTTGAAAGACTTTATTATTGCATAGCTGTAACATTGATCATGAGTCAAGTGTATACCCAAAGTTGTTCATGTTTCCTAGACTTTCAAATGTGCTTCACATTCACCTTAAAAAATGTGGCCTTTACCCAAAAAAGTACAATTTACATATTTCAAAGCACATATTGAGCTTAAATGATTTTAGAAGCACAATCAACCTCTTGGAAATATCTTCTACTTTAGAAAAGATAGTTGAAATATTATTGCCAATTTCAACTATGCAAAACATATAATACAATGTAGTAGGCATCCATAATGCTACATGAAGAAACAACAAAAATGTATTGTTTGGTTGTTAATGTATCATGTTAGAGTACTAATTTTTTTCTTGGAAAGATTGGTTTTAAGCATACTAGAAGAACTCTAGACAAGGCCCATATATTCTAGAGGCTTGCATGATATTCAAAGAAAAGATGAGGGAAGGCCTCTATATTAGTTCGAAAGTGGTTACAATCTTGGTTGACATCTCCTTTATATTTGACTTTTGAGGTGAGGCATTTTTGTAGGATTTTGAGATAAAAAACTTGGTGACCTCCCCAAGCACGGATTCACCTAATCTTTTCATTTTTTCAAAAATAGCTCTGATTGTATCTTTTGATGGCTCAATGCATGCTTTTGAGAGTGATAACAAGATCCACAAATTAGGTTTAAGTTCTAATGAAAAAGAAAATCAGGCCCTTTCATCACTAATTTTGACTTTACACGTATTAAAAAATCATCTCAAGAATCTTATTTATTTTTTGAATCAATTCAAATCAAAGCACTAAGGTGAATGTGGTCACAGAATAAATATTTTAACTTTTGGGTGACATGATTGAGTGGTAATGAATTATTGGATAAGATAATGGATCCCACATATTTTGTGGATAAATGGTTATTTCTATAGTCATAGATCATCTAAAATCTCTCATTGATCCTTGACTCCAATAAAATTGATGCAAAAAAACGATGTGATTACAATTTGACTCCCCAACATTAGAGAAAGCTCAAAAAGGGCCTTATAAGAAATGCCATGAGAGAAAGGAAAAAAAAATCACCAAACTACCATTTTTGTAATCTCTTTATGTAGTTACTCGCACAACTTTCCATGCAAGTGAATCTACTTTTTATTGTAGTCACATCAAAAGCTAATAGTGTTTAACCACACCAGAAGATCAACAAGGATTCAAACTCAGCATGTTCAATACACTGATGAGTTTTCTCACTATTATATACAGGAGTCGACCATAGTTGAAAAAGCAATGTCACAGGCTGATCCAGGTCTCTGGAGGGAATCTATGGACAAGGATTACAACTTGCTACTGAAGAACAACACATGGACTATCACCAAGCTACCCGCAGACAGAAAAGTCATCGACTACAAATGGATCTTTAAGATCAAGTATAAAATAGATGACAATATCGATAGAAGAAAGACTTGACTCGTGGCATGGGGATTTTCACAAACTCCCAAAGTCGACTACTTTGAAACCTTTAGTCCGGTGATGAAGCATTCTTCTATTCGACTACTATTATCATATGCTGATGTGGTTAACCTTGCAGTACACCAAATGGATGTACAAACAACATTCCTCAATGGAATTATTGAAGAGGACATCTACATGATCCAGCAAGAAGGCTATGTCCTCAATGGTCAAGAAGATTGAGTATGCAAACTCCATAAAGACATGCTAGAAATTGGCTAATCTTGACAAAAGTTGACCAAAACTTCATAAAAAGATGTTAGACCCGAGAAAGTGTTTACAAACACTTGTGATGTTTAATGGAATCATCCAGACAAGAATCCAGGAGACCAAACGAGGTCTTGAATATTTGACATCAAACTCTCCACCAATGCCAAAATTAGTTGCAAAAAGCAATAACATTGTTCATCAAGCTTTGAGAAAACCTTGATAGTATGATATCAAATCTACACAATGCTTAAGAGAACTCTTGAAATTCTAAATAAATAGTTTCAAGCTGTCAAACAAAAAATCCAACCTGATCTTAATGCCTCAATATCAAATCTCCTCACAAATCTCAAAACTAGCTCAAAGGATCAAGCCTAGTAGAACGTTGAGCTCTCTACCACAAAGAGAATCAAAGAATAAATTGTATGATTTATAAACAAAAGGCCCTAACATTTTGAAACAAAGTTTTCAAATTAATAAAGATCCTCCATGTGTCACTACTTCAATCTTTTATGTGTTGTTAGATTCTTTGGTCACTAGTTGACTAGAGCACTAGCTCCCTTTGAACTTGATTCAAATGTAAGACATTGATGTTTTGTACAAGTATATCTTCTTAAGTTGGTCTCACTCATAAACTTAAGTTATTTGAACATGTAGAACTTGAGCCTCAAGCATGGGCCTCAAATAATCATGTTTGCATTACAAGATTTTCACATTAGACCCTACATAGTTCTTTATCTCTGGCCCAAAGAAGTAGCTCCATACTAGATTCTCTACATGACTACGTGCTTGACAGTCATGTTAGATGTATTATCTTATTTGGTCACAACTTCACAACTGGCATGTTGCTATTTCAATTTACAACAACATTAAGAGGTAGACATAAAGTTTTCCACAAAATTGTCATGACTATTTGTAATGTTTACAAACCTTTTCTCTAGTGGATGTGTTGACTTTAGGAGTTTTTCTCAATGATGTGAGTGATGATAAAGTTATTGTCCTCTAGAACTTCAATATGTAGGTGGATCCAGTGATGGTTCCAAAAAAATCAACTCAAATGATAGCTATAAGTACGTCTTTGCTAAGCATGACCTCATCAATGTTGCTAAAATCACTAGTGCCATCTCCCATTTTACGTGATCTAAGCATCATATTCATGTGTTTGTCACTCTACTACACTGATTATAATTTACATCTAAGCTTATAGGTTGTCGATAAGGTGGTGCAACTTTGAGAACTACAACATCACTAATCTTTATTGTGCACAACCTTACAAGTTCACCACCTCATCACCTTGGTGCACATTTGTTGAAGTTCCATGTAGACCTTACCAACAGATAGATATAGAATTGTCTCATAATATGACACATCAATATGATTAGTAATATGTGTCTATTCAATGAGTGCATCAGAGAAAAGTACTTCACGCATTCAATTTTGGACAACTCATTTTCATTCAAAATAACTTGCAACTAGCTTATTGTAAAAACGGTTGCACTCCCTTGAGTAATAAGATTTTCAAGTAGCACCTTGATGTTTCTTGTCCACCGTAGATCAACAAGTTTGCAAATATTCCAAAACATGTCATACATATTTTGATATGCTTTCTTGAGGAGTCACCATAGCAAGTGTGAACAAGATTGTTCTATTCCCTTTAATCCAAGAAGGGATTTACCTCGTGTCACAATAATAATCTTGCTTGCTCTATATACAATATTGTTCTTACTGAGTGCTAGCGGGTTGAGGGCTGACTATAAAACCACCAACACTCCCCCAATTCGAAGTGTGCAGCTAGAGAGAGCTCTTCCATCTTTCATCGCAGCCTGTTCCTTGGTCTACTTCTGCCAGGACGTGTTTGATCACTTCAGTGCAGGAAGTAAAGCTCGCCAGTCATCAATCAATCATGTCTTGCGGAAGTGGATGCAATTGTTGCCCCAAGTGCGGCTGCAGCGTAGCCTGCAGGTGGGTTGTTCATCTCATTAACCGTCTGTCTTGGCCTTGCCATCCTGATCACCCAAGGGCCAAAGTCTGTATATTTCACGAAAATTTATGACATGGGTTTTCTGTTTTATAAGCTAATTTTACACATGGGTTTTTGATTTCTAAGCATTTGGTCATCTCATATATGATTCACTGATTGGGATATGTGCACTGTGATTGCAGGTGTAGTGGAAGAATCATGAATGATTTTCTTGTGAAGGAGAGTGCTGGTGATTACAGGTAACATAGCTTTTCTATCAGCAACGTGTATAAATCAAATCTGCTGCTGATCGGAGCCATTAGCAGAAAATTGTTGTGGGAGGGAGAGCATATTGACTCAATTTCATGTTGTGGCTTTGTTGGGTGCAGCTTCTTGGGCATCAATGCTCCTGTGGTTGCTGATAACTGTGACAAGTGTGCTAACGGTGGTGTCTGCGACTGTGGCAAGAAGTCTCGCATGGGGACAGTGAGTGGAGAAAATTGCGACAAGTGCGCCAACGGTGGTGTCTGTGACTGTGGCAAGAAGTCTAAAACTGTTGCACAAGAGAACTGCGACAAGTGTGCCAACGGAGGAACCTGCAACTGTGGCAAAAACTAAACACAGCCTGATTGTATGTAGCTATGATTTATGCAGAAGCTGCCATGATATGCAGCTATCTGAATCACCTGAGTGGATTTAGTTGTGCTGTGATAAATATGCACTTTGATGCAAAATTTAGTAGATATAAGAATGAGGAGGGCGCTTAATGTAATTTCCTTTGCACGATAGTCATCAAAGCATGGTAATGTTTTAGCGCTAAAGCGCTCTTTAGGCTGCTCTCTAGTTCCCATATTCAGCTAGAAGAAGATGGTGGTGATATTGATGTGAACCTTTCTTAATGTTTAATAAATATATTAAGATTGCCTAGACGTCTTCTCAAGCTCAGCAGCAGTGCTTGCTTCTTTCATCATATTCTAATCATTACTTTCTTCCAAGCGAAGAGAAAGTTTCACCTTCATTGTTATGCTGATTCAGCAGAGCAGTATGATCTTTAATGTTGGTCATGTGTGAACTTTATCATTTTTCATTTGAAGGACTTTTCCTCCAGTATGATGGAAAGAATTTTGAGTTCCTGTAAACGAGGAGAGAAAACTGCAACATAAAGAACGGATTGCTTGAAAATGAGATGCCAAGGAAAAGTAGTAGGAATTCGCATTTTACAGTTCGCTTAGCAAGAGCTGCAAGGTTAATGGCTGGAGCATTAAAATTCCTGCATAAAACTCATCAGCTTTATCAGGCCTGACACAGATTTTTTGTGAATGACTAACTTATCCCCGAAAATAAACATCTCTCAAGAGAAATGAATCACAGAGAGAAGGATATCCGAAATCTCTCTTTTCTGATTATATCGAATAAGAATCTCTCTTTATGTCGGGCTCTGATTCTTGATGGACCACCTTTCCGAATATACAATTTCAGATTGTGTCACAAACAACAAGTTTAGGCCCTTTTAGCTTCGTCAAAAAATTATTAGCTCCCTCGGGTTTTTGGTTGCAGATCTCTCACCTGCTTTGTACAGCCTTGTGTTTCTGCCAGGGCAGCCTACTTATTTAGAATGCTTTTAACAGCTGACTAATACTTTTTCTCAGAACATGCTACATGATTGTTACTCTAGCACACTCTTTTAATCACGATATCTTTTAAAGGACAATTCCCAGTACAGATGCAGACAACCACCATTTTTCAAATAACATAATCCAAGTTAGCCCAAAAGAATGTCAACCCATGTTTGTGAACTTTCTGAACTCGAATCCAACCATACCACCTCTAATTGTATGAAAATGGCAAAACAACACATCTATTTCAGCATCTAGTGGGTCCGATTATTCAATCTTTCATTAACGTGATTCTGTTGCAAGATAACCAGGGTAGATCAAGTCCTCACTACTGACTGGCCAGATTTGTAGGTTATATATGCTTTGGATGATTTGGTTTACTTTTCTTTCAAAATTTTAAGGCGTATTATTACTATAGCATCTTATTCAAAATTGTGCTTCTGATATACTTACCAGTGTTGAGTTACAGATTTAGCACCACCCTATCTAGTATTTGCTGTGCATTTGAGTAGGTTGCCTTTGATGTACATTACTCGTTTTGTGTGATGGATTTTGACTGATCTGTTGTACCTAAGAGAACCCATCTTTGTTGTTCACAATACCTAGTTCCATTATTGATGTGTTCACCCCACCATGGTTAGATTCTTTGTGATCTCAGATTTTGAAGGGCTGATAATACCAAGAATTTTTATTGGTGTCTCAAAAAACTTGGTATATTATAATGCAATTGCCAAACACAAGTACAGTAGTACTATTTTGGGAGAAATAATTTTGAAGTATGGGGCAATGGTTTTTTTTGGGTGATGTTTCCACCTCCTAAAATGGCTGTAATACTATTAGGCAGAGCCATAATTGAATGGCCACTGAACCTAAGGATAAGGTCACTGAGAAATGTTTTCTCAAGTGTAAGGAATTGACAAAGCTGTTTACTTTATGGCTGTATTTCTTTTTCAGGCCCGTAATTTCTCGTAACTTTATGAACTTCAAGATTCGTAAGCTGGCATGTCACTTTCAAAAGTCATCATCATAGAATTCTCTCGAGGAAATTACATCGGACTATTAACTTTAACAAAAGAACATGAAATTAAAGCTTGACATAAAGAGGGCTAAAACTTGTGTAATCTCCAGAATAGAAGCAAGCTAAACACTTCACTAAGGAGCAGTTGCTTCAAAGCTTTCTGCATTACCTATTAGTGACACTATTCTAGTTAGCAACTTACATTAAGCAGTAGGTTTTGAGTAATTATTTTAAGGTTTTATGCTTTATTAGGCTTTTTAGCTTGATTACTTTTTGCCATTTGGCATTATCATTCTATGATCTTTTTGTACATTCATGGGTTTTCCTATCCTTCAATAATAAAAGTAAGGGTTACCATGAATACATCCAATGTGAAAGCTTCATTGATTATAGAGTCCCTTGAAGTGGTACGCATCCGGTGCACACGTATAATTTTTGCAAACGTGTCATCACTGTGAATGAAGCCAATGACTTTAGCAATCCAAAATGGATTATTTTCACTATTTTTCGAAGCTAAAATTGTAATGACACTCCCAACATTTATTTCGTAGAACAACAGAGGAATCAACTGTCGTTGTTGTCTTAAAAATTTAAATGATCATTGAAACTCTTCAAACGACATATACTCAGCATAAGTTCTCCCTCGATCTATGCTCAACATAAGTTCTATCTCGATCTATGCTCAACATAAGTGCTCAATGGATTTATGCTCAACATAATTCTCTCTCTCTCTCTCTCTCTCTCTCTCTCTCTCTCTCTCTCTCTCTCTCTCTCTCTCTCTCTCTCTCTCTCTCTCTCTCTCTCTCCCTATGCTCAATGGACTTATGCTCAACATAAGTCCTCAATGACTTTATGCTTAGCATAAGTTCTCTTTCGACGTATCCTCAACATAGGTCCTCTCTTGACCTATGCTTTAGCATAGGTCTTCCCTCAACCTATAGGTACTCCCTCAACCCATGCTTAGCTTTTGATTTTTTTAGTTTTACGATTTTTTTGTAAATTTTTGATTTTTTGATTTTTTTTTTGAGTTTTTGAAAAATTTTAATATTAATATTTTGTTTTTTTATAATAAAGTTGTCGACAAAGCGTAGCTATGTTCAACATTTATGTGCTAAGCATGGAAATGTGAACATATGAATGTTTTGTCGACAAAGTTGTTGGGAAAAGCAACAAATTTAAAAAAACTTAAAAATAGCAAAAACTTAAAATTAAAAAATCAAAAATTAAAAATTTATAATTAAAAAAATCAAAAATTAAAAATTAAAAGAATTAAAATATTAAAATATGAAAAAATCATAAATATCATAAAATTTAAATTTTGAAATTTTAAAAATAAATAATATATAAAAATAAATAAGTTTTTTTTAAAACCAAAAATTTAAAAAAATAATGAAAAATAAAAAAATTAAATATTAAATTAAATACTGAAATAGAGAAGAGAGCAGGAATATTTGCGGAACAGCTCTCCCGCTACAATGGGCTGCTGGATGTCATACTCACCAAAACAGAATGAGTATAGTCCACCAAAGAGATTAGAAATGATTTGAGGTATTACTGTAAATTAGATTTCAATGAGAAGTTCAGTTATGAAGTAGATTGAAAGAGTAGTATGATAGCACATGTTCTTCAGGCGTCAAAGACAGCCGCCGTCTAATCAAAAACTGAGGAGTCATAGACGTCCATGTTCTGATCAGAGTGAGTGAACAAGTGTTATCAAACAGCAATAGAGTGCATTGAAATCACAATAAGCATTCATCTACGTTATACACAGATAGAGAAAACATATTGCTGTTATATTACACTGAAGCATAATAAATGACAGTTACAACCAGAATGACGACATAAGTAGGAGGCTCAAAATCATTCGTCTCATGGATGAAGCATCACGTAGAGTGTGTCTGGATGATCCATTCATAGATCGCATCCATCTATTTATCACAATAAATGTTTGTCATCTAATTAGACAAGCCGTTGTACTTGGAAGTATTTGGCTTGTAATGACAACTGTACATTGTGTACACAGTCAACGAATCATGGAATGTTGACGCGGACGAGGACGTTGCAAATCTCTTACTTTGCATTTTACATGAAGTGGCTTTCTCTCACTTCACTTTTTTCAAGAAGTGCTTGGAACGTTCCTCGTTCAAAATAGACGACCTTCGAGATTTTTCTCTCTCTTCACATTTTTTGCAAAAAGCCGAAGGTGTCTTTAAAAATGCGAAGGTGTTCTTAAAAAGGCGAAGGTGTCTTTAAAACAGTTTAACTCATGAAAATAGATGACCTTCAGAAATTTTCTCTCTCTTCGCATTTTTTGAGAAAATGCGAAAAAGCCGAAGGTGTTAAAAACAATTAATTTTTTAACTATGCTAAAGTGTCGCATTTCGGAGAAATGCGAAAAAGCCAAAGTTGTTAAAAACTTGGTTCATTTCTATAGACTATTGCGACACTTGGTATATTTCTGCAGACTGTTGAGACACTTAGTATATTTTTGCAGACTGTCGAAAAAGTAATGTATTTCTACAGACTTGTTCTAAATGCTAGTTCATGAAAGTTGTTGAAGATGGCCGAGTCTTCAATGACTTCAAGTTATTGAGCTTAACATTTGAACTTGAAATTATGATAGGATTGGTTACCCTTTGCTGGAGATTAGTCGGAAGCCCGTTTGTAGACGTCCTTCAAATAGTTTGGATGTGTTATTATTCCTGCAGGTATGAAATGAGCAGATGTTGAACCAAAGTTGGTTTCACCTGACCCTAGATCAACGATCAATAAACGTGCAAGAAGAACCTTGAAATAGAAAATAGTCATTCATCAAGGAGGCAATTGTGGGTTTAATTTTCGACAGTCCCCCTTAAGGTCACAGTTGGTGCCTTGGTATCTTCATCAGATTCAACATGTTGAAAAACTTCTGGTGCTTGATCCTGGAAAGCGCTTTGGTGAAGATGTCTGCGACCATTTCTGTTGTGGAGCAGTATTGAACGATCACTTGCCTTGAGAAAACTTTCTCCCAAATGAAATGATACTGGATTTCTATGTGCTTGGATTTGCCATGAAATCTGGGATTCAGTGACAATGAAATACAACTCAAGTTGTCACACAGAATGGTGGTAGCATTGAACTGAGTGTGATGTAAGTCGTGAAGTAATAACCTAATCCACATAGCTTCTTTTGAAGCTTGACATGCTGCGATGTACTCTGCCTCAATCGAAGAAAGCGCAACTGATTTCTGCTTCCTTGAGTTGCACAAAATCGGTCCCCCTGTGAAAAATTGCCTACATTGGCAAATCTAGCCATATAGAATATTGTACATTTTGTCAATATTGTTTGTTGGTTACTTGAATGGCCCAAGTGCCACTTGTACATACACACCTAAAGTAGGTTACCACGAGTCAAAAGGAGTGGTTGTGTTTATTTGGTAGTGATTCCTACTTTGTAGGATCTAGACCATGATTTATGATAAGATTTGTACATACCATGCACCTACCAAGCATGACTCTTGGATCTAGGCTAGGGTTTTCACGTTAGGGCAAAAAAATGGAGTCTACTTCCTTATTACATGCTGTATTTTCACCTAACTTTGCAAAGGAAGTGTGTTTTACTATGTATTCCCATTCTCCATAGTGAGAAGATAGAAACTTTTTGGAGCCTCAAGGAGAAACTCAAGTTTTCTCTCATTGTATGGTGATTACTCTATTTTCCCAATGAAACCCAGCCTTGGCACTTTGTAAACACTGTCTACAAGCCGTACTACAGCCTTATTTCCACACGTGTGGAGTTGGATTATACTAATTGATCAATGCTTTGATTGTCTCTACTTGTTTCCTATCAAGCTGCTAAACTAGATCTTGTTTTCTGATGACTAGTTTCTGATAGATTGTTTAACAAGCATACAATCACCTTGTGGATCATTCAAAGATCCATTTATGGTCCTTAGTACTGTACTTTTCACACCCCCTGCCAGATAGAAATAGAGGCTGTGGCAGTAGCTTCTGCCCAAAACTTCATAGGTAGATGCGCTTGATGTAGCATGGATCTAGTTGAGTTGAGAAGAGTTCAATTCTTCCTTTCTGCAATCCCGTGCTGTTGAGGTGAATAGGAAGTGGTGAACTGTCTTCTAATACCATGTTCAACCATGTAGTCAGACATCTTGTTAGAGAGGTATTCGCTGCCACCATCAGTTCGGAGTGCTTTCACTTTTGTAGGAATATGATTGTAGACCATCTAGAATAATCATCTATGAAACTTAAGTGATAAAATAGATTGCATCTCCTAAGGACGGAGTTGGCATTGGATCACAAAGATCACTATGTACAAGATCTAATACATGCTTTGTTGTGATGGAAAAGACTTCCGACTCTAGTGCATGTAGTCAGAGTAGTATCTTCATCGAAGATTGTACACTGCCCAGATGAGAAAGTAACAGTGTAGCCCTCATCAGTCATCTTAGAAACTGACAACAGGTTCTTTGACAACTGAGGTACGTAAAGAACATTGGTGACATAAATAGAAAGATCATTGTTGAAAGTGATCTTGACTATCCCTTTGTCTTCCATGCGTATGGTGCTTGAATTTTTGAGGTAGATGAATTGATCTTTGTTGTAAGCTGAATACTCAGTAAACCATTCCTTGCGAGAGGTCATGTGTTGGGTAGTGTCGCTGTCCAGGTACCAACTATCATGGACTTCGTTGCCACTATTGTAAGTCATTAACAGGTGTGTATCTTGCTCCCTAAATTTTGACACATTGGAGGAGTCTGGCTGCTACTGTTGTTGCTTCTTTGCCTCGTTGTATGATGTCGTGATTGGCTCTCTTGCAATGTCTACTAAAGAGCTTCTTGCATGATCCATTGTTCTCACCTTGAGTGTGAGGCTTCTGCTGTTGCTGTTGCTACACTTGATTCTTGCCCTTGGAATAGTCTTTCTTCTTGGTGTACAGAGCCATAGATTTGTCTTTGATGGACAGGCCACTGGTCTTTTTTCGTATCTCTTCTTGAAGAAGATGATCGATCACCTTTTGAAGAGTGAGGCCAAGTTGTGTGGAGATCATCACCACAAAGTGTTCATACGACTCTGGAAGAAAAGAAAGCAAGGTCATAATGACAACATCATCTTGAATAGCACATCCTACTGTTGATAACTAATCCAATAAAGATTTGAAGCTGTTGATGTGAGAAGTGATGGTAGTAAAATCAGACATGCTAAGTGTAAAGGACTTCCTTCTAAGATGTAATCTAGTGGTTACATCATGAGTCTCATAAAGATTTGATAACAAATCTAATGCATCCTTAGAGTTTTTGCATGTGGTAACATGGGATATTTGTGAGTTGGCCAAATTGAGTGTGATACATGCTAAGGCTTTTTGATCTTTGATCTTCCATGTCTTTGCTTGATCACCATCTTCTGGTTTCAGGTCAGAGCCTTCTACTACATCCCAAACATCTCTATCTATCAACATCATCCGAAGTTTTAACTTCCAGATGTAGAAGTTAGATCCATTGGACTTGTCAATGATTCTAGCTTCGTTGGATGATGAAGATGAAGAGCTACCAATGTGAGACATATTAATAATAATACCCATAGAACAAACTTAATCTCTTGATTTATTTGAGCTACGTTTTGATACCAATCTGATGGGACAAAGGAGAACAGAGAACGCGAGCGGAGAAGAGAGCAGAAATATTTGCAGAACAGCTCTCTCGCTACAATGGGTTGCTAGACGCAAAAACAGTCTAATAGATTGTTTATGCTAAGTGTAGTCACAACTTAATCATTCTATTGCCTAACAAGATCTTAAAAATTAATTTATACTCACAAAAACAAAATGAGTACAGTCCACCGAAGAGATTAGAAATGGTTTGAGGTATTACTATAAATTAAATGTCAATGAGAAGTTCAGTTCTGAAATAGATTGAAAGAGCAGTATGATAGTGCAAGTTCCTCATGCATCAAAGATAGCCATCGTCTGATCAGAAACTGAGGAGTCATGGACGTTTGTGTTCTGATAAGAGTGAGTGAACAAGTGTTATCAAGTAGCAATGAAGTGCATTCAAATGACAATACGCATTCATATACGTTATACACAGATTGAAATCATATTGTTGATATATTACACTAAAGCACAACAAATGACAGTTACAACCAGAATGGCGACATAATTGGGAGGCTCAAAATCATTCATCTCATCGACAGAGCATCACGTAGAGTGTGACTGGATGATCCATTTATAGATTGCATCCATCTATTAATTACAATAAATGTTTTTCATCTAATTAGGCGAGTCGTTGTACTTGGAGGTATTTGGCTTGTAATGACAACTATACATTGTGTACACAGTCAACGAACCAGGGAATGTTGACGCGGACGAGGACGTTGCAAATCTCTCACTTCGCTTTTTTCAGGAAGTGCCTGGAATGTTTCTCGTTCAAAATAGACGACCTTCGGGATTATTTTTTCTCTTCACATTTTTCGCAAAAAGCTGAAGGTGTCTTTAAAATAGTTCAACTCGTGAAAATAGATGACCTTCGAAAATTTTCTCTCTCTTCGCATTTTTCAGGATAATGCGAAAAAGCCGAAGTTAAAAACAGTTAAACTTTGAACTATGCTAAAGTGTGGCATTTCGAAGAAATGCGAAAAAGCCGAAGTTGTTGAAAACATAGGTCATTTCTGCAGACTGTTGCGAGGCTATCTAAGTTATGATTCCTATAGGTATCAGATGAGTAGAAGTAGAACCAGAGTTGGTTTCACCTGTTGACCCTAGATCAACGATCAATTAACGTGTAGGAAGAATCTTGAAATAGAAAATAGTCATTCACCAAGGAGACAATTGTGGGCTTAATTTCCAACAATTGAAGCGAAAAGTGTCTAGCAATTTAGAGGAAAATGGACTTGGATCAACCAACCCAAATATCAGTCAAATCACACAAGTTGGTAACCTGAACAAAATTGGACGTTTACAAGAGTGAATCTATACCAATGGAAGTAAACCCTTTGCTTCAGAAAGTTGAGAGTGCATAAAATGTTTCGGCCAAATCTTCCCTTTCGCCGTGACATTTCTTATACACAATCACCTTACCTGAACATAACTATAATCATCGATAGAAAAAGTTTTTATATCCAACAAATAGTATCGATCTTAGTCGATCGATGGGAAATCCTTAGGTCCCATGAACCATTCATCTTACCTATTATCAGCTACGAGAGGACTAGGGATGTGATTATCCTAGTGCCTGATACACTCTCAATTGTTTTTTGATCTAAGAACTGAGATGATCCTAGTTCTATTAAAGATTCTCTCATGACGATCCAATGACCTCTTGATCTTCAAAATGAGTTGTGATAAGATCCAAGTGATATAGCTATCGCCATGCAAAATCCTCCGATCGCTTTATCACAACTAAATGATTACAACAAAGATATGTGATTATCTCCTTGTAACAATGCATCGATATTTGAGAGTTTGGAAAACTCTCATTGGTTGGGGAGTATGGAGCAATTAGGATGACCCTCGAGATTGAAAGTCGTAACATACACTAATCACTCGCGTATGGGCAATGTGGGCCCTTCCCTCGTTGGGGCTTTCTGATGGGACCAATCCCCTGTCAAAAAAATCCCTAACATAATGCTAGATTTAAAAAATGTGTTATGAACTTTTTTGGACTTTATACTAGGTACACATATTGTTTTAGCTTGTTATGTTTTGCCTTGAAGAAATATAATAACCACAATTTTGAACAATATTTGCATGAATTTTTTTTTTTTGTAGCATATAATATACATTAAAATCGTTTTAATGTAGTGCAAACAAACTTTGAGTATTGCCATATGCATGCATTTTCAAAAAGCCTTTGTAATTTATTCAAGATTTTTTTTCAAACATGATAATCTCTCAAAAGATAGCAATGATAGGTGTATTCACATGCCTAATATACAGAATATAAAAGAATGATTACAAATACATATTAGCTTGGAAGGTATTTGATTGTGGTTGAGACACTCTCTCGAGCCCAAAATATACTGACCAAAAATCAATCCTCTCAAACATCTTCGAGGATGACTTCACTCAAACTTAAAATAACTAAAAACATAAAATCTTTTAAAACGGAAAATGGCGGGAGACCCATTTTTTGATGCCCTTACAATAAATTCAAGTAAATTTTAAATTTTAAATTTAAAATCAAATTAAATAATTGTAAGATGCTATATATTGTGAATATTTTAAATTTGGAGTGAGTGATGCAAGATATTTTAAAAAATTTACATTGAAATCGCCAAAAAATACAAATCTCAATTGTGTGCAATTTGTTATTATAAACAATGATTGTTAAATTAGGTGAATTTAAAATTTTAAAAAGCTTTAATTTTTGGAATTTTAAAAGTGCAATTTGAAAGATTTTAATATAATTTTAATATAATTTTAAAAGTTTGCATGTAATTTAATGTTAATATTTTAACATTTAAACAAATGTTACAAATGTAAAATTTTAAAAAATATATATGTTTATCTAACTAATATAAATCATGAATAAACTTAAATAACATAAAAATATTTAGGAATAATTTTCAAGAGACAATATTTTTAAAATAAATATAATCATCTTTTGAAAGAGATAAAGATATCCACACACATAATTTTGATAAATATTTTTACAATGTAATTAAAAATTTTTCAACCAAATCGTTTGGATTATAACTAGTAGTCTTCCAACATTTGAATTATGACTAGTAGGTCTTCCAGCATTTGTATTCGTTGAAGCTAGCGCTTGATCCTAAGTTACTAAATTTGTATTTATTAGAGCCACCACCACCACCTGATTTTGAGTAGTTTTTTACTAAAGTTAGAAGTGCAACAAAACTTTCAATTTGAATTTCATTCAGATCACCGCACCATTTTATTTTTGTAGCTTTTATAGTTTGCTTATTCTTTTTGGATCCCACATATCACCTTTATTCTTTCTAGAGCCCACATATCTTTCATTCAGATCACTGCACTATTTTATTTTTGTAGCTTTTATAGTTTGCTTATTCTTTTTAGAGCCCACATATCACCTTTATTCTTTGTTTTTGGCATGGAGGCACCATGTGTGTTGAAATTTTGGCCGAGTCCCAAGCTTGCATAATAATGTTGCATGTCAAAGTTCCAAGGTATGCGTGATAATGCCGCATGACAAAGTGCCGAGGTATGTAGTAGTGCTAGCTAGCTATCCACATCATCAAAAGAAATGTGCCAAATCAACTCATCATTTAGTTGGAGGGAGCACTACATCAAAAGAGGCCTATGGCACATTGAAGACTCTATGTATATAGGGGTATTACCTTGGAGAGTCAAGGAGAGACACCTACCTTCAAAGAATTTCATAATGAGTTTCTGAGCAAAGATTTGTGACATGCCAACATGAGAGCAAGGGGGAATATTGAACCAATTAGCTCAAAAGACAATAAAAAGGTATTCTTTAACGCAATAAAGAAAAGGAATAGAGCTAAAATTAGGGGCAACATGTAAATATCCAAGTTCATAAAGGAAGGAGGGTGTACTTCCTCACATGAAGGTAATGTGAACAAATCTCAAGCACAATGTTTGGATTGTGGTGAATTTGTTCATTATGCAAGTGAATGCTTATGAGGCATATAGATGCAATTGATAGTTGTTGCAATCAACGAAATAGCACTAAATATTTAGACTCTTGGTTTGATCTTGTTTTAGCTTTAAATATCAAGCAAGGTATGGTTTATGATGTTTTGGCTTCTATTCCATGTTTTCCATATTTGAAAAGATTCACTAATGTTAGAGAAAGATTATTTCTAATATGTTTGCATGGAGAAAATGATAGATCTATTCTAGGTTCTTCATTCTGTCATAGTACTAGAAATGATGTATCTCTATGACAAAAATTATGTGCTTGGTTGTGAGATAATGTATCTTTAGTATGTATTTGTAACAACAAGAGAGCTACTAGAGAGGATGTATATATGCTAAGTGGTTGCTGCAAAGGAAATGACAAATTTTACTTATAATTGACAAAGTGATTATTGTAATAGGTTTCCAGGCATTTGTAGCACAAGAAGTAACCAATTCTCAAACACAAAGATACTTCTAGATGAGGTAGACAAAAAAGCGAATATAGAAGTATCAAACAAATAACTCATTGATCACTTGCATATGTATGTATGTATGCATACATGCATATAAATACATACATACATACATACATACATACATACATATATATATTCAAGTGATCATTGAGTTAGTTGTTCATGTTGCTCATGTTGTTGAGGCAGAGCACAAATGTATCACTATAATATGACGTCCATAGCTTGGTTGGCAAAATAACCACTACCAGCTTTCCCTAAATATGTAACTATTTGTGCATCCTCTCTTTTTTGTTACGTTTGTAAAATCTAAAGTAAATTGAACTCATTATTATAGATAATGTGAAAATTGATGCTCATACAAAGCATACCAAAGTCCACTAGCTCTTCATCAAAGGAACTTGTGTAGTGTCCCTTGACTGAGCAAGTTGTAGACATAGACAAAGGGACTTATCAAATTGTTTTTTGAGAAGTTTTGTGTTATGCTTGGTGTCAAGCCAAACCAAGTAGTCATCAAGGGGGAGTAATGTAAAAAATGTGATGGTATAATGATTCGTTATATTGCACGTAGTATAATAGCTTATTATTAATTTTGATTACTTTGATTATAAATTCAATTTGAGCCTAAAGGGCCATCTACTTTAATGGGCTACCAATGCCTATAATTTGGGGCTGTATCATATTAAATTATTGTAATATAGTGTGATTTTGGTGTTGACGACTCCATAGTGTATGTGTTAGGGTATCAATTCAATGATTGATGCAAAGCTTATGGTCCTAGACATTAATTGCCATTGTCACTGGGCCCTTTATGTTGTAATTGTCACATCCTCCCTAGATACATCCTCTAGTGAAATGTGTACATAGCAAGTCCCAAAAAAAGTCTCATTTAATTTCTTCCCAAAGAAAGTTACATGTGATATCTTGCCAAAGAAGGCCTCACTTCGCAATCTATTCAAAACATAATTAGAAAAATGAATGTACTCACCAAAATGCATACACTTACAAAATGTCCTACATTTCTTTCATCTCTTTTGTCATAACATCATACTAAAGATACACCATCTCTAGTGGCATCATGACACAATGAAGGACAACATTTGTGAGCAGTGATATCAGACACATGGCATCAAGATTGGTTAAGAACAGGTAGACTTTGAGCCATAGTACATGCTTACAACCAGATTTCATTTGGACCGTCCATTTTTAAATGCTACCTCACATATCGTTCATTCGACGGTGCACTACAGCCTTCTAGCTAGATTTGCCGCCCCGTTGCTCATCTTGCTTTAGGCTATAGTGCCCTCATAAATGATACATAGTCTATAGAATAGAGCCTCCCTTTTCTTTATGCAACCATATTATAGATAATCTCTTTAACATTTATGATTGTGACTATAAAGGGCCATGAACTTAGAACTGGTCATTTGGCCCATTAACTCAAAAGGCCTTAACTATAAAAGTTCATGACCTTAGCACTAGTCAATTGGCCCATTAACCCAAAAGTCGGGGGAAGTCGCCCTCTGAGGCCATTCTGCCAAGGAAGGGACTTTGGTGTGGGAGGTCCTTGGAAGCCGTTCCATGGGGGCAGGGCCTTTGGCCGAGGCCAACCCTCCAATTACTAACTTTTTTTTTCTTATTGTACAAAATAAAATGGATCTATAATCAATTTTGAAAATTGTTCACCAAGAGAAAATGCAAGAGCAAAATTTGGCATACAAGGAGAATTTCAACCTTGCACGTGGAAGTAAGTAAGATGCTTGGTCAAAATCTCCATTACATATTTCCACAAAAAAAAAAAAAAAAATTAGATGACTTAAGCCCCTTATTTAACTCGGCTATGGTGGGGAACAAAAAGTCACTGAAGTTTCTCTTAACATTCCATGAAAGGGTTCTTTCAAACCTCACGGGTGAGATGAAGCAACATGCAAAACAAATTGGGATTATGTTATATGATGTGATGCCCTCAAGAGTCACAATAATGGACAACCAAAGGTGTCAATAATTCTGAAAAAATCATCAAATTTACAATTGGCCTCCCCTCTAAGACATCTGCAAAAATAAGAAAGTGAATGATTCTCCACGTGTCAATGTATGATTGTCGTGGAATGAACATTTCCCATGTATGCTAGCGGTTTTAGGACTGCCTGCTGGAGTATAAGTATCTCCATATTCACTCAATTTCAGACATCTATCTTCCAGCTTTCATCCTCCTTTATCTTGTGCCACTCACTCACTCAGTCTTTGATCACTTTAGAGGAGGAAGTAAAGCAAGCCAGTCATCAATCAATCAATCATGTCTTGTGGAAATGGATGCAATTGCTGCCCCAAATGTGGCTGCAGCTCTGCCTGCAGGTGAATTGTTCATTTCAACCTTCTGCCTTGGCCTTGCCATCCTGATCACACGAGGGCCAAAGCCTACACTTTCATGGAAATCTATGACATGGGTTTTCTGTTTTAGCTAGTTTTGCGGGTGGGTTTTAGATTATTAAGCAGTTAATGATCATCTCACAGTGCTTCGCTCTGGATATGTACTGTGATTGCAGGTGCAGTGGAAGAATTATGAATGATTCACTTTTGAAGGAGAGTGCTGGTGATTACAGGTAACGCAGCTTGTTCATCAACATTGAATACACATGTGCTTTTTATCGGATCCATTAGCAGAAAGCTGTCGTTGGTGGGAGAGTGTATTGACTCATTTTCATGTTGTGGCTTTGTTGGGTGCAGCTTCTTGGGCTTCAATTCCCCTGTGGCTGATGATAACTGCGACAAGTGTGCCAACGGTGGTGTCTGCGACTGTGGCAAGAAGTCTCGCACAGTGAGCGGTGAGAATTGTGACAAATGCGCCAACGGTGGTGTCTGCGACTGTGGCAAGAAGTCCAGGACCGTGGCAGAAGACAACTGCGACAAATGTGCCAACGGTGGAACCTGCAACTGCGGCAAAAACTAAAGACAAATTGATTGCTATGTAACTAGGATTTATTGCAGAAGTTGCAACGATATGCAGCTATCTGAATTATCTGTGTGGATCTTGTTGTGCTGGGCTGAATACGCACTTTGATGCAAAAATTGGCAGATATAAGAATGAAAAGGCCAATTAATGTGTTTTCCTTTGCTTGATACTTATCGAAGCGTTTTTTTGGGCTGCTCTCTAATGCCCATATCTTACTAGGCGAAGAAATTAATAGAAAAAAAAAAATTTGCGGATGGTGGGGATATTGATGTAAACCTTTCCTAATGTCTATAGAAAATACGTCTTATTCATAGAAATTTCGTCTCAATTTTCGTGCTCAACTACAATCGTTCAAATGCATTTTTCTTTCTACCATATTTTGAAAATTTCATCAATCAAAATTATTTTCATCATCAGCTACATTTCAAACTCATAGTTTTATGCTGCATAGATGATGGTATACATCGGACAAACAAGAAGAATGGTGCATGTTATTCTGAGAAATTTTCTTTCAGGAAAAGAGAAAGCTTGGCCTTTGTTGTTCTGCTAATTGAGCGGAGCTTTACGGTTTTTTAGATGTTGATCTTGTATAAAGCAAAACTAAATGTTTGCTCATGTGGAATGCAAGTGGAAATCTAAATTCAACGTATCTACCTTTCCTCTAGTATGATGGGAAAAGTTTTGACTCTGTGGTGGACTTCCATACATAAAGAATTGATTGTTTAATCAAGAACATAAAGCTCTAAACCACATTACCAGGGTCCATTGGCAGAGAAGATGCAAAAATGCTGAATATTAACGAAAGTTTACACATTATTTTCAAGTCAAAGATAATAAGCGCCTGCTTTTAGGAATTTGTAGGTAAAACTTGCTTGGAGTCCAAATGATGACATGACAAAAACTGGTCCAGTGGTCAAAGTATAAGACTAGTTGAAAACTTTGTATCTACAGATGGTGGTTCTATAAAGTATTTCCAAAACATCAAAAAGGGTTTAAACAGCTTAATCAGGAAAACATGATCATATAGTGGGAAATAGATCCAAAGGTCAATTTAACTTTTCTATTCAACATATTTTAAATTCCCAGAATGCTTTGATCCTTTGTAATGTTGAACCAAGGACGCATTCAACTATTGATACTGGCCTGTAGCTATCTAAAATTTGCTATTTTTTGAAAGGCTTAGAGTCCAGTATACACGTTCATATACTGATTGTCTTCTATCCAAGAAACGCTCTTCTTGCTATTTGTTTGTGTAACTTGTCTTGAGACAATTTATAGGTTAGACAAACAGGAAGGAGCTCAGTGAGGTTAGCAATGAGGAATACACAGAACTACCTGATAAAGGAGCATAGCACATTGTGTATCTTGATTTGGCATGACGTAGATTTTTTGTGAATGACTAACTTATCCTTTGCGGAGGTTAAGCATCTTCACTCTTAAGAAAAATCAATCACCGAGAAAGGCATCTCGAATCTCTCTTTACCTTGGTTTTGATTCTATCAAATGAGAATCTCTCTTTATATTGTGTCCTGAATCCTGATCCTTAATGGACCACTTTTCAGAATATTTGGTTTACGATTTTGTCTTTACAGTCAACAAGTTTGGGCCCTGACGTAGAATTATTAGTTGCAATGTCTCCAGCAGAATAGTAGTGCCTGGTACAGATTGGCTTGACAGCCTTGTCATAATTATTATGCCTTCCCAGCAGATCCATAGCTTTTCTCAAAACCATGTCACATGATTGTTACTGCTTTTGATCACAAATTCTTCAAAGGACAAAAAGGACAATTGGCAGTACAGATGCAGACAGCCACTACTTTTGCAACTTATAATATCCAATTTGGCCCACAGAATTGACAAACCATGTGTAAATAAAAAAATACAACTTTGATTGTAGGACAATGCTTCTTGGTTTCCAAGGGGAGGCTCGAACCTGGGACCAAAGAAACTTTGGATGCCAAGCCAACCAACTGAGCCAACCCCGTTGGGTGATTGTAGGACAATGGCAAAATATCTCTAGATTAGCATCTTATTAAGCATCTCACCAAGAGTGGATGTCTCCCATTGTCCAATCTTTCCACTAACACGGTTCATTTGAGAGATTATCAGATTATCAGAGATTATCACTACTGACCTGGCAATTTTTCAGATTATCCTCGCTTTGGATGTTTTGGGTTACTTTCCTTTTGGAAATTGGCCACACTCTCTTGCTATAGCATCTACTTTGCAATTTGCTTCTATAGATTTAACACTCCTGCTTGGTGTGCATTGAGTGGTTTGGTGCTTGTACTAATTTGTGTGCTTGATTTTGACTAATTAATTTTACCTAGGATTTGACTTTTATTACATATAACTAGTTTTGATGCTTTTCCACTATAAATAGTAGTACATTGTATTTCATTTTTCATGTCCAAATTTCAATTAAGAAGGTGAAGCCTCTACCATTTTGCAAATTGGATGTCCTTGCTCTTCCTCTTCCTCCATCTGACATGTTTTTATGATATCTTAATGTTATTTGGATTTGCTAATTGTTGGAATTGAATCTTCTTTCTATTTGTGTGTGTGTGTGTGTGTGTGTGAGAGAGAGAGAGAGAGAGAGAGAGAGAGAGAGAGAGAGAGAGAGAGAGAGAGAGAGAGAGAGAGAGAGAGAGAAACAAGATTTCACATAGTCCCCCTTGACAAGTCAAGACCAAACTTTTTGAACCCTTTAATTTATAGCATAACAGGTAAAAACAAAGTTGAAGTCTTATAGTACAGAAGAGTACCATAAAGTGAAAGAAGTTTTAGGACTCCCAGCTGTTACCTGCCACCATCCCACAAAACACAACCACAACTGTTAGTTACGTGAGGAAGACAAGTGTCATAGCTGATAATCAGTTGTTATCCATGTCCGAAACAAGATTCACTACCTTATTAGCTTGATTGCAATTACAAATAATACGTCCAATCTTCCCTATCATGCATTTCATAATTAGCAATACATTCTACCCTATAACGAAACCGTATCAGGGCAGATGCCATACTGATCAATACAAGAGCAAAAAGAATGTATTAAGTTCACATAAATATTCTACATGTAAGAAGCTATCTATATTCATTTTCCAGATTTCAAGTGTCGCGTGGCTCTGCCATGCATTTTTTTGCCACGCGTGGCAATGTCACACAAATTTTTTTTGCATGGAAATCCGTGATTACGGCTTGGTATGTGTCATATGGCGAGTGGTTTGTCAAAATGACAAATTGTGGAACTAAAAAAATGATTTGACTCTAATTTTATAAATATTTTTTGAGGACAAAAGCATGTGGGTGATATGACATATTTTTAAGCATGAATTTATAAGGACAAAAGCATGTGATTGATATGACATATTTTGAGTACAAGAGGACCATGTTATTTTTGAAGATTTTGATGATTTTTTGAAAAGGACAAATGAGTATTAATTGTATTGTGATTTGATATAAGACAAGTAGATGATTTGATATGGTTGGTACAAAATGTCCATGTGTTTAAGAGAATTTTGTGATTTGACAAATGTAAATATGTGGTTTGATGGCACATATAAGTTGTGAACATTATTTAGTTTATAAAGTATTAATTAATTTGTTATATATGTGTCCCTTAGAAATCCTTTCCGACCCTTATCTCATGTGATATGAGCTATCTCAGTATACTAGACTTGGGATTGGTTGAGTCTGATCACTTGATGAGTCGTGTCGAGTGATAAGCAACAAAACCATGCATAGACATAAAATTTAAGTCATCACGTGTAATAGGGGTTTGACAAGGGGTTGAACTTGAGTTGTCTTAATATATTACTTGTTGAGTCTAGTCGCTTGATAGAGCCATGTCAAGTAATAAGCAACAAAATCATATGTTAAGTAGCAAATTTTGACTTTTTCGAGTGATAGAGACACCAAAATGGGACTATTTACATTGATAGACATATTTATATATGTGTCCCTTAGAAACCCTTTCCGACCCTTTTGGGTCAGAACGTACTGGGTCAGAACGTTTTTTAAAAATAAAAAAACATGTGTTAAGCTGGGCACAATCTTCCTTCTTCTTTTTTGTAATACACTGAGGGACGCTAGATATACTACTACTTCCATGAAGTATGGTACCAATGAGCTAATAGATTTCGAGGAACATGGTTGTGTGCTGTGCGGTTAAAGCCAGTTGAAGGAAGATTAAGAATATAAGAGATCTGAAATCTCTGTGGGTGGAATCTGAGGAGGGACTGGAGGTGGGTTTTTTTCGTGAATGGATTGTTGATGGATGGAGATGAGAGCAATTGACAAGAGCGCAGGGGAATGTGGTGGGGTGTTTTCGGATTTTGTGTTGAGTGGATGGAACGGAAATAACTCGGCGGACGTTGTTAGATGATTGCTAGCGTTGAAGAATGGATCAAACATCTTTGTTTGTGAAATCCTTGGCTATGGTCTTGTGTAGAGGTGCTACCAGCAATGCTAATAGGATTTCTATGACTAATTGATTGTATCACAGTCGAATTTGATTTCAGAAGAGCATTGAGAGCGTAAAATGGGTTTTTCTTGAGATGGTGATAGGGGACAAGAAAAAATTGAGCATTTGCAATGTCCATCCGTTGAAGTGCTCATGCTCCTATATTAGATCTCTGCTGTTGTAATCTCTTCTTAAAATAAAACTATTGCTCTCTTGTCCTTCCAAGCAACAAACTAATCATCCTGCCCAAGGACTAGATTCAATCTATCAGGGGCCAAAATTGATTGTTCCAAATCATAGATTGACCAAGTTCAGTCACTCGATCTTCTATGTCAAGTGATAAGGACCAAGATCTTGTATTGGACATTAGATTTAAACTATCTAAAGTGATGGGAATCGACTTTAATCTATTTCATGAGCACACAATATCTTGAATTTGGTCACTTTATGAGAAACCTTTAGTGATATGCACCAAAAGTGAGCTATTCCAAAATATACACATCAAATTTTAGTTATCTCATGTGATATGAGCTATCTTAGTATATTAGACTTGGGATTGGTTGAGTCTGATCACTTGATGAGCCGTGTCGAGTGATAAGCAACAAAACCATGCATAGACATAAAATTTAAGTCATCATGTGTAATAGGGGTCTGACAAGGGGTTGAACTTGAGTTGTCTTAATATATTACTTGTTGAGTCTAGTCACTTGATAGAGCCATGTCAAGTAATAAGCAACAAAATCATATGTTAGGTAGCATATTTTGACTTTTTTGAGTGATAGAGACACCAAAATGGGGCTATTTACAGCCATATTTTTCTGGACGCCCATCAATGTACATACAATGTGATTTTGAAACATTCTCTCCTTGCACACGTCGCTCTTCCAAAGAACAAGCATTGGCATTCAAGCCATAAACCTGCATTCTCCATTGGTGACGACATAGAGCATGACAATCACCCCAATTGTATTGAGGTTCTGTATAAGGCATTAATGTGACAACAATATTCAAGGGGACATCAATGCTAGTCAGAGAAAATAAACCCAATCCCGCATTAGGAAAGTGCTCACTTGGCTTAATCATGTACATATGACCCCAATATGAAAATGATGTTCCGCATAATGGTAGTGGTACTCTATCAGGCCAACATAAATATTTCTTTCTATCAAAGGGCTTAACCAATGCTTCTAGGTAGGGAGGAAGGGGAGACTCGGTCAATGAAATTAAAACATTCTTAAATAAGTCAACAGTACGTAAATTTGGTTGTTCATTTTCAAATATTGTCAAAATGCATCCAAGTCATGTTCTTTTTTTTAATGGAGTAAATCTAGATGGAATAGGAAGAAGAGGAGATTCTACACAAGGTATGTGAGGTGATGTGGGATGGATAGAATCGATGTGAGGTGTCGTGGGATGGATAGAATCGATGTGAGGTGTCATGAGATAGATAGAATCAATGTGTGGTGACATCGTGGAATGAATAGAATCCGTAGTTGAATTTGCGTGAGGTGTTGTGGGATGGATAGAATCCATGTGAGGTGTCGTGGGATGAATAGAATCTATGTGTGGTGATATCGTGGGATGAATAGATTCCATGGAAAGATCTATGTGAGGTGTGGTGGAGTGAGTGACGTGCGAAATGGAAAGATGCATAACTTCCACATTATGAGGTGTGTAGTGACTAGTGACATCATTATGATCATCAACAATATCTTCGTCCAATGCCAAAGATGATCCAAAATCGATATTTCTTATCTTGTTGATAAGATTGTCAATCGACGTGTTATAAGACATTGAGATCAATGTATTATTCTACAAGAGTGAAACATTACACAAGCATTAGTATTATTTTTTTCAAAAAAATTATAAATATGTGTATGATAAGAACAGTACTAAATTGTCAAAATGTACCTCCAAATCCACATCGGGCTCCTCAATGTGCTTTCCGAACTTCCAAAGATGTTGCACCACTATTCGTCTTTCTTGAATTTTCAATCCTTTGCATTGTTTGCACTCACAATATATCTTTTCATTGTACCTCTGTTGATACTAATGTCATTTTACAATTACAAAAATGATTAGCTTAATGTTACAAGCTAATTTATATGTGTATAAATACAGTTCTAAGTTTTAAACAAATAATTATATAGTACCTGCGATTTAGGCCGAGGCTGGGCACCAGAACTTGATGACGATGATGTTCCACCAAGTCTTTGCTCAAGCATTTGTGCTCTTTTTCGTGATTGCATTTTGTAATAATATTGCATCTTCTTTAAATTTTTGTTATCTTGTGGAGGCGTTGTGCTTTAAACAATCGTAGAAAAAAAACCAAAAAAGTTATATTCAACACACAATGCTGCAAATTCAAATGTTAAGTACATAATATCTACTATACATTTAATAAATATACCTGTTTCAAGACATTTCCTCAGTAGAAGACATATGCGCTAATGAACGATTAAATTTGATCTGCAATTTTTTAACAAGAATGTTAATGATATTGACAAAATACACTTGTCAAAATATACAGTTAAAATTGATATGTACACACAAATTTAACAAGATCCACAAATATCTTTGTCGCTAAAACATTTAGATACCTTACCAATGTCAAGTTGCTTGAACGAATATGACATGGTCTAATTCATGAAGAAAAGAAGCAGATTCAAGCAAACTATGAAATAGAAGTGTGATTTCTTTTAACTATTTAGAAAACTAAGCAGTAATTAATACATATTGTCATTTTTAAAAAATCATCAAAATCCTTAAAATCCTGAGTTTGAAAAAATCAAGTAACTTGAATTTGATACTTACATGTGAAACAACTCTATTTTGGTCCCTATCGCTTGACATAGCCCATTGAATAATCATAATAACCAGCATCACATGAGATAGCTCAAACAACTTGATGTCTATCAATGTAAAAAGTCTCATTTTGGCACTTCTCACTTGAGGCTCCTCGTAGAGTGATCAACTTTGAGGGATTTCATCCAAATAGATTAAATTTGTTGCCTATCGTTTGGGAATGCCAAAATCTGTTGCCCAATTTGTGATTTTTTTTCTTATCACCCAACAAATAGAATAAACAATCCCGATTTTGAGCTTGTAATAATTTTATATACCTTTTCTTGTTCGTCAGTAAGCGATGAATTCTGCATGTTTTCAAATTCAGATTTCAAGCCCAAATCATCTTTTGTATCTTCTAGCAAAGATATGCTTTGTGCATTTTCGATTGCTGAATTTGACGTTGTTAATGTTTCGCTGATAAGCAATTTTTTTTGCAGAAGTATATTTGACATTTCTTGTCATTGTTCTCTTTCAAGAAGTTGTCTATGGGCGTATTCTGCGATGTACATATCAATATCCTCCTCTTTCTCAACAAAATTTCGAACTACGCACTCCAAGAAATATGAATGATCTATATTATGTTCTCCTATCAATTCTTGCTCATTACGAAAACATACTTGTTTGAACAAGACATTGAAAAAGAAGGCTTTTGGATGATGCACAGGATGATAGTCAATATGAGCGACTTTCTCTTCGTAGACTCATTTTCAATATGTAGATACGAAGGTATATTATCAATTTCTAATATGTTTTTTTTTGGAAATGCGGTGCATGGAATAAGTTGAGTTGCCACAAGTGGAACAACATTTCATACATTTCACTAGATTCATACTGATTTCTGACCATTGATTATTCATCTCTGAATTTTCTAGTCTCGTCTTGTTGAAGAGTATAAAATTGTCCCTTTGTTTTTTCAATGTTCTTTGTCTAGCAAAAGAGCGTTTTTGGGTCATTGATGATGTCATGAATATAGTCTAAGCAACAACAAAGATGGCAATTAAAATACGTATTAAAATCTAAATGTTAAAAATGAAGATTGCACTAAGCGTCTTTGAATTAAAAAGCTACAAAATGAGATGATAAATTTATTATTTAAAGTACCAAAAAGAGGAAGTAGTCTTTATATAAAGGCCTACAAACATATAAACATACCAAATGATCATCTATGATTCTTAGATAACAAAGAAAGAAAAATTTATCATAGTACAACATTGGAAAATGTATCATAACAGATAAAATTGTAGCAAGTATTTGAAGAAGTTCAAGAGCGAAAAAAAAAAAATGAACAAAACAGTTAAATCGATTGCTAACTTTTAGTTTTAAAATATCATATCATTCCACATCGAATTAATATCACATATTTTCATAACTCATTTTAAATTTCAAACATATCAGCAAATAAACTCATAAAAAAATAAATTTGTAATCACGTTGCTTGAAAATATCATGACATGTGATATAACTTATATCCGTTTTTTGTTCTTTGTACATAGTATCTGTGAATTCAAAATATATAAAATGCAAGCATCATTTCGGCCATTGGCCGAAGATATTGATCTGGACGTAAGTTAAATCTCTTAAGATTATTATCTAAATGTTGTAAATTTCTTCTTGCATGCTCGCCAGTAATATAATATTTTTTTGCGATAATGTATTTGATATGCTCTGAATTAGCTCCTGCAAGGCTCTGATTCCAATCAGGATGGTGCAACTTATAAAACTCCTCACAAAATTTGATGAGTTCGGTGATCAGCCATGCCATTGACCATATGTCTGTAGCTCTCATGTACAAATGGTTGCGATTTAGCAACTTGGGGGAGCTAACCACGACCGAAGCGCATGGGTTGTCGGATTGGCCACCCAAGATTTTTTTGATTCGTATTGGACTCTTACTGCCATTCCCCAATCGATAACACCAATTCTGGGATGCATTTGGTTGGTGAAATCAATCATCACATTAGCTGCATGCAAATCGCAATGTAAAAGGAATTCATTATGTGCAAATGCCATAGCTTGCACGAAAGCATGTGAGATGCCACACACATGGTCACAAATTGATTTTATCTTGACCATATCATCTGACAGTATAATAGTGTCTACTTGAAAACCCTTTACCTTACCATTTCCCTGCAACTTTGCCATGGCTCTTCTAAACGAGCCATTCTTGATTGGTAGCTTCATTATCATATCGTCCAGGCTACCTCCATTGAAGTACGAGAAGATAGAGACCAAAGGAGATTGTCGTGTATGTCCAATACTCCGCACAATTTCCATGTGTGCAATATCAATACTAACCTCTTGCGCGAAGGATTTCAATCTATCTTGCCACTCACCTTTGTATCTCTTTGCGACAAAAACAACTCCTTCAGGAGAAAAAGATATTTTGATGATTCCAATTTCAAAATAGGATCCAAATGTACCAGATCGTACTTTTTCTTTCCAAACAATTGCGTCATTGGAATTCCCACTGATAAAGTGCATTTTGAATTTTTGACACTCGCCGCTAGTCGTGTAAAATTTGTTTTCTTAAACTCCATTGACGAATTCTCTCCCATATGTGAATGGCATTGATGTTCTAGTCGAATTTTTTTTATAATACAATTTGTGACTCGATGTGTTTAGCTCTTTTATTTTTTTCTTTCTATATTCTCCACAACTTGTCCCAACATTCTAATTTAGTTCTATCTATCCCCGAGGGAACTTCACACTTATTGACATTTCCAATAAAACTAGAAATATTTTCTATAACTTTTTCTTCATTGGAGTTATATTGTTTACACGCTGCTTGAATTATTTTGTTTGTAAGTCCTCTCACACGAGCCTCATTACAAACAACTTCTTGTAACTCAGTGTTGTTGAAACCACTTATTAATCGGCAAACAGATGTACTAAAGATTTGAGGAGAATTTTTTTTTGGTCGCCCATAATTTCTGTGGAAAAACTTAACATCTACTAATGCTGAAATACTGAATTTACAATAACAAATTTGATTGCAGAACAACTGTTAAAACAACAAATTGCATCTAATAAAAAATCTTTTCTACTAGTTAAGAATAACAATTTACAGACTCGGCCTCGTAATAAAGCCCACCTCATGAATCACAATTAAGTTACTACGAATCATAAAAAAGTTAATGAGTTAATAATACTAGAAATATGAAATTGTAAGCATGTGTTGTAATTGAAATATGAAATACAAAATTGAAATCTACTAAACCACATACAAAAATAAAAACATATACTAAAAATGTTAAAATTGAAACGTTTATACAATTTTAAAATCTTCAGGCAATATAGTCATAGAATGTACACAATTCTTAAATAGTAAACATGCAATAGACAACCATGATAATTATGGATTCATCAATAGCACGTACCCAAATGAATGGCCATGCACCAAAAATGAATCGACAATTATTAGGTATAGAAAGAATTATTGGAAACTCATGAGTAGCACCTAGCCAAGTAAATAGCCGCGCATCAAAAATGAATTTAGAATAATCAGAAACTGAATAGTAATCATGCAACAAATGACCATGGTAGTTATAGATTCATCAATAGCACCTGACCAAGTGAATAGTCATGCACCAAAGATGAATCAATAATTATGAGGTATAGAAATGGTTATTGAGAGTCATCAATAGCACATAGCCAAGTGAATAGACGTGAACCAGAAATGAATTCAGAATAACCACGAATTGGAGACTAACCATGCAACAAACAACCATAGTAGTTATACATTCATCAAAAACACATACGTAAATGAATAGTTGTGCACCAAGGACAAACAACCATGGTAGTTATAGATTCATCAATAGCACCTAACCAAGTGAATAGTCGTGGACCAAAGATGAATCAATAATTATCAGGTACACAAATGGTTATTGAGAGTCATCAATAGCACAAGTGAATAGCTGTGAACCAGAAATGAATTCAGAAGAATCACGATTGGAGACCAACCATGCAACAAACAACCATAGTAGCTATATATTAATCAAAAACACCTATGTAAATGAATAGTTGTGCACCAAGGACAAATCAGTAATTATTGACACAAAAGTGGTTATTAAATATTCATCAATAGCACATAGCAAAATAAATAGCCGCGAATGAATCTAGAATAAGCACAAACATGGAAAAGCGATATTAAAGATTAAAAGTAGGAAATTGAAAATCAAACTACCTTGGATCACTGTTGTGTGCAAATATAATCGCCATCAATAAGATTAAAAAGCAAATATTAGGAAGCGAAAAGATTAAAAAGATCAAAAAAACCTTGACCAAATATCATGAAGTACCCTAAGTTGTTTTGTAGAAAATAAATACAACAATTGTGGGGCATCATGCGTCTCATTTGCCACCCAATCGTACATGCATGGATGTTACAATCCAGTAGAGAATCTACAAGGCACAACAATTCTATCTATTTATGATTATACAAAGCTATGTGATTATGTTGTAAATTAAATTCGAATCATATGTGTTTATTCACACTTCTATGTGATCTCACTATACATACATTTGTGATCCTTTTGGATCTTAAGATGTGAAAGGCGGACAATCATAATATATCCATTTTAAAATGATGAAATAATGTCGATTGGATGCGAACAGCCTTTTTCACATTGTTAGTAGTGGTTATAAGTTAGAATTGTTAGTATTGTGTTGTTGGCATGTTGCCATGAAGAGGTGGCAATTGTCTTCTTCAAAATTTTCAAGAAGGAATTATGCCTGTCTCCATACAATTTTGCAATATGAAATTTGAACTTTGAAGTTTGCCAAAAAAATCATTCGCATCCCATTATTTCACCAATGTGAAATGGATATAAATAACTTCTACTCATCTTCTGGGAAAAGTTAGTAGAGTTCTTCAAAGTTGAATGATATACGCAAGTTTTGTACATAATATATTACAAAGAAGGTAGATCATGCCTATGTGATTCATATCTCATTTATTTTGCAAACTCTTGGTTTTTCTAAGTTTTTGTCATACTGAAACATTTTCTTGGTTTGGATCGAGATGTGGTAATCTAGAAGGTGAGAAGGAGTGATGAATTAAAAGCATATAAAGGCAATAGAGCTCCAAACACCATTATAGAGAAAGGCATCCTTGTCTCCTAATCCCAACAATGCAATTGCTTCTAGCATTAATATCCAAAAAAAATTAGCTCTATTGCTTTATAGCACAAAGTTGAATAAGGAAACTGCCAACATGGTCCTTGAGTGCCCAAAATCTAATTATACTTGATGATTAACACCTTAGATATTATATTTCCTGAACAACAGAACAACAAAATGCTCATCAAGAGCTGCGAAAGAGATTGCAAAAGCTGAATCCTCCATAGCTTGGCACAAAACAGAAGCTGAATCCTCCAAAGTTTGGCACAGAACAGAAGCTTCTTGCTTCTTACATCTTTGGAATGGTTCACTAGCGAAGTGTGCCTGTCAATGACGGGGGGGCGATGGTGTCTTTGTGTGTGCGCGAGGGGCATGTGGCAGAGAGAGAGAGAGAGAGAGAGAGAGAGAGAGAGAGAGAGAGAGAGAGAGAGAGAGAGAGAGAGAGAGAGAGAGAGAGAGAGAGAGAGAGAGAGAGAGAGAGAGAGAGAGAGAGAGAGAGAGAGAGAGAGAGAGAGAGAGAGAAAAGGGAGCCCAATATTTCATTGGGCCCCCAAAATGAAAAAAAATTCAAAAAAAAGGTGGGAGGGGCATGGGGTACAATGCCCCCCCTACCCCCGCTCCCCCCTTCTCCCATCCTTTTCTCCCTCCCTCCCTCTCTCTTACCCGCTCCCTCCCCCTTCACAACTTGCTCTCCCACCCCCCCGGGCTGCTAGGCCCATTGGGGGTGCCATGGCACACACCCCCTTTTCAGAAAAGTGCGAGTTGGGGGGGGGGGGGGGGGGGGGGGTGTCTTTCGGGCAACATGAGCGGTCCGTGAACACTAAAGTTTTAGTAAAAATAGATGAAAACATATCCTTCTCCCCTGTTATGTAGATGGGAGAGAAAGAACAGTTTCTAGCAATTTCTACCAGAACGACCCTATCAAAATGCGTCACCTGGTAGCGTATCAATGGTTTGGGCCCTTACTAACCATAACATTGGATTTAGGCCTTATATATGAATTAAATCTTATGGGGCAGTGTACTTAAGCCCACATGGCTCAAGGAGCACACCACCAAGCATTTTGCCAAATTTAAACTATTTAGCAACAACTTTTGTGTGAATAATTGAAAAAGATTATCTATGTTAGATATAGGGGTCTTTTACATCAAGATCTAGGTGTAGGATGTTGATAGGAATAAATTTGGCATAGATGGCAAATTATGCATTTCCACTTGTACAAAATAGAGTAAGAGGCTAAACACGTGCCAATTAGAGTGTAGACAAGTGTAAAGCTTTTGTTTGATGAATTCCAAGAGGTCCAATAGGATTTAGAGGTGGAACCTTGTGAGGTCCAATAGGAAATTGGGGTGTGCTTGAATATAGTCCAATAGAATTAAGAGGTGCATGGATCAAAGGTCCAATAGGATCAAGAGGTGACAAAGTATGGTCCAATCATAGTTAAGCATAGTGGTAGCCCGTGGATCTACTAGTATCATTGTACTCCTCATTTTGGATCTAATTGATTTGGTGATTTCATGGATTTTGTGAGTTATTGAATTTCTAGCTTTCTCTCTCTACCCGAGAGCTCATGATGTTTTTTCTCTCTCTACCCTAGGAGAGCAGCTTGTTTTTACTTAGATTATTTTTTGAATACTTTTCACATGTGTGAGTGAGAGTTGGAAGTGATTGAATGCATGTAGTAGTGTGTTTTTGCCATAGAACCAAAGATAGATCTTGAATCTCAATCTAGTCTTGATCTTGGTGCATCTACACACCTTAGGAGATCACAAGTACATGTAGTGGACAATCCACACGTGTGAAATTCAACATGGTATCAGAGCCTACCTAAGGTTACCATGCATTTTGATCCATCTAAGTGAAAAATTTTCATCAATCTTGAGCTAGAAGTTGTCAAGGCCCATTTTCCTAGCTATCTTGTTCAATCTTGGATCAAAAGAGATCAAAAGGACATTGATTGGGTCTGACCTGGTACTATACGGAATCAGGTGCTCAGACACATTTGAGGAACATCCAATTTCAGTTTGGAAGTTCTCTCTCATGCTTGATCCATTTATCTTGATTGATAGCTTGTTTTGAAGCTATTTTTGTCTAGTTTCTGATGCATCAGTTTCATTCCATTTGGTTGAGCCAATCAGAAGTTATAAGCTTTTGAAGAGGGATATGTAGGGCACCTAGACCTGGGTGGACACATTTGGTTTGGTCAAGAGATTGCTTGGTTGATCCAAAATCACAGTTGTGTGCTTGCCAATCTCATCTATATGTGATCTAGGCACTGTTTTGAGATCTTAGCCATTCTGTTTCATGAGATTGGCAAGCATAAATTTTGTATTTGAGTCAAATTTGGTTTCTTAGAGTATGTCACACGTGCTAAGAGTGTTTGATCCTAACTTTGCCTATACTCTATCATTTGATGTGAAATAGATCTTGTTTTAGAGAGATTTGAGTAGCTAGTGAGAATCAATTCACAAATAGTTGCAAGATCTTTCATAGGAGGAGATAGTACTCTCTTATTGGATCCTATTGAGAGTGTGTAGCAACATTTATTGTTCATCATTTGAGTTTTCTTCACTTCAAATGTCTTCAATGGGTTCATCCTTGTTGGAATCAAGTGAAAGATTGACCACTTCAAACTATTCAATTTGAAAAATGAGGATGGAGTCCATCTTGATCCTTCAAGACGTGATGGACATAGTTCTTGGCCTTGAAGAAGAACCACAAGTTCTTCAAGAGGTTCAGAAATACAAAAAGAGATCTAGGATGGCTCTCCACTACATTAAGATGAATGTCTCTAATGAGATATTGAGGGAGATAGGTACTTGTACAACAGCCAAAGAAGCTTGGGATTGTCTCAAGACTATCTATGAGGCTAAGAATACCTCTAGGATTCTCACTCTTAGGAATCAAATCTTTCAAAGTACTCAAAAGAGTGATGAGAGTGCGTCTAGTTATGTTTTGAGAGTAAAAGATATTCATAGAGAAATTGCTTGTATTGGTGATTCCATCAATCAAAATGAGCTAGTTAAAGTCATTCTCAATGGCTTGAGAAGTGAATTTGATAACCTTGTCCAATCCTATGCCATTAAGGAGGACCTACCAAGTTTGGAGGCTCTCCAAAGTGTACTAAGAAGAATCAAGACAAGAGTACAAGCTCTTGAGGATGGACAAGCTTTCTCTCACTCATAATGATGGCAAAGCTCTCTTTGCCAAGGATAAGCACAAAGGGAGGAGCAAGAACCAACATCAACAATCCTCAAGCAAGGACAAAGTCAAATCCAAAGACAAAGATGAGGAGGAAGATGATTCCTCTAATGCTTCATCATCCAAGCTCAAGAAGAAGAAGATCAAGTGCTTTTATTGTGGCAAGAAAGGTCATTATGCCACCAATTGCTTCAAGAAGAAGAATCAACTCAAGCAAGCCAACATTACCAATGAGAAGGAAGACACTATTGCAAGTGATGGAGAGGGATCTCTTATGGTCTCTAGTTTCTCATCTACTCCTTTCAAGAAGGACGACCTATGGTATATTGATAGTGGAGCCTCTTCACATATGTGTAGCTCTAAGGACTCTTTCTCTTCTATTGCACCTTATGATGGAGTCAAGAAATCAATATACACTGCAAATGATTTTGAATGTCCTATTGAAGGCATAGGGAACATTCCCTTGAAGCTTGCATCCTCTAAAGTTCTTTCTCTCTCTAAAGTTCTTTATGTACCTAAGCTTACCAAGAATCTTATTAGTGTTGGCCAATTGCTTGATAATGGCCTTGATGTAAAATTCAATGTTGATACTTGCACTATCAAGAAGAATGATGAGATACTTGCACTAGGATCTAGATTTGGTGGCATCTATAAACTAGATCCAAATGAGAATGTGAATGCTTGTAATGTTGTTCTTGTGAACAAGCTCTCTATGGAGGAATTATGGCATAGGAGGTTGGGACATCTCAACTACAAATCCATGCTCTCTATGATCAAAGAAGCCAAAGCTATTGGCTTGCCAAAGTCACTCTCCAAGAAGGTCAAGCCTTGTGAGGCTTGTGCTATTGCTAAATCTCACAAAAATCCATTTACAAGATCTTCTATCAAAAGCAAGCATCCTTTGGAGTTAATCCACTCGGATGTGCATTTCTCATCAACTACAAGCAAGGGAGGAGCCACTTGTTTTGTTACTTTCATTGATGATTACACAAGATTCACTTGGATATATCTTCTTGCTTCAAAATCTATGGTGTTTGATCATTTCCTTATTTTCAAAGCTTATGTAGAGAAGCAATTCTCATTCAAGATTAAAGCTCTTAGAAGTGATGGAGGTGGTGAATATATCTCCAATAAATTTCAAGATTTTTGTGAGCTTGAAGGCATTAAAAGAGAGTTTTCTTGTGCCTACTCTCCATCTCAAAATGGAGTGGCCGAGAGAAAGAATAGATCTCTATGTGAATGTGCAAAATCTATGAGAATTGAGGCATCTTTGCCCAAAGATTTTTGGGGAGAAGCCATTAATTGTGCAAATTATCTTTGAAATAGGCTCCCACATATAGCTCTTGGAGGAAAGTAACCATATGAAATCTTATTTTTGAAGAAGCCTAAGGTTGATCACCTTAGAGTTTTTGGGTGCTTATGCTTTGTCCATATTCCCTTGGAAACAAGGAAGAAGGAAGATCCTAGTGCATGCAAAGGGATCATGGTTGGATACTCATCCACCAAGAATGCCTATAGAGTCTTTATACTCTCTACTTCTCAAGTTATTGAAAGTAGAGATGTTGTCTTCCATGAAGATCAACACTCATTTTTTGAAGAGGCTGAGATCAAGAAATTTATGGATGCATCATCAATTATTGATTTTGAAGACAATCATGATGTGATGGGGTCGAGATTTGAAGAAGACTCTCCTCGGATTTTTTCACCAAGAAGATCCATGAGAGATAGATCCGAGCCTAAGAGGCTCTCATATGTTGACAAAGGCAAACAAGTGGATCTTGATTCCACTAATTATGTTTTTTATGTCTCTCATGAAGAGCCAAAGAATGTACAAGAGGCACTCAATACCAAGGAGTGGTATGATGCCATGAAGCAAGAGTATGATGCATTGATCACCAACAATACTTGGGAGCTTGTGGATCCTCCATCCAACAAGCATGTGATTGGTTGCAAGTGGGTATTTCGGATCAAGTTCAATCATGATGGCACCATCAACAAGCATAAAGCAAGATTATGTGCCAAAGGATTTGCTCAAATCCATGGTCTTGATTATGAGGAGACCTTTGCACCCGTTGCAAAGATGGTGACAATAAGAATTCTTATTTCTCTTGCTTATTTTTTCAAGTGGAAGGTGTTCCAATTAGATGTATCCAATGCTTTTCTAAATGGTTATCTTGAGGAGATCTATATGAAACAACCTCAAGGATTCATCAAGGATGAGTCCAAAGTGTGCTTGCTCTTCAAAAGTCTTTATGGACTCAAGCAACCACCAAGATCATGGTATTCAAGACTTAATTCTTTTCTTATCTCACTAGGATTTACTCTTAGTGACTATGATCCTTCCATGTATCTAAAGTTTGTTGATAGCAATATTGTCATTCTTCTACTTTATGTTGATGACATTATTCTTTGTGGAAGTTGTATCAAGCTAGTTGATGAAACCAAGCTAGTACTTGGATGTGAGTTTAAAATGCAAGATCTAGGAGAGATGCATTACATCCTAGGCCTAGAAATTGATTTTTATGAAAATCATGTCTTTATATGCCAATCTAGATATGCTCACTCTATGTTGAAAAATATCCATATGGAATATTCTAAGAGCATAGATACTCCAATGGAGCAAATTGTAAAAGATCCTAATAAAGGTGATGAAAGATCCTTTGAGGACATCACACTTTTTAGGAGTCTTGTAAGCTCCTTGATTTGGCTTACCATTACTAGGCCCAATCTAAGTTTTTGTGTGCACAAATTGAGTCAATTTATGCAAGATCCTAAGATCCATCATTGGAAGGTGGCCAAGAGGATTCTAAGATATGTATCTTCATCTTGTGATTATGGTCTACTCTATAAAAGTGAAGATCTATCCATTATTGGCTACTCGGATTCGGACTTTGCAAGTGACAAGATGGATCGAAAGTCTATTAGTGCATACACTATCTTTCTTGGAGGCAATCTAATATCTTGGCTTTCCAAAAAGCAAGATACTATATCTCTCTCTTCATGTGAGGCCGAGTACAAAGCACTCACTACAACTACCAAAGAAGTGCTTTGGATCAAGAGGTTATTAATGGAGCTAAAGTGCATCAACGAGGATGTTCTACCAATGATCAAGTGTGATAACATCTCGGCCCAAGCTCTTGCCAATAAACCCATATTTCATCAAGAAGCAAGCACATAGAAGTGTCACACCATTTTGTGAGAGAAAAGCTTATTGGAGGATAAATCTATTTGGAGCATGTCAACTCGTCCTCTTGTATTGCCGATCTACTCACCAAGCCTTTGAGCAAAAGTGCTTTCATCAAGCATAGATCTAATCTTGGAGTTATATCAAGATCAATGCTCAAATCTTCATAGATAATTTTTTAGGAGGAGTGTGAAGAATTGAAAAATATTATCTATGTTAGATATAGGGGTCTTATGTTTTTCACATCAAGCATCTAGGTGTAGAATGTTGATAGGAATAAATTTGGCATAGATGGCAAATTATGCATTTCCACTTGTAATGCCACTATTGAGCCAAAATAGAGTAAGAGGCTAAACACGTGCGAATTAGAGTGTAGACAAGTGTAAAGCTTTTGTTTGATGAATTCCAAGAGGTCCAATAGGATTTAGAGGTGGAACCTTGTGATGTCCAATAGGAAATTGAGGTGTGCTTTGTTGAATTTCACACGTGTGGACTATCCACTACATGTACTTGTGATCTCCTAAGGTGTGTAGATGCACCAAGATCAAGACTAGATTGAGATTCAAGATCAATCTTGAATCCTATGGCAAAAACACACTACTACATGCATTCAATCACTTCCAACTCTCACTCACACGTGTGGGAAGTATTCAAAAAATAATCTAATTAAAAGCAAGCTGCTCTCCTCGAGTAGAGAGAGAAAATGCATCATGAGCTCTCTGGTAGAGAGAGGAAGCTAGAAATTCAATAACTCACAAAATCCATGAAATCACCAAATCAATTGACTTCAAAATGAGGAGTACAATGATACTAGTAGGTCCACGAGCTACCACTATGCTTAATTATGATTGGACCATATTTTGTCACCTCTTGATCCTATTGGATCATTGATCTATGCACCTCTTAATTCTATTGGACTATATTCAAGCACACCTCAATTTCCTATCAGACCTCACAAGGTTCCACCTCTAAATCCTATTGGACCTCTTGGAATTCATCAAACAAAAACTTTACACTTGTCTACACTCTAATTAGCAAGTGTTTAGCCTCTTACTCTATTTTGGCTCAATAGTGGCATTACAAGTGGAAATGCATAATTTGCCATCTATGCCAAATTTATTCCTATCAACATCCTACACCTAGATGCTTGATGTAAAAAACATAAGACCCCTATATCTAACATAGATAATCTTTTTCAATTCTTCACACTCCTCCTAAAAAATTATCTATGAAGATTTGAGCATTGATCTTGATATAACTCCAAGATTAGATCTATGCTTGATGAAAGCACTTTTGCTCAAAGGCTTGGTGAGTAGATAGGCAATACAAGAGGACGAGTTGACATGCTCCAAATAGATTTCTCCTCCAATAAGCTTTTCTCTCACAAAATGGTGTGCCACTTCTATGTGCTTGTGTCTTGCATGAAATATGGGATTATTGGCAAGAGCTTGGGCCAAGATGTTATCACACTTGATCATTGGTAGATCATCCTCTTTGATGCACTTTAGCTCCATTAATAACCTCTTGATCCAAAGCACTTCTTTGGTAGTTGTAGTGAGTGCTTTGTACTCGGCCTCACATGAAGAGAGAGATATAGTATCTTGCTTTTTGGAAAGCCAAGATATTAGATTGCCTCCAAGAAAGATAGTGTATGCACTAATAGACTTTCGATCCATCTTGTCACTTGCAAAGTCCGAATCCGAGTAACCAATAATGGATAGATCTTCACTTTTATAGAGTAGACCATAATCACAAGATGAAGATACATATCTTAGAATCCTCTTGGCCATCTTCCAATGATGGATCTTAGGATCTTGCATAAATTGACTCAATTTGTGCACACAAAAACTAAGATCGGGCCTAGTAATGGTAAGCCAAATCAAGGAGCCTACAAGACTCCTAAAAAGTGTGATGTCCTCAAAGGATCTTTCATCACCTTTATTAGGATCTTTTACAATTTGCTCCATTGGACTATCTATGCTCTTAGAATTTTCCATATGGAATTTTTTCAACATAGAGTGAGCATATCTAGATTGGCATATAAAGACATGATTTTCATAAAAATCAATTTCTAGGCCTAGGATGTAATGTATCTCTCCTAGATCTTGCATTTTAAACTCACATCCAAGTGCTAGCTTGGTTTCATCAACTAGCTTGATACAACTTCCACAAAGAATAATGTCATCAACATAAATTAGAAGAATGACAATATTGCTATCAACAAACTTTAGATACATGGAAGGATCATAGTCACTAAGAGTAAATCCTAGTGAGATAAGAAAAGAGTTAAGTCTTGAATACCATGATCTTGGTGCTTGCTTAAGTCCATAAAGACTTTTGAAGAGCAAGCACACTTTGGACTCATCCTTGATGAATCCTTGAGGTTGTTTCATATAGATCTCCTCCTCAAGATAACCATTTAGAAAAGCATTGGATACATCTAATTGGAACACCTTCCACTTGAAAAAACAAGCAAGAGAAATAAGAATTCTTATTGTCACCATCTTTGCAACGGGTGCAAAGGTCTCCTCATAATCAAGACCATGGATTTGAGCAAATCCTTTGGCACATAATCTTGCTTTATGCTTGTTGATGGTGCCATCATGATTGAACTTGATCCGAAATACCCACTTGCAACCAATCACATGCTTGTTGGAAGGAGGATCCACAAGCTCCCAAGTATTGTTGGTGATCAATGCATCATACTCTTGCTTCATGGCATCATACCACTCCTTGGTATTGAGTGCCTCTTGTACATTCTTTGGCTCTTCATGAGAGACATAAAAAACATAATTAGTGGAATCAAGATCCACTTGTTTGCCTTTGTCAACATATGAGAGCCTCTTAGGCTCGGATCTATATCTCATGGATCTTCTTGGTGAAAAAATCCGAGGAGAGTCCTCTTCAAATCTCGACCCCATCACATCATGATTGTCTTCAAAATCAATAATTGATGATGCATCCATAGATTTCTTGATCTCGGCCTCTTCAAATGATGAGTGTTGATCTTCATGAAAGACAACATCTCTACTTTCAATAACTTGAGAAGTAGAGAGTATAAAGACTCTATAGGCCTTCTTGGTGGATGAGTATCCAACCATGATCCCTTTGCATGCACTAGGATCTTCCTTCTTCCTTGTTTCCAAGGGAATATGGACAAAGCATAAGCATCCAAAAACTCTAAGGTGATCAACCTTAGGCTTCTTCAAAAATAAGATTTCATATGGTGACTTTACTCCAAGAGCTATATGTGGGAGCCTAATGCAAAGATAATTTGCACAATTAATGGCTTCTCCCCAAAAATCTTTGGGCAAAGATGCCTCAATTCTCGTAGATTTTGCACATTCACATAGAGATCTATTCTTTCTCTCGGCCACTCCATTTTGAGATGGAGACGTCCTTCTTGAAAGGAGTAGATGAGAAACTAGAGACCATAAGAGATCCCTCTCCATCACTTGCAATAGTGTCTTCCTTCTCATTGGTAATATTGGCTTGCTTGAGTTGATTCTTCTTCTTGAAGCAATTGGTGGCATAATGACCTTTCTTGCCACAATAAAAGCACTTGATCTTCTTCTTTTTCTTGAGCTTGGATGATGAAGCATTAGAGGAATCATCTTCCTCCTCATCTTTGTCTTTGGATTTGACTTTGTCCTTGCTTGAGGATTGTTGATGTTGGTTCTTGCTCCTCTCTTTGTGCTTATCCTTGGCAAAGAGAGCTTTGCCATCATTATGAGTGAGAGAAAGCTTGTCCATCCTCAAGAGCTTGTACTCTTGTCTTGATTCTTCTGAAATTAGCACACTTTGGAGAGCCTCCAAACTTGGTAGCTCCTCCTTAATGGCATATGATTGGACAAGGTTATCAAATTCACTTCTCAAGCCATTGAGAATGACTTGAACTAGCTCATTTTGATTGATGGAATCACCAATGTAAGCAAGCTCTCTATGAATATCTTTTACTCTCAAAACATAACTAGATGCACTCTCATCACTCTTTTGGCTACTTTGAAAGATTTGATTCCTAAGAGTGAGAAGCCTAGAGGTATTCTTAGCCTCATAGATAGTCTTGAGACAATCCCAAGCTTCTTTGGCTGTTGTACAAGTACCTATCTCCCTCAATATCTCATTAGAGACATTCATCTTAATGTAGTGGAGAGCCATCCTAGATCTCTTTTTGTATTTTTGAACCTCTTGAAGAACTTGTGGTTCTTCTTCAAGGCCAAGAACTATGTCCATCACGTCTTGAAGGATCAAGATGGACTCCATCCTCATTTTCCAAATTGAATAATTTGAAGTGGTCAATCTTTCACTTGGTTCCAACAAGGATGAACCCATTGAAGACATTTGAAGTGAAGAAAACTCAAATGATGAACAATAAATGTTGTTACACACTTTCAATAGGATCCAATAATTGAGTACTATCTCCTCCTATGAAAGATCTTACAACAATTTGTGAATTGATTCTCACTAGCTACTCAAATCTCTCTAAAACAAGATCTATTTCACATCAAATGATGGAGTATAGGCAAAGTTAGGATCTAATACTCTTAGCACGTGTGAAATATACTAAGAAACCAAATTTGAATCAAATACAATGATATTGCATGAAACAAAATGGCTAAGATCTCAAAACAGTGCCTAGATCACATATAGATGAGATTGGCAAGCATACAACTGTGATTTTGGATCAACCAAGCAATCTCTTGACCAAACCAAATGTGTCCACCCAGTTCTAGGTGCCCTACCTAACCCTCTTCAAAAGCTTTTAACTTTTGATTGGCTCAACCAAATGGAATGAAACTGATGCATCAGAAACTAGACAAAAATAGCTTCAAAACAAGCTATCAAGCAAGATAAGTGGATCAAACATGAGAGATAACTTCCAAACTGAAATTGGATGTTCCTCACACGTGTCTGAGCACCTGATTCCGTGCAGTACCAGGTCAGACCCAATCAATGTCCTTTTGATCTCTTTTGATCCAAGATTGAACAAGATAGCTAGGAAAATGGGCCTTGACAACTTCTAGCTCAAGATTGATGAAAATTTTTTCACTTAGATGGATCAAAATGCATGGTAACCTTAGGTAGGCTCTGATACCATGTTGAATTTCACACATGTGGACTGTCCACTACATGTACTTGTGATCTCCTAAGGTGTGTAGATGCACCAAGATCAAGACTAGATTGAGATTCAAGATCTATCTTTGATTCTATGGCAAAAACACACTACTACATGCATTCAATCACTTCCAACTCTCACTCACACATGTGAAAAGTATTCAAAAAATAATCTAAGTAAAAACAAGCTGCTCTCCTAGGGTAGAGAGAGAAAAAACATCATGAGCTCTCGGGTAGAGAGAGAAAGCTAGAAATTCAATAACTCACAAAATCCATGAAATCACCAAATCAATTAGATCCAAAATGAGGAGTACAATGATACTAGTAGGTCCACGAGCTACCACTATGGTTAACTATGATTGGACCATATTTTGTCACCTCTTGATCCTATTGGATCATTGATCTATGCACCTCTTAATTCTATTGGACTATATTCAAGCACACCTCAATTTCCTATCGGACCTCATCCTATTGGACCTCTTGGAATCCATCAAACAAAAACTTTACACTTGTCTACACTCTAATTAGCAAGTGTTTAGCCTCTTACTCTATTTTGGCTCAATAGTGGCATTACAAGTGGAAATGCATAATTTGCCATCTATGCCAAATTTATTCCTATCAACATCCTACACCTAGATGCTTGATGTAAGAAACATAAGATCCCTATATCTAACATAGATAATCTTTTTCAATTCTTCACATGCTTGAATATAGTCCAATAGAATTAAGAGGTACATGGATCAATGGTCCAATAGGATCAAGAGGTGACAAAGTATGGTCCAATCATAGTTAAGCATAGTGGTAGCTCGTGGATCTACTAGTATCATTGTACTCCTCGTTTTGGATCTAATTGATTTGGTGATTTCATGGATTTTGTGAGTTATTGAATTTCTAGCTTTCTCTCTCTACCTGAGAGCTCATGATGTTTTTTCTCTCTCTACCCGAGGAGTGCAGCTTGTTTTTACTTAGATTATTTTTTTAATACTTCCCACACGTGTGAGTGAGAGTTGGAAGTGATTGAATGCATGTAGTAGTGTGTTTTTGCCATAGAATCAAAGATAGATCTTGAATCTCAATCTAGTCTTGATCTTGGTGCATCTACACACCTTAGGAGATCACAAGTACATGTAGTGGACAATCCACACGTGTGAAATTCAACATTTCGGTCCTAACAAGCCCTTGAACTGGAGGCATAGGCCATTCACTAACATCTATTATTTGATGATTTATTGGGCTTTTAGCCACATTTGCACATGACTAAAAATTGCAACATCAAAAACATTTGTCGTTGATAATAGTGACAGCTTAAATACTCTCGCCAGTTACTTAAGTTAACAAACCGGTACCGCAATTGTTTAAGTATCAAATTGTCAATTAATTGAACACTCATTTCCCAAGATATTTCTATCAGAAACAACCACTAGAGGGGGTAATTTTTCCCTCCAACACAAATGTTTTCTCCTTTTCATAGCTTCATAAAACTTGGTTTTGATGTGATTGCGCGGCTACAAGAGAATTTGTTTCTATTTCAAAAGCAACAAACTTTTGTGAATCTACATCTCTGAAGATTATGGTGTTTTGTTGTGATCTTTTCTGTGTTTCTATATGCCCAGAGCACTGAAGGTAGCCTTTGATCCCAATCTGTAGCATGTGCAACAGTAATCTTGCATCAAATAAGTCTCAAAGTTAAAAAGGTTGTTTGAATCTTGACATTTTTATGGCCTCCTTGATATTTGAAACTTACACACCAAAGGGCATCATATTTGCAACAAACAAGCTCTTTGAACAATGCACAAAATAAAATGGACCTATAATCAATTTTGAAAATTGTTCACCAAGAGAAAATGCAAGAGCAAAATTTGGCATACAAGGAGCAATATGGAAGCCCGAAGTGTTCGTGCGACGAGAACACTTTTGGAGATGAAAAGAGTGCTAGTGATAATGACAAGCAAGGTATCGAGCTGGCAAGATATTGACATCTCTCCATGGAAGGGAGGTGAGCAAATGGTACATTTGGCAAAAGTAATGATCACAATGTGTTCTCTATTTACGATACACAAGCTGCAAAAGGACATTCAACAAGAACACACAAGGAATACACAAAATATGGATGCTAAAACTCCTTACGATTTTGATATGTTTTTGTGCAGCAAATAGCGACACATGTACTTTGCTTCACTGTAGCCATTGTATAGAAATGCATAGATCAAACAACTTTGAATCCAACATCAACCTTGCACGTGGAAGTTAGTAAGATGCTTGGTCAAAATCTCCATTACATATTTCCACAAAAAAAAAAAATTAGATGAGTTAAGCCCCTTATTTAACTCAGCTATGGTGGGGAACAAAAAGTCACTGAAATTTCTCTTAACATTCCATGAAAGGGTTCTTTCAAACCTCACGGGTGAGATGAAGCAACATGCAAAACAAATATTATTGTAACATTATTGGAAATGTAGATTTGTAAAATATTTTTGTATTGAATCGAATTTTTGCAAATGTAGATCTTGTTATATTGAATTTTTTTTTTTTGGGTTTCAGTTTGAATGATGATTGTTGTCAATTCATGAATCTTGGAATATTTGAAGGCAATTATGTGAGCTATGGTGCCATTGACTATACCATTTGAAATATTCAAGTTTGCAAGTACCATCACCTTTGCCCCTATAGCTAGCTTTGGGATTTGATGGAATAATGGATCATTGATCCATGTCGTTAGGTCACTTTCTAATGTAGCATTTGTGTTAACAGAAATTTGTAGTATATCAGAGGTAGAAAATAGTTTTTCTAGGATGAGGTTGTTGAAATAGAGCACATCTTCTCTATGAGTACATATGATGGTTGTATTATGGTTTGCTACATTAGGTATGTCAGACCTAGGAAGTACACAACTAGTTAATGTTTTGTCTATTTCCAGTTGCGTGGGCTTTTGGAATCTAATTTTGTTCAGGAAAAGAAGGTATTCGGGATCTTTAGCATGCCTAATTGAGTAGGATAGTTGCAAGTGTTTTTTGCAATTTTCCAGAATGGAGAGTTTGAAAGATGACATATTAAGCAAAGTGATTTTGATTTGTGTTTACAAATGGCTGGAAGCTGTGCATGATCACCCACTAAAAGTAAGATATAATTTTCAAATATAGTGCTTGCCTCAGATATTAATCTGTGTCAGAAATTGGTTGGTATTAGATTTTTTATGTAAAGTTGATTTATTGGAATTGCGAACAACTTGTGGACTGTAAATGCTTGTTTTGCTAATTGAGATGCAGCCGCACCTGTTGTTGCGACTAACAAAATTGGTTCTCCTTTCTTGATACATTTGTAAGTGAGATATCGGATCAGAAATGTTTTTTCACTTCCTGGAGTGCTTGAATAAATCAACTTTACATAAAAAAATCTAATACCAACCAATTTCTGACACAGATTAATATCTGAGGAAAGATTAATTGTAATAGATGAAATGTCGATGCTAACTGCTCAAATTTTAACATATGTAATTCATCAGATAAATCAAGTAAAAAAGAATCCATCTAGCATTGTATTTGAAAATTATATCTTACTTTTAGTGGGTGATCATGCACAGCTTCCAGCCATTTGTAAACACAAATCAAAATCACTTTGTTTAATATGTCATCTTTCAAACTCTCCATTCTGGAAAATTGCAACACACTTGCAACTATCCTACTCAATTAGGCATGCTAAAGATCCCAAATACCTTCATTTCTTGAACAAAATTAGATTCCAAAAGCCCACGCAACTGGAAATAAACGAAACATTAACTAGTTGTGTACTTCCTAGGTCTTACATACCTAATGTAGCAAACCATAATACAACCATCATATGTACTCGTAGAGAAGATGTGCTCTATTTCAACAACCTCAATAGCTAACAACATCGAAAAGTTTTATGTTCGACATTACAAATCAACAAGCGAGTTTGGATACAACAAACTAAGATGTATTCCTGTAAATTCAAACGCATACTGGTATTTAAAGACGCAAGCTCCTATAATTCTGTCCATAATACATTTCTCACATGCCTATGGTGTATGCCTGCCAATTAAGCTTTTGGCTTGTTAATTTCAAAAAAAAATTTGTTGTTATGCTATATGTTACAACAACTTGGTTTCTTGCAAATTGTAATTCTAACAATTTTAGATACAATTTTTTAAGCTTTCAACGTTCTTGATTTTTGTTGGGACTCTTACAAATAAGTAATGGATTCTTTGTACTGATTACGCCCAGTTTTTGGGCTTTTCAAAAAGCATAAAATGTCACTGAATTTTAAATTTTTTTTTTTTGAAAATTTTGAAGCTCATTCGAGACGCGCGTCAGTTTGCGTCAGACTGTCAGATTGCCACGTGGCAGTTTTCTCATTGGTCCAAAAAAACCCAAGCTGTTGATTATGCTTTGTAAATGGCATGTGGAAAAGTCAAAGACTCCATTACGCAATGGAATGAGCTGGGCACAGGCCATTCTGCCCGGTTCGGCTTTCCAAAAAAATTTTAGGCTTGGCCCAAATTTTTTTGAAAATCCTTACCAAGCAGAATGGCCTGTGCCCAGCTCCTTCCATAATACGTCAATAGGCTCGTTTTCTGCAACCGAATGCAAGGTTAGAATTGCGTAGCTAGTTTTGTCGCGCATCCTTGGAAAAAGAGATGACACTAAGGAATAAGCACCCTAGAAAGTTGTTCAGTCCTATTGAGAGAAGCGGTTACTTTGATAAAAGTTCAAGAAAATTGAAGGGTTGCTCAGTTGTGCAAATCTATAGCCAGTTCTGGAAGAAAATAACTTTCTTTTTTTGGCCAGTTGCATGGTGAAAGAGATCTGTTTGCGAGGAACCCAGCAAAGCTGATCTTCGGAGGCTGTCCTACATGTATGCATTGAAGCGCTGATCTACTGAGCGACCTCTGTTCTTGAGATGGATCGATTGGCTGCCATAAAACTGACATGTGTGAGGCGATTTGATTGTTCCAGTCTATTTGAGCCAAATGTTTGTTGTTTGAGCACTGCATCATGGCATAGATTGGTCATTTATTGGCCCCTTCCACTGTTGTGTGGATTCACATACTCAAATATCCTTATAGCTGCCATGTTCCTCAACGAAGTGCTTTGCGATTACAGTATCAAAAATTTGAGCCCAACCCTTGTTGGTGAGATGATTTGACCTTCTGCTCTAAGATTCATCTGCTGCAACAGTCTGTCTAATACTTTGTGTGCTGGCTGAATCTCTTTCATAATGACTCATAAAGATGGGTTGTCAACCAGCCATAAACTCTTGTTAAGTTCCTGCTGAACCTCTGAACAAGGTAATATAGAGTTGTGCTCTCCTAAATCATTATCAGACCTTTTAAAAATTGACACACCAATTCTGATGGTCAACTAGTAGGGCCACACAAAGAGAGATTTGTCCAACAACTTGGAGCATAATTGGTGAGGGGAGAAGAAAGGTCTTGAGGTACAAATCTTGAAGTGAGACTTGATATAATTTTAGGAGTATATTATTGTACTCTAACAAAAGAAATATTTAAAGAGGATGAATTGGTATAGTTTTGATTTTTTTTTACTATGTTGATAGATAGTATGTTGCAAATTATAATTTTGGCCTAAATTTGGGTACAGATTTCTAGGACTAAATTTCACTAATTGTTATAATATTTTCTTGCAAACTAATAAATTTTATTTCTATAAATCATAAGTAATGATTTTTGTACACCACACAAAAGGGCAACAAATAATCGCCACTCTTTTGTTTTTTTTATTGTCAATCCACAAAGGAGTTCTTAGTCACTCGATTATTTTTGCAAACCTTATTTAAAAGGGCATTAAAAAATGGTTGTATAAGGGTGATGTTTGGATGTTCTTAGAAAGAGACAAAATGAGAAGCATAAACTGCCTTTCAAATTGCCAAAAAAATTCAGATTAACGGGTGGCCAAAGTAGCTCTTTAACTAACATGTTTGTAGAGTATGAAAAAGCGACACTTTTATACTTTTTTTAATAACTAAAAAATGTGCATAACAGTCATAGTCCCAATTTATTAACTAAAAAATGTGCATAACAGTTAGCCCCATTAACTAAAACATGGGCATAACAGTCAGCCCCAATTTTTTTTTTTTGATAAAAAGGCACAATCACAAGTATAGACCGCCCTTTAAACCGCCATTAAATTTGGTTTAAAGTGCGGCTCTATTTTTTTTTTTAACTTGTGTGAGTGAATAAAGGGTGGCCAAAAGCCGCCCTTTAACTTTTTTCGAGTTGTTAATAATGTTCATAAAATGTGGCTAAAAGCCGCCCTTGGATTCTTTTTTTTCCCCTTAAAACTATGCATATAAGGTGGCTACAAGCTGCCCTTCATTGGTTTAAAGGGCAATGTTGAAAAGGCGGTTAATGGATTAAAGGGCGGATACCAAAAACCGCCCTTTAAACTGATCTAAATGGAAGTTTTTGGCCGCCCTTTCTACGCACTTTTCTTGTAGTGGAACAACAACTTCGCTACGTACACGACGATGACTGTGAGAACTGGAAGCTTGTTGGGAGGATTCAGCTTGTGTGTCTTCATAGATAGACAACACGGCGTCAGCATGAAACCCATGAATTTTGTTGTCCAAGTATGAAACAGCAAGGGAGGAGAGAAGAGGCCTCGCAGCAAACTGTTGTTTAGAATTGCCCTTGATAGCTCTCTTCAACTCTCCAAATACTGTTTTGAACCAGTCATAAGGCTCTAATGGTCCGGATCCTATCTTGTAGTTGGATTCTACAATGCGGTGCAGGATCTGGGATGAAATGTGTTCATTCATGAGGTTGCCAACCATCAGAAAGTTGTTCAAAAGCTGAGCGACGACATGGATGGTAGGCTATCAGACGGATTCAATCAAATAGCCATCATTGTTCCAGTACAACTCATCAATGGTATCAATAAAGATCTTGATGATACTCTTGGCATGCTTATGATTTGGGGAAGGCTATTTGCCAAAAGTGATTTCTATGGCTGCAAGGGCGGCCTCAGTCACACGCAGCTTGTGGGTAGTAGTCTGGTAGGTGATATAAAATTTGGACTTGCCCTCGGTCCAGGTGCTAAAAGCCATGGTTATAAAATCCGTGTTGATTCTTCCAGAAAAGGCGCGCTCATGGATCCCCATTGCGGTGAGCAAGGTTCATCCATTGAGCCACCATGCTTGTGCTAGGAAGTATCATGACGTCTGTCTTGGTCGAAACGCCACGATGAATGACATACTGAGGAGATTACGAAGTATCAGTAGAAGACATGATGAATAGGCAAGTATTGAGAGTGGAATAGATATAGAGTGTATCAGAAAGCTTGGAAGGAGAAGCTAGCACAAGTGGAATAGGTATAGAGTGTATTAGAAAGCTAGCACAAGTGAGAAATGAAATCAAATTTGGCCATTTTATAGGTTGATCTAGAGGGTCCATTAGACAATGTACTAGTGTGGCTGCTCAGTTCAGGACAAAAATTTTCAGGCATGCTCAGTTTTGTGAAAATAATTGTCTCGATGAAGGTTTCTGAAGGTCTGAACTGATCCGGCGAAGGTTTAACATTTGCCTAAGAACATCCTTCACCTAGGTACCGTAATAATACAAATTTTGAAGATCTGAACCTATGTCCAGTCTAATTTGGGCATTCTGAATCCATCTGTCGGGTCGACGAAGGTTCATAAAGGTTGTAAGATGCTCGGTGAAGGTTCTCGAAATGGTAAGTTGCTGAACAAAACATGTAGTATCTCTGGAAAAGAACCTTCGCCCAACTCAGTATAAAGAAATCTGAGGTGGATATATGAACTGAAAACTCAACGAAGGTTTCTAAGACTGTATGTACAAAATATAACTCAAAAAGTGATTTTCTAAATCATTTTTCATGAAAATTTATCTTTTGAAAATACTTTCCTTCAACTTTTTCCTTTCTAATGACTTTTTTTTACTTCTGCTCATCACTCTTTTTTTTTTAACTGTCTTTTTCCAAAAGAAAAATCAATCAAGTAGTGAAAACAACAAATTGTAAAACAATCAAAGTAAAACTGATAAGGTGTTGGATCAATCTACTTAAATTGGTTGAACAGATTGCTAAAATTTGCGTAGTGGGCTGCCATTCACCGAAGTGTCAAATCTTTTTCCATCTAAGCGTTCTAAAATAACCACTCCATAGTTCAATATTTCTTTCACCTTATACGGTCCTTCACCTGTAAACTTCAATTTCCCTTTAATCAGTTTCATTTTATACATTAGTGCTAGATCTCCTTCCTTCAAATATTTTTTGTGTAATCATGTCATGCCTTGCGACGGGCTTTCTCTACTGCTAATGCATGAGCTGCCATCAATCTGGTTTCACAAAGTTTTTGTAAAGCCTCATGATGCATCTGTAAGGATTTCGCTTCATCCAACCGTTCCGTTGCTGCTATGTGTAGGGATGGTACTAAGAATTCAATTGGCATAACTGCATCTTGACCATAGACAAGCTAGAATGGTGTTTGATTAGTACCTTTATAGATTGTTATAATTATTTTGAAAGACAAAACTTGTTGTAGGATATTGACATATCATGCCTAGATTTATGGAGTCTATGTATTGATTGGGAAGCAAACTATTACCTACATTATGGGAATATGCCTTGTAATATTAAAGCATGAAAGTTACATAAAGGGCATCATTGATTTATGATATATTCTCTCAAAGAAATGAGCAACTTCATCACCAGAGTGCTCGATGCAATGTAGAGTCTTTACTTGCTGAATGCCCATAATGTTGCATGCAGTTTATGTTCCCAATCAGAACGATTTGGTTCGACTGTTTTTGTCATAATGTTGTAGAGAATCTTTATTGGAAGATTCAGTGCCTGGAGGATCTTCACGGTAGAGACACACACTATGCTGCAGCGGCTTTGGCATCATCCCAGCTTGACCATTACCCCTCGGATAATACGGAGTTTTAAACGAATGAATAACGAAAAAGTCTTCCAACAGACACTTTATCGTTTCATTCACAAACTATGTTTCGTGATCACTTACGATCTTGATAGGACATCCAAACCTAATAATAATATGTTCATAAAGGAACTTAGCCGTTGATTTTGCATCTACAACTCAAACTGCTTTTGCTTCAACCCACTTGGTCATATAATCGATTGCAACAATGATATGTCTTGCATGAGATCCTCTTGCCGCAGGATGAATAGGACCCACACAGTCAAGGCCCCATTTCTCGAACGGTGCTTGCGATAAAATTGGATGTAAAGGTTCATAATTCTGTCATGTAAACAAACGTCACATGACTGAATATAATTTTCAATATCTTTATGAAGTGTAGGCCACCAATATCCTGATTGCAAAAGTTTTTGAACAGTGATATCTATTGAAAAATGTCCTCCACCCATTCCATCATGGGAAAACATGATAAGTTCAGGTACTTCATGCGGCAAAACACATCTTTGCAAAATATCATCCATTTCTCAGCACTATGATTGGCCCGCAATCAATTGATAAGGTCGTGCCTTAAGAATCATTTGTCTTTTTTGTACTTTTGTCAACGTGTCATTGGGTTGGCCTAGCAAATATTCAATGATATCTGCTGCCCATTCAACTCTGCTTCAACATAAAACAATGTAGCATCTGGTAGTTCACCATCAACTTCAGTATTAATTGGTGCTGATTCAATCCTTGAAACAAGGTCAGTGAGATAATGTTCTTTACCCTTTCAAACCACAACATGAAAATCAAATTCGGTCAATAAAAGTAGCCATCTTGCAATACGTCCCGTGTTACACGTCTTGTTCACCAAATAAAGTAATGGCTGATGATCAGAATAAAATGAAAAACTATTTCTATTTCAAGATTCTTCCTGCATGTTTATTGATCGTTGATCTAGGATCAAGTGAAACCAACTTTGGTTCTATGTCTGCTCATCTGATATCTGCAAGAATCATAACTTAGACAGCCAAATTATTTGAAGAACGTCTACAATGGGCTTCCGACTGATCTCCAGCAAAGGGTAACCAATCCTATCATATTTCAAGTTTAGATATTAAGTTCAATAATGTGAAGATCATTGCAATGAACTAATTTCTAAGATCATGTTGGGCAATAGATTACTTAAGCTATGATTATAATTAGCATAAACATTCCATTGGACTGTTTTTGCATCTAGCAGTCCATTGCGATTGGAGAGCTGTTTAGCAAATATTCATGTTCTCTTCTCCAGTCGCGTTCTCCACACTCCATCGCCCCCATCAATGATGTCAGACTTGCATCTTTGATGCTTACTCTTGTGAATGCACTGTGCTGGCTGGCCTTGTATAGCGCCATCGAGTTCATGTGACATAGTCTCCTATGCCATAGAACGTCCATCGACTCATGGACTTGATGAGCCTGCTCTGTCGATAGGTGTACCTTCAGATGATACAGGTTGCCTTTGTGTCTCCCTTGAGTGATGAGAGCATTGATGCTGGGCATCAACCATATTGCATGTTTCATTTGTAAATGTCACATGGCATGTCTACATTTGCTATCCTTGCAACTGATAATAGATCTTTCTGTAGTGTAGGCACATACTGGACATCATCCAGTCATCTGTCTCTGCTATTGGTGTTGAGCCACAACACTCTAGTTCCGTTCACTTCGTGTCTTGATCCATCTCCTAGGATTATATACCTGGAGGAATCAGTCTGTCAAAAGTTAGCTATCATATGTCTTGTTGTCACAAAGTGTGATGTTGCATCTGAGTCAAGAACGACTTCTTGAACGTCGGCCTCTGATGTAGCACAGACATCTGTACACAGATAAGCAGTTAAGTTTCTGGTAGCTCTCTCTTTGACCACCTTTGAGGATTCTGATTCCTCTACATATGATATGTTGTTGGAACTTTCTTTTCTACTTTGTGCCTTCTTGTTCCTTGGATTTTGGTAGCAATCCATGGCTGCATGTCCCTCCACAATGATGGACCAATGATGGATCATATTCCATTCTTATGGCACTTTTGGTAATAAATTAACTTGCGGTCCAGTGCTGATGAAGCATGCTCAAAAAAATGACTTACATAGAGAATAATATGGTCCGTTGTCCACCAGCGATGGATCAAACAAAGTATTTTGCTCTTTATTTGATTGAAAACTGTCCGTTGTCCACTCCAGTGATGGACTAGTGCTTATCTCCATACACTTTTGTTGATAATACTAACCGCATGCCAACAATGGTCATGTGGCATACTTTTTTTGTAGCTTCAAAGTATGTTTGCATTCTACAAAACCAGTGATGAAGCACTCATAAGTTCTGCTCTCTTTCTAACAGGTGATCGACTCACCATTGCACGTACATGGGAATGATGTTTTTTCTGCTATTCATAACACATAATAAGCATTACTATCCAGCGATGGATAGAATGTATGTTTGGCTGTTTTCTAAGTACTGAAAGGCCACCTACAAGTCCAGCGATGGATCAAAATGTGTTTTCATTCTAGCCTCTCATACATCTATCAGGCTACTAGCATATTTACTAGTTTCTACTTCGAAGAGGATACTAGTATGCAATCACTAACGAAGATAATATGTATATTTTGTAGCATCAATTATTACTACGGCCTTCTTTTTCAATTAGGTTTAGTTTTGAACCATCTATTTATAAGCGTCTGTGTAGGTACATACATTAAACCCTTCGCTCCTAATTAATATAGCAACTGAGGAGTAGCTGTCTCTAAAATTCTAATCTCTGCGGTTAAATAAGAATGAAAATATTTTATTTGGCAATAACATTTTCAATGATTTGATTCTAAAGAAAGCAAGAGCACTCAAAGAATTAACATGGCATCGTCACAAGATAACACATCTGCGATCATCCAGGGATGATTTCTCGCAACAAAATTCAGGTTGTGCAGAAGCAACCTACGCTCAAAGGAAAGAGGTTGTTGGTTTTATGTTTATTTTTCTCTATGGTTAGAAAGAAGACATTGGTTGCTTAAACACGTCTCTTCCTACTCCCTGCCATCTACTAGTTTGACACTCTGATAATGATGACTTAAATGATGTCCATTGGAAAGGTTGTTCATTAAAATTATCTTAGATAGCATGGATATGCGTAAGGTAAAAGGTTCTTACAAAAGGATTAAAATGGCACTGATCTACCCTAATACCTTGTAAAAACCACAAACACCACACCCATAATGTATAACCTATCCTAAACAGTATCATAAATACCACGGGCTGAATATGTAGTTTTGATAAACGCAAGTTTATTCAAAACAAAACTATTCAATCATGGCTATCACAAAATAATACCCATTCAGTTGTCATATCAGAGCATGGTGAGATACGACTGGAAAGCATGGATATGCTCAGGAGTATGGATAGTAGTGCGTGACTGGTTTTTTGAAAGTTGTCGCATGGATTAGAATGGCATGGATATGTTTTAATACCAGCACACATGTTCACACCATATCTTTTAACGAGATACAATATATACGGTGAAAACTATTCATACTTATACACAAAACAAAATGAACTGATATGGACCAATGCCCATAAACTAATCAGCATGGCACATGCCCTGATACGGTCAGGGCTTGGCCTATCGCTAAAAAAAATTCTATCATTTGGGAAGACTGGACTATGATTTAAAATGCTATTTATGTTGTTAAGTGGTATAGCTTCTTTTGGGCATGGATAACAACTAACACTCCGCTATGACACCGCCTGTCTTCTCCACTATACTAACTTGTGCGGTTTTGTGTTGTGGGATGGTGGCAGGTATCAACTGGACGTTTTGAAAGTGATTATGCTTTATGGTGCTTTACAATACTGTATTTTACTTTTCAGCTGTACTTTACCTTGTTAGATTAGGAATAAAGGCTTCAAAGGGTTTAGTCTTGCTTTGTCAAAAGGAACTATGTGTAACTCCCTCTCCCTCTCCCTCTCCCTCTCCCTCTCCCTCTCCCTCTCCCTCTCTCTCTCTCTCTCTCTCTCTTTCTCTCTCACTCTCTCTCTCTCTCTCTCTCTCTCTCTCTCTCTCTCTCTCTCTCTCTCTCTCTCTCTCTCTCTCTCTCTCTCTCTCTCTCTCTCTCTCTCTCTCTCTCTCTCTCTCTCTCTCTCTCTCTCTCTCTCTCTCTCTCTCTCTCTCTCTCTCTCACACACACACACACACACACACACACACACACACACACAAATCAAATGTTATTACAAAAGCTGCTTGCACAGCCAATATTCATTATTGAAAACTTTTATGCACACTATTCAAAGATTATTACAAGGACTGTCACCAATGAGCAAGTCTGAGTGAGTTATTGTCTAGGCCATTTTCAACTATGAGGAGGCTTGTGGAAGGAGACAACTACAATAGAAGCTCAAAAATTTGTGGGCGCATGTTTGCCATGTGCTTGGATATTCCAAAGTTGCTAATGAGTAGTCTTAGGTGCATGATCTATTGTGAGTCCCTCCACGAGGCTCCTCTCAATTGAAAATGGCCTAATCAATAAATCACTTGTCCTTCTTTGGCATGTGTCTGTATATTCTTATGTTGTTCATGAGCAATCTCAGGTGTATGATCTAGTTAAGATTTTAGGGGTTAGTAACTATTAATTTCTAACTATTTGGCAAATACTCACATCTAAGTTACTAGTTATTAAGTTCTAACACATGATGTCTAAATGCTATTATGCTACTAACTTCTAAGTTCTAATCAATTACTACTAACTACTTAAGGCTCTCACAATGCACATTGATGATTACATAATGCATTGTCAAGAATGATAAATCAAAGACAAGACCTCACAATGCAAAACACTACTTTTAAACCCTAATCTTCTCACAATGAATTCATAGTAAAAAAAATCTCCATTCGTGCCATATTGCACACCACTTGATGATCAAGAAGGAATGTGAAAAATAGTAAATTGCAACTTGACTACTTCAAAACTATGATGTGAGTTCTAATTGCTCATTGAAAGTCTTTCACAGTTTTAGAACGTGTATAAATATCAAGGGAGTCACAAACCATTGTTCCTTATTGGTCTAAAGTGTAGGAGAAACATAAAAAATTGAATTTAGTCAAGATTGTCAATTTAGCATTAATCTTGATCAAGGGAAGAGATTGATTTGCATATTGAGTTTGTGGCCAGGATTCATTTGGGCCAAATCACATTAGGACAGCCTCACTACTATAAGTATATTGAGTATTGAAGAGATTCTTTGCTATTGAGGTGGCACCCTCTATTTTTCTATCTCTTCTCTCTCTTAATGTCTGATTGTGCTAGATTGTGGGTAGTATGATAATCTATGCATAGCTATGAGTTATGAATAATTTCAGCCTGCTCCTAAATGGTTATGGATCAAATCTAAAGCTTTATTTATTATTCATTTTAGGTTTATGACATTCATGCTGATTATCTCTACATTTCATGCAATTTTGCAAGTGCTCTTGCCTAACAATGTGTAGAATTGTTCGTGCTATCACTTGGGTCATAGATCAATCAAATAGAATGGATCACTATCATTTTATTTCCTATGGTATCAGAGCTTAGGATTGACTGAAATTCATATTATGATCATATTTGGATCAAGTTTGGATGGAGCCAGTGCTCTAGCCTCTCATTCGTGAAGCTAGTCACCAATTTTGGTGTCATACACATGTTTGGGAAGCAAGAGAGATTGGAGATTTGAATTCTTTGTGAATTAGCTATTTTTTGGATTTAGGATTGATATTCGTACTCTTATGCATCTGATTGTTTGAGAGCATCTAAGGTGTAGATGTCTTAACATTCCACAAGGCAATAATTCTTGAGCTAGTTTGAAAATTTGTGAATGATTTAATTCCAAAACATCAAATTAGGGAGTTCCTTTTTAAATGCATGTTTGGATCTCTTTCTTATTCATTTCTAGAGTACCTAATTGAGTGTATGTGAATTATAAATCATTTCTTCAAACTTTTGTAGGTTGATGTGACATTGTCAAGATTTCTAGCAACTAGTTTTGGCATTTAAGAAAAGATTTGAGTAGTACCTTTCAAGATATGATGGGACCTCTTGTTTCATGATTTAATATGTTCATTTATGCATTCAAGAGTGTTAGATAACACTTGGTTGAATTTCATTTTTATCCATTGAGTTTTGTTCTACTTTGAGAGCAAAATTTACTCATTTCTAGCATGCTAGTCAACTATGTTCATGATTGTGATAGAAGTAAGGTGTTCTAGATCTATTTGATCCACTTCTAAGGTTTGAAGTGCGTGTTGGTCCAAAATTTGAAGTGAGTGATGGTGTGCACAAGAATAGGTCACATTCTTGATCAAAGAGGATCAAGCTTCTTCAACGCGGCAAACAGGTTTTTTGTTGGAAGACAATGATAGGTTGAATGCAAGCAACTACTCAATATGGAAGGTAAGGATGGAGTCCTTGCAAAATATGAATTATATGATGGATATTGCTATGTATTGAGGTGGAGCCTCATGCCAGCCAAGAACAAATAGTTTTTCAAAAGAAGTTCAAGAATAATCATTTTTTTCTCAGTGTGTACTTTACTACTTTTAATGATATTAGTAAGCTTGTTCTCTTCAAGCATGCATTTTTCAAATGGTAATGATTCTTTTGGTGAGCCAATGAAAGTATTTTTTATAACAAGTAATGTCACATGGTTCAATAAAAAGATTAGATCAAGTGATTCTATGTTGGATAGAATTGAGGTGCTTGATACACTAGCTAGTCAAGAAGATTAGTCTTCTACCTTTTATGATTTATTCATTTAGAGAGAGTCTTGCATGAGTAATCTTGATTGTGTGCTTATTGAGGATTAAAAAGGACTCAAAGGGGCAGCAAGGATCAGGTCTGACACTCATCTTCACCTATTCTACTTCATGTTGGAGGAGGATCATAGCATCTATCTCATTTTTTATGATGGTGTCATGGATTTCAGTATGGCTAGTGAAGGGGCTTTTGGTAATCTTTTATGATCTCAATTACATGTTGAGATGCTAGTTTTACAAAGGTTTGGATCTGCAAAAAGTGTTTTGATCAGAGGTTATGATGTGTATGGTTGGTCTTAGTTATTTTATGGCTAACAAGGTCTGTTTGATGATGTAGTCCACAGGATGGTTCCACGATACTATGGCTCTTGGTTATGGGGAGCCCCTTCCTCCTCCTAACCCTTTTGTTCAGACTATCATTTGTTGCATGAAGAAAGATGTTGATGTTCACAAACTCATTATTTTTTATGATAAAGCTACTTGTGACGTTGCTGGACCTGATGATAGGATCTTTTGCCTTGTTAACCTGATAACTACTATGGATTGGATCAAAATATATATGGATTTCATTAAAAAGAAAGAAACTTTAAGCATGGTTGAAAAAATCTATATGGATCTCTCTAACTATGTTGAATGTATTGATGTTGAAGAAAGTTTCTGCAATTTACATATTCAGAAGATATTTGCTTGTTTGGAAAGAGAAAATGGTGATCTTTCTGTTGATACTCCTACCCTTACTGAACCTCCTACCTCACCTCATCTGTTGATCTTTACCGAAGACCTTGATGATGATAGTGCTTCTCAGTTGGAATCCTTCTCTCAAGAGTAGACAACCAATCTGCCTTTGAATATTGCCAGTCCAAAAGTTGCCAAGTACCTTTGGTACCTAATTGTATGATTGAACTTAAATCTGCAAAATATGCCTAAAAGATTTGGAGCCTTCCTTCTCTTAAATTTTGGCACCTATTTATGTTGAACTCTTGATTAAGGCTTACCCATTTTACTGAAGCTGAAGTTCAAGCCTGCAAGCTTGCCTCTTTACATAAGAATCCCTCCCTTGATACACCTATTGCCTTTGATATCATCATAAAAAGGGGTAGATTTGAACCTACAAGATGTCCTTTTGAGCAAACCTGGGCTAGAACTAGAGGCCACTTTGAGACCTTCTTCATAGGATGAACCTGCATCAAGCTAGGACCCTTTTTTAAATGCAGATTTGGCGACAAATGTAAAAATAATTCTTCTATCATTTGGTTTGATCACGCTATCTTGTATATGATGAACAACCTTGCCAAATTCTTCTCTGGTGCATCTTTACATAACCAACTCAATGCTTTCTTTCTTTGGCTTCATAAGCCTGCTTGAGATGTTGTTAAATCTCACCTTGCCTTTATGTACATCAGACAACATATGATTGATGGTGCTATTGAACTCTCCCTGAGCCCTACTACCAAGTTGCTTGCTCAACTTGGCGATGTTAAGAATATAAGTGAAATTGAGTGCCTTCTTAAAAAACCTAGCTTCTCTACTTTACAGGATAAATACTTCCAAAATACAAGCAGCAAGACAGGGTCCTTCAGTTTAAATAATCCAAGTTCAGTCATAACAGGCAGTGGCAACAAGAAGAGAAAATACTTCCCAATAAAGGCAATGAGGGGCAAAGTAATGGTGGAAAAGGGGATCTTCCTATCAGAAAGCTGAACTTTTACCGTGATTGATCCATGTGCATGATGATATTGAAGATCTTAGAATATTGGAGGTCAGTCATGTTGGTAGGCGACAACTTTTGGTTAGAAGAGATAAGGTGAAGATCTTTTTACATTTACACTACTATAATAGATGCTTTGAGAGTATAAACATTAAACAATTTTATTCCGAGACTTTACTTTATATTTTTGGTTACATTGATGACATCTTTGAGCATGAGGTCGCTTTGGAACTTTGCCAGGGATGGTTAAAATTGGCCACTTCCTACCCAGTTATCAGAATGTGGATCATGATATTATTATGGAACATGCTCTTATTTGCAAGCTTATTGTTACTGACTTTTTAAAGAAGACTAGATGGTTGCATAGTAAAAACTTCACAAAGAAGGATTTGAAGTTGGGGAGCATCTTGGAGCTTGCAGGTTACTTGGAGGACCTTTGGAGGCACTACCTTTGGATTAGGAGGACTTCCTATCTTCATTTGTAAAAGGCCGCCCATAATGATTATGCTCATTCCATTATGGGATTATGACTATTTTTATATAACACAAGATATATTTGCTCAGGCAGATGAAAGATAAGCACGATATGTGCTATTTTTTGATAACTGGCTTGGAATATAAAGCACAGATGGGTATGTTTGATGATAACTACAACTATTTGAATGAATGATAAATGGTTATACCTTACTATTGTCCACATTCAAGGAACAGTCGCACTAGAAGCTAATGACTCTATCTTTTCTTGGCACACGAATACTGGCTGATAGAATGATATACTTATTATCTGAGTTTAACACCGTTGCATAATAACAAGGTGATTAATTAAGGTTGCACTACCACTAATTCATCACTTTCGGTTTTGAATCGGTAGTATGTAAGCAGGATTTTGCTTAAAAGCATTGGACGATGGGTAGCTCACAAGAAATTACCTCACCTCACATTTAGGTATGAAGTTCTATAAAATCGTATGGAAGGTAGTATCACCCAATGCTACTATGACGTTCTTGAAGACGTTAAAAATAACACATATTACATAAATCGGTTTTTAACAGCCAGAAAAGTACTTACATTCCTTGCTGTAAATTATGGTTTTTTTTCCTTGGCAAGGTCGAGGTTTTTTATTTTAAAAAATGAATTATAATAATAAGTGCAGCCTATATAAGTAAGCTAGGGACATTTTTAAAGTTTGATTTTGAGGTGCTTAAATGGCATGGATTTGGCCAAGCCTTTAAGTGCTCGGACTCCCAAATATGATTCATGGGATGTCCTTGGGGCTAGCATGGCAAGGATCTGTCCTAGTACCCGACACTATGGTCAAAGTCATGTTTCTTTTAGCTTGTGCATTGCTAGATGGCTTCTTACGTGATGATGTTGCTTTGTGAACTGAATATATTCTTTTTTGCTCTTGTACTGATCAGTATGGCATCTGCCCTGCTACGATTTTGTTAAAAGGGCAGAATGTATTGTTATTTATAAAATGCATGATTGGGAAGACTGGACGAATTATTTGTAATTGCAATCATGCTGATAAAGTAGTGAATCTTGTTTCGGACATGGATAACATTTGATGCTCAGCTATGACACCTGTCTTCCTCACGCTACTAACTCATGCGGTTTTGTTTTGTGGGATGGTGGCAAGTAACAGCTGGGTGTCCTAAAATTTGCTTCACTTTTTGGTACTCTGTACTATAAGACTTTATACAACTATATTTTTACCTGTTACGCTATAAATTGAAGGGTTCAAAGGGTTTGGGCTTGACTTGTCAAGAGGGACTATGTGATATTCTCTCTCTCTCTCTCTCTCTCTCTCTCTCTCTCTCTCTCTCTCTCTCTCTCTCTCTCTCTCTCTCTCTCTCTCTCTCTCTCTCTCTCTCTCTCTCCCCCCTTGCCATTTTGCAAGTAATTTTTTTTTTTGCGTTTTACAAGTTTCTCTCTACCCATGATTCAACAAAAGTTGTGCTTAGGCCATTTTTATGCCATCACATGATTTTCTATAAATAAGGATTGTGGTTTGGTATGTAGTTGACTCTTCTTAGCCATCAAATATTGACTAGGTCCATCAAAATACACTTTCCTATTCTTTGAATATAGTTTATTTATATTATGGAAATATTTTCATGAGTTGTAAAAGCTAGCACGCTGGTGTGCTAGTGTACAAAAAAAAAAACCTAAAGTTAAATGAATAAATAAATAAATAATTTTTTTTTAAAAAAACTGTACTTTTTTAAATTGAGTTTTTTTTCAAAGGCTAGCATGCCAGATTTGGGGCTCCTAGCTTACTAGCACGGATCATATTACGACCAACACAATCCGCTATTTGCCCCATGTCCAAAGACTTTCACACTCAAAAATCCTCGTCACTTACTAGCACAGATCGGATTACACGCTCACAGCCACTGGTGGGGGCGTTATCCAAATTTCGTGCTAGTAAGTGACTTTCGAAAAGGCATGGGATTTAAGAAGTTGGGAAACCTTTCTTTTTATTTTCGTGTGTGTTTATTTGTTGCGTATGTCAACCCATTCCAGGGTTGGGGTTTGGTATGAAAATAGGCACAATGAATTATAATTATCGGATTTGCCTTGATTTGGACCACATTTATCTAGGATCTACCAATGGAAGTTTTTCATATCAATTCATTCCCTATGGTTGGAGATCACCAAACACTTTATTTCTTAAATTGGTGTAAGGATTTACAAATACTGTATATTTGACTCGACAAGACTATAAGGTTGTAAAATTACTTGCTTCAGTTAAGAAATTTGAGAAGAGAATATGTGGTGCCTAACAAGGTTAATTCCATAAAATGATTATTCGCTTTTCCTCAATTCTCACGGCATGACGTTGGTCTTTTTTAACACAGCTATTTTTAACAAAGACTTGTAAATTGGACCTAGTTCTTTGGACATGCAGGTTCCGTAACCTATAAGAAGTTGTTTTGGTTTATTTTAATGTGTATGGAATCCAATTATGGTGTCATATTATGTGTCGTAAGAATCAAACGTATGAATGCTAAAAGAATTGATAAAAATAGCTAATAAGAGTTCTGGCTTATTTATGGGGTGAAGCTTTGCGATGGATTTAAATAATACAACACAAATTTTTTAGGTAGGGGATTCATCAAATTCACCACTGGGACTTGATTATGTAGCAAAATTAGCATGGTCTGAATCGAAATGCATGACGAGAATGAAGCTAGGGATAAGTAAATTGGGTACCTAAACCAGCAACTCAAAATTGACCAAAATAGTCAGAAGTTTTATAAACAAACGTGAGGACTATAGGGTGCAATGATGAGAGAGCTATTTTAATGTTCTTGGAATCCCAAAAGTTTTATAAACAAACTTGAGGACTCTAGGGTGCAATGATGAAATAGTTATTTTAATGTTCTTGGAATCCCAAAAGGAAAAAAGGATCGAAACTTTAATTCTTTACGTCCAAGTCAAAGCAGGTTTGTGGTGGAGAGATGTTTTGCCAAAACTGACTTGGGAGGAATTTAAGATTTTGCTCTTGAAGACATTTGTGTTGGTAGATGACAGATTTATGGATTGTACAATGAGCAGCAAGAGTTTCAACAACTACGTTCAAGAATTTTTTGACTTTCTAGACCAAGTAATCTTGTTTCATTCGAAGTTCGTGCAGCAACGACATTTATCAACGATTTTTATCAGATTGAATGCTCGAAATGTATTACAAACACTTGAGGATGCCATCCGAGTGGTGGCGGTGATGCATACAAAAAATCTATTGTGGCCTTGAGCAACTAGCCTTGTTGAGGCAAACAAGAACCAAGAAAGGGACTAGACAATTTTTTGATGAGTTAGATGAAGCGGCGCGCAAATTTTGAAGAAGGCAAGGGCAAAGGAAAGGATGCAAATTCTTTGAAGTCATTCCAAGGGGAGAGTGCCCACAGATCCAAGGGTGGGCAATGGTAGCACTGTTTTGAAAAAATAGTGTTGCCATACCACTCACTGCCAGGCAGTGGTGGTGCAAAATACGATGCTCCCATTCCAATAGTTCAAGGATCTTAAGGATAGAGTTTGCGTTGATTGCAAAAAATCGAGTGATCTTTACGAGGATCGTCCAAGCCAAAAAAAAATTCAGTTTCTAGTACTAGTAGGGTAGTCCATATGCTAGGATGCAAATTTTGGAAATGGAAAATTATTGCTCGATGATTGTTCATGTGGATGTTAGTTTAGTAGTATTTTCTTCAAACCCAACAGAGTGTTATAGGAGTCTATGAAGAACATAGGCTTATTAATGTGCATGTAATTAAGGAAAGAGAGGGAGGAGGAGCGATCACATGCGAGAAAATCTGGATCGGTTGAAGGAGGGAAGAGAATTCTGGAGGTGCTGGTGGAGTTTGAAGCACGCAGTTCAGATGGGTGTACTGCAGTAGCTGACGAGCGGTGATAGCGAAGATATTGCGGCAGATTCTGAAAAATTGTGCTTATTTTATTGGTAATTCCATTCCATTCCATTCTTCTTCTTGTCCTGGTTGCCTATTGCTGTGTGGCAGCCATTCAGAGTTCTCGTCAATATCGGTACCTTCTAAAATGTATGTATGTGCATAATAAGTGGTTGTGATGTTTGGCAGAATAATAATAATAAATGTGTGCATGATTGCAAGCAATTTATGATGTGGCTGTGGCTGTTTGAAGCATTCATGTCCTGCGTAATTTTTATCAGAATCTGCACCTTGAAAAAATGTATGAATATATATTTACCAAGTAGGTGTGCTGCTTGGCAAAAAAATAGATGTATTTATTAGTTACAAGCCATTTATTATAGATCTGTTGTTCTTTGTGGTACGTGTTCATATCCTGCCTCCCTGCGGAAGGTGCTTGCAATGAAGTGAAGTTTAAAGGAAGGTAATAAATATTATCGGATTCGAAGATTAAGCCTATGTTCTTGATTGATTCCTTTAACTTTGTTCTTCATAACAATTTTCACTATGTTGTTGTTCTACAAATCTCACGTGTTAATGATAAACGTTCAAGCATCGGGTCTGAAAAGCCAGTGCCTGCGCAAAAATCAATAGAATTGGACGAATAGGTTTGTAAACGAGGGAGTTGTCTGTGGGGCTCACGGCTTGATCTGCTTCAGCTTTATAGATCTAGTGCCTCAGCTTTTGTTTGCTTACGACGGAGCATTTGGGAAGGACACTGGTGATTACATCGGCTGGATATCAAACTTAAATAGATAAGATCCAAGGCAAAAATCTTGGACTTTTATACCGTCAGAACCAAGTAAGTGTTAGAGAAACAAGCTTTGCAGGAGAAGCTGACGTTCTCCAAAGAGCAATTCCATGATACGACTGCCTAGCTTAATCCTCTTAGCTATAAATTTCTCAATATTTCTATCATGTTTTGTTTTCTGAGATAAGAGCTTCGTTAGCCGCAATAAAGCTCAGTGAACCAAAGGAGGAAGAAGAAGATTGGAATTAAACTTAACCGTCTTATGCTGTCTTATGCTGATTATGTATACAGTAGACGCTAACTGCGGCCTAATTTCATAGTTTCAGGAAGGACTTGCGATGCGGAAGCCGAAAATTGGTTTGGCCATTTGTTTGAATCTGGCTCGCAGCAAATTATAGACAAGAAACTCGACATCCCGAAAGCTAACATGTACCAGGAACCGTGAGCAAAGCTTAAAGTGTTCAAAAGAACACGAAAGTTATTTTGGAAATCGCAGAAGTATGAAAAGAAGCTCTTCACTCATGGATAGTACCGTTTCTTCTGTGCAAGATGCTTGTTCTCATGATAAGGAGGTCAGTACCTGCCACATCTATAATTTGAGCGGCCTCTTCATCTCTGTTTACTTACCGCTGAGGATTTGCTTTTGTTGTTCTTTTGTCTGACTACTTGGATGCTGCCATTCTGAGTTTGACAAATTGCGGTCTCTAAGTTAGACATGGAAGAGTTCTAAAAACGATAAGAGTTTCAACAGGTATTGCAATGATAGTTTTCACCCTTAACGGGAAACGAACTCCTTAGTGTTTCATGTTCGTACTAAGACTTTGTACGAGCATCATGAAGTAGCACTCTGATAAAAGTCTTACTTAGCTAGCTCTTCTTTAGCTTCAATTTTCACGGGTATCCGAGCACGAAGTCATTGCTCTGTTGGCACTCGTGACTCTGATGCAGACTACAGAATTTACGATGGTAGTCCATCATGATTAAGAGAAGATTATTAGTATATCCTTTGGGCGTGATGATGAGAGAAATCGTTTTCTCCTTATAACAAATGAGATCAAGTGAATGTAAAGTTATCCTTCTACAATTTTCTATGGCAAAGGGCTACGCAATTACTGCCTTCAGTTATCTTCCAAGCTGTAATTTACGTAGTTAACCCCAACAAATTAAAGTCTATTAGTTCATAACTATTATCTGTTGCTTCCCATTTTGCTTGTGCTGACTTCAGTTCTAAGGGACAAGTTTAGACATAGATTTCTAACTTTAATTTACTTTTTGACAGAGTTTGGACGATCTAAAGCGTAAATTGGATCGTGTTATGGTAGAGCTCGAATCTGCTCGAGCAGCCGCTCAAGCACAACGCCAGCTTCATGACACAAGAGTGGAACACCTAGAAAATCTTTTGGATATAGCACAGAGAGAAAGGGATGAGGCAAGGGAGCAATGTTTTCAGTTACAAGAACGGATTCTGGGATCCTGCCTTTTAGAGCTTCCTCCAGCACTATCCTCTATACAACCAGATCAGTCTCCTATCAAGATATTTTCGAGCCCAGACTTAAAGTTTGAAGAAGGGGAGCTTCTACATCATTTCCAACAGGAGCTACTTTTTACTGATCAACAACGAGAGGAGGATTTGCATTATTATTTACAGCAACAGCATTGTCAAGAGCAACTTGACCTTCAGGAACAGGCAGATAAACCGCATATGCAGGTTCTGAATCAGCAAGAAAACAAGCTTCTATCACAAACAGAGCTGTGTATTCAGGTTCAGCAGCATTCTGAGGAGAATTCACTACCACTGTGTACCATGACAAAGGAAACTCTGCAAGATTTAGATTTACAGTTAACGCAGCCTTGGCTGTCGAATGACAAAGAGCTATCTGTATCTGGAATGACAAGTGTATGTTTCAGCCCTTTTCAATTTGTTTCTGATGGAAGCTATTTGGGAGAAAATGATTTCTCTCAATTATCACCCCCAATATCTGCAATTGAGACCTGCTCCCCACCAGTTGCTTCAGAGGTTTCACCCTTTTTCTCATCTCCTCGGCTTCAAAGAGGGTCGGTCGTTGCTTCTCTTTTAAGTCCCTTGGATCCCTTCACCACCCTGCTCTCAAAACAAATTCTGCACTTACCAGAGCCACCCGAGGCTGACCCTCAAGTGATGCTGAGGTCACTGCCAGAAAAGGGTAAACTTTTGCAAGCAGTCATGCAGGCTGGCCCATTGTTACAAACACTTCTCCTGGCTGGGCCTCTTCCTCAGTGGCGGCACCCTCCTCCACCTCTAAATTCCATGGAAATTCCTAGAGTTCCAATGTCATCCAGAAGCCTGTCAGTTCCTCTCTCTCATCAGGTCCCGCATCCGATTGAGGTTCAATCTATTTCTGAGAATCATGGACAATATATGACAAGTAGCTCCGTGGTACATAGGTCTCTTCTTACCTCGTCGGTTCAAGGAAGTCTTATGAGCATTCCTGCAGCAAGTAAAACAGTTTGTGAAACGTCACTTAACCACATGTAGCCAGGATGCTAAAGAAAATTTGCATGCCAAGTTAACCAACTTAGCCAATCCTGTTGGATAGATTATTAAGAACATGATCAAAGATTGTCAGAAACCATTGGGGTTGCCCATATGATAAGAATATAAATAGTGTTAAGATTTTCTAGCAAAGAACTTATGCTTAACATATGGGACACTTTTTATTCAACTATCAACCTTTTCCATAAAAGCCATTCATTTTTCATGTTTCCTTTATTGTGATTAAACCACTCTTTTCAAAGAGGGCACATAAACTAGGATGTAATTGGCCTTGCCTTGCAAAGGCAATACTATGTGTTGAAGTTGGTTGTACAAGTCAAACTTAAGGAATGGCTCACAATTTTTGTGACTCCAAACCAAGCTTAGGTGATGACTTGTGAGATGCCTTGTGCATGATGGATAAATCTCCATTGTTATCAAGACATGCAAAGAATGCATGATTGCAAGTCGTCGCCCTATCATTAGAAAAGAACAATTGTGCACTCAAATATTTTGGCATAGCATGTATGATGTACCCGCATCCTCCTCCTCAAACTAGCCCAAATATATGCTTGGTGCTTTACTATTGGGAGCCTCCACGGTATGGATTTTGTAGTGAGTTCTAAAACTAAAGAGTGCATTTGCTTTGATTTGTACCTCCGATTGCAAGGCTTAAAATGTGTGGCCTATGTACATAAATTGGATAATTTTAAGGTAGAAGATTGATTTTCATGAAAATTTGAGTGCTTCTTAATGAATTTTCATCATTGTTTATGGAAGAGGATCTTGGTTGAGAGGGAGAGAAAGAGAGAATTCGATGACTCAAAGAAAGATGCATGGATGTGGTACCTCTTCCTTGTTGCAAGATCTACATCTCCAATAACCACAAAGTATAATGGAGTTGTCTACACCTTTACCTTCGTCATAGAAGCAAGCAGTAGACATAGGCAAGGATGATGGGTTACCATCTATCAATAGTCTTCCTCTTCAAATTTTGGTCCTCGATATTATCATAGGAGCTTTGGAATTCTTGAATCTTGAGGAGCATTGCAACACACATCCATGAGTTGGAGTGGCGGATCGTATTTGCTTTGACCCTTTGGGACATGATGGACTGGAGCATGCATCTTGTTTGGCGTGTAATATGGTTGCAATCATTGGCTCAAGGTCTTTATGTTTGGGGACTTTCTTCAATTTTCTTGAATAGCACCTTTCTTCAAGTTATAGAACATATCTTTATCCATGTTATGATGTAATTTTAATCAAAGAGGAGGGCATTGAGTATGAAAATTCCTAGAATATTGGATATCAATTTGTCCATTCATATGATAGCTAGGCTTAATAGTAGAAACTATTTAAAGTTGGATGCAGTAGTTCTTTTCATTTCTTTGCACAACTTTCAGTTATCATTTTATGCTTCCATCTTGTGTGAAATTGGCCTGTTGTAAGGCAAGCTCTCTTTTCTCTGTGTTGCTCAACATACACACTGATTTTAGCAGTGCCTGCTTATATGCATGGCACTGCCTCAAACAAGGAAGAATTCTAGATTTTGTTTGTTGAGATCCAGGCTATTTTTAGTGCAATTATCAAGGGCAGTAGATAAGCATATCAAACTTTTGATAGTTTATCACCTGACTTTGGCCCATCTTATGTCTCAACATTAGAAGTGGCATAATGGTGGTGGGTGCATCACCTTGGGTGATGAATCACATTGTGCCTATCTTGTCTAATGATTTGAGAGCAACTCACATAATTGCCTCAAGTCCAAGCTATGGCTTTGCTACATGGAGATGATTTTTTAGAAGTTGCTTGCAATATGCTAGATAATACAGTCACAACCCCAAACGTAGTGTAGACCCAAGTGAGAATTTTAGCAAATTAATAAGGAATAGCCATCAGTCGTTACCTCACAAGCTATTTGTTTGTGAATTTTAATAGCTATTTAACATTTCAAAAAAATCTTGATAATTGTTTGAAAATCTATTTTTTTATTTCTAATGGTTGTGTGTTCTTTTGCAGGAACTCTTCCATATTGGATGAAGAATTGATCAACTTTATTAGTATGCATCATGAGGACGACATGATTAATGGTTGGTGGTGATTTCTTAGCCTGAATCTTGAATAATGAAATATGACTACTAAAACGTGAATACCCTGAATATTGAGCATGAATATTTTGAATATCAAAATGTTAAACCTTTGAATACTTTGAATATTAAACTGTGAATTCTCTTAATACTAATCGTGAATACTCTGAATACTAATACGTTGGTACTTTGAATATTAATCATGAATAATTTGATATTGAAATGTGAATATTATAAATATCGATCGTGAATACTCTGATTATTGAAATGTGAATATTGTGAATACTCATTGCAATATATTCTGAATAGTGAAACATAAATATTATGAATATTAGTCATGAATACTTTGAATATTGAAAAGTGAATATTTTGAATATTGATTGTGAATACTCAAAATATTGAAACGTGAATAGTTTGAAAACTAATTGTGATTACTGATCATAAATCTCTTGAATGTTAATCATAAATACTAAAACTAAACTAAAATGTGAATACTCTGAATAAAGATTGTGATTATTTATCATGAACACTTGCAATACTAATTGTAAATACTTATCTTGACAATGTTTGACTTGTTTACTTTTCTTTCGTGATAGATGCTTCATTCATTTGCCTTTCATGTGACTACTTAAAATCCAATTGACATGTAGTTCACTCTTAAGATTGAAAGTTCCAAAACTTATGAGGTTTTCTTATTGTTTGGCCTTGTCTTGCAAATGACAAGTATGTGTTCCAATTGGTCAAGGGAGCTCTTGCAGAAGTCAACATTTAAGGCATTGCCATCAATCGAAATTTTCTTTGGTGGCTGGCACACAAGTAAGGGCATAAAGAACTTCTAAAATTTTGAAAGTTAGTGAAGGTGGTTAGGGTTTGAGAGATTTGGCACACCATAACGAGGATTGATGGTTGTATTGGGAGGACCACTACGAGGCCTCTTCTCAATTGTGTGAAGAATTGCCAAAAATTGGCAAATCTAGCTTGATCAAAAACCATGTAGAACTTTGTAAATATTGTGTATAATTGGGTTCCACACATGTAATGCCAAGATGCCACGTGACAACCCACTCCTAATATAGATTAGGTCAAGTCAAGAGAGTTGGTCATGTCTATTTGGTGGTCATCCCTACTTTATAGGACCTACACCTAAGTTTAAGGTGAAAATTTGACCAACTAGCTACCTACCAAGCATAACTCTAGGATCTAGGCTAGGGTTTCATTTTAGGTCAAGGAGAGTGAGTTAACTTCCTTATTACATGCTGGAAATCCACCTAACTTCAAGAAGGAAGTCAAATTTGCTATGTATTCCCTCTCTCCATAGTGAGAAGATAGAAAAATTTTGGAGCTCATTGGCAATCTCAAGCTAGTTCACTATGTACATTGAGTTTTTGTGATCCAAATGAAACCAAATCAATTTCTACTTGTTTCTTAGGTTGAAGGCCGTACTACAGCCTGTAGTACACACGTGTGGGCTCGGATTTCAATGTTTATCAATGCTTTTGATTGTTAATGCTTGTTGTTTGTCAAATTGCCAATCTAGATCAACTTTTTTGTGTCTAGTTTTTTGATAGATTGTTAAGCAAGCATCCAATCACTCTTGTGGATCTTTTGTAGATCCATTTATGGTCCTAAAGTATAGTATTTTCACATGGTATCAGATCCAAGTACAAGAGCATAAGCCATTGATCTAATGCAAATCCATTTTTAGCAAGTTTTGGTGCTAAAAACTAGTATTGAGAGGGCAAGCTAGAATCTTGATTTTGGTGAGGAGATTTGATCCCAAACTTGGTAGGGGTCCAAATTCATACTGTCCACATGTGTGGGCACCTCTGAACTTGCATTTAAATCATGGTATTCATTTTATCCAAAGAAATTCAATTTGTGAGCTTTTGATGTAATTTTTGGTGGAAATCTTAGGATAAGCTACCAAGATTGAGTGCCATTGATTAGATTTGACATAGGGTCATGAAGTCTAATTAATCTAGGCTGAAATCAGGTCCTCTAAACTTGTTTTACAGGTCTTGAACGTACATCAAAAAGTGTGAGGGAGATTAAGTCATGTTATTGTCCAAAAATAGCCAAAATTGACAAGATTTTATTGTAAGTAGATTTCACATCATCTTATCTTCATTCCAACTTTGTGAGAGAGTGCTAGAACTAAGATTATAAGTCCATTTGTTGGATTAGAAATCTAATTTGAGTGAAAAACTACAAGAGAGAGACCTTAGTGAGTTTCTAGAGACAATCAAATTCATTTCTTGGCAAGATTTGTGTGAAAGTAGTTTTCACTTCATCTTATCTTCATTCCAGCTTTGTGAGGGAGTGATAGAACTGTGATTATAAGTCCATTTGTTGGATTAGAAATCAAATTTGAGTGAAACACTGCAAGTGTGAGACCTTTGTGAGTTTCAAGTCAATCAAATCTATTTCTTGTTTGTAGAAGTCACTAGTAAGATGGGATCTGCTGGAGCATACCTTCTAGAAGCTAGTGAGAGATTGAATTCTACAAATTATGCTATTTGGAAGGTTAGGATGGAGTCACTCTTGGTGCTCAAAGACCTTTATGAGTTTTTGATTGAAGATGAAGATGAACCTCTAGGTGCACAGGAGTTAGCTAGATACAAGAAGAGATCTAGGCTTGCACTTCATTGTGTGAAGATGAATGTGAGCAATGATTTGTTGAGAGAAATATCAGCTTGTACTTGGCTTCAACGTCCATACCTGGTTCTTCCTCATGGATTCTATGTTTTCGTTCATGGCTTGGATCCATCTGTCCTTTTTTGGACTTTCAATCACCTCCTCGAAAGTCTGTGGTTTGCCACTGAATCCACAGAAGATGTAGAAGCGGAGCTGCCTGACACATATGTTGCTGGCGCTCTTCGTGGGCTTGTCGACCTTCTAGGAGATCCTTCTAGAATAGCTATGCCTTTGCCTTTGTCTGCTCTGCTCGGTCTGAAACCATGTTGGTTTACAAGAGCTGCGGCAGCAAGTTGCCTCTCGAATCTTTCTTCGTCAGATACATCGCTCAAATGGGAGATGACCTGAAAATCTTCATTTTCGTGTTCATCCTCTGCTCCCTCTGTCATTGGCGACAAGTCATAATACTATCTCTCCAGAACTTTGTAGCTGATAGGGTGTCATTGGCCATTGTCCTACTCTCATCGAATCTGACATCTCTCACTGTTTTCACAATGTTCGTGTCTGGCATGTAGACTTTGTAGTATGATGAGTTGTTGTCATAACCTACCAGAAATCCCTGCTCGGCTTTCTCATCAAGCTTCTTTCAAAGCTTATCAGAAATATATGCATAAGCTGCACATCCAAAGATTCTGACGTGAGACAGGTTGGGCTTTCTACCCCACCATAGCTCATGTGGTGTCGTGTGTGGGACACCAGATTTGCCTGCTCTGTTCGGGATGTATGCGGCTGTAGCTACTGCTTCAGCCCATAGTGCCCTTGGAGCCTTCGAATAGGCCATCATACATCTGGCTGCTTCCATCAGGGTTCTATTCTTTTGTTCAGCAACACCATTGTGTTGTGGTGTGTAGGCTGCAGTTCTTCTATGAATGATGCCATGATCATTGCAAAAGTCAGTGAAGCGATTCAAGATGTATTCGCCACCTCGATCTGTTCTGATCTGCTTCACTTTGTTGCCTGTACATCTTTCAGCCCAATTCACATACTCTGTGAATTTGTCAAGTTCTTCATATTTATTCTAAATAAAATACACTTTAACAAGTTTGCTATAATCATCAATGAAGGTTATATAATCATTTTGAGCCTCCTACTGAGATCGCGTTGAATGGTCCACAGATGTCAGAATGCACTAGCTCTAGAATCTTGGTCATTCTGTAGGAGTCTTTGATGAATGGAGTGCGCGACATCTTACCCTTCAAACATGCATCACAGGTGGTCGAACTGGTTGCATTCGAGATGCTAACCCCTGTTATTGCTCCATGATGGCTTTCTTGGTAAAGTGCCCTTGAGTTCATGTGACAGAGTCTCCTGTGCCACAGAGTGTCTGGCTGGTCATCATGAGTCTGATGCACCTGATCTGCAGGTAGGCGTACCTTCAAATGATATAGGTTTTCTTTCCTTCTGCCTTGAGCGATCAAAGTACTGGTACTGGCGTCAATCACGTTGTATGATTTGTCAAAAAATGTTACACACATCTCTGCATCTGCTATTCTTGCTACAGAGAGCAAGTCTTGTTGCAGAGTAGGCACGAACAAAACGTCTTCGAGTCGTCTATCTCTGCCATTTGTGTTGAGCCATAGTGAACCAATATCGTTCACTTGATGTCTAGATCCATCTCCAAGAACTATGAATCTTGAAGGATCTGCACTTCGAAAATCAGACATGATTCATCTTGATGTCACGAACTGTGAGGTGGCTCCTGAATCTAGGATCACCTCATGTGTATCAGATGTTGATGTTGCACACACGTCTTCACAGATGTAGACGGTCGAACAATTTCTATTTGTTCTTTCTTTGCCCATCTTTGAGCTCTCGGGCTCCTCGACATAGGATGAACTGTTGTTGTTCTCCTGTCTATTCTGCGCTAATTTGTTCCTCGGGTTCTGGCCGCAATCCATGGCTGCATGACCCTTCTTGTGGCAATGGATACACTCAATCTTGGGATTGAGCCAACAGGTATCTATTGTATGCCCGTCTCTTATGCATCTCACACAAGTCTTCTTGTCTGCACCTTGTTGTTTTGACCTCCCTTTGGTCTTATAGTTGCCTTTGCTTGTTTCCTCTGCTTGTTGATCATGATCCTGCCTCTGATTTGACTCTCTCTTTGGCTTAAGTTGTTTCTTGGATTTTTCTCTATTACCGTAGAGGGCCTGGTCAGAACCATCCTTGTGATCAAGGTGTTCTCTTGCCTTTTTAGTAGCATTGAAAGAGTGTAAGGTTGAGAAAAAGTCCTTTTCACAAGACATGTGGGAGCTAGCCCCACTTCGATCCACCAATTGTCTCTTGAATTGCTATTGCTTGTTGGTGAGGATATAGATGCCATCAAGAATACATCTACTTCATCCTCCTCCTCCTCCTCCTTTGCAAGGTTTCCTTGTTTGTCCTCCTCCACTCGTGCTCTTAGCTTCTTGTAGCATTCAGATGCATAATGCCCCTTCTTTCCACAAAAGAAGCATTTCTGCTTTGACTTGTCCTTTGAGCTTGATGCATCATCCTCTTCTTTGGCCTCCTTTGGATGCTTCTTCTTTCCATTGGTCTTCTTTTTGCCCTTGAATGAGAAATTGGCTTTCTCATCACCATCTTGCAAAGACAAGTAACTCATCCTAGATTTTGCATGGAGCATCCTACACTCTTCAGCCACTAATACACTGTGAAGTTTTTCTATAGTTGGCAAAGTGTCTTGGATGGCAAAAATTTGGACCAAATTTGTAAAGTCATCTCCTAGACCATTAAGGACAATTTGTACAAGCTCTCCATCATGAATCTTCTCTCCAATGGAAGCCAACTCCCTATTTAGAGACTTGATTCTGAGTACATAATCCTGTGCACTCTCCTCACTTCTCCTCATGCTTTTCAAAATTTGATTTCTAAGCATAAGAACTCTAGAATAATCACAAGATTTTCAAATGCAAATGGGTCTTCAAGCTCAAATACGAACCAGCTGGGAATGTGATGAAATACAAGGCAAGACTGGTAGCAAAAGGTTTTTATCAGAGATACGGTATTGCCTACTCTGAAACCTTGTTTAATTGATGTATTTTCAAGTGCACAAAATGCCTTGGAATCCATGGCTTGGCATGATGTATAGTTTTTGAAGTGTGCTACATGACACATTTATGGAACATCTTGTAAGAGATCCTTTAAGAGGTGGTGAAAGATCCTTCATGGACATCATTCTCTATTGGAGTCTCAAAAGTTCCTTGTTTGTAGCTGGATTTTTTAGACACTTCTAAAAGCATTCATTCATCTAGCAAGAGAGTTGTAGATAGATCAAGCTAAATTTGAGGAGTGTGAAGAATTGCCAAAAATTGGCAAATCTAGCTTGATCAAAAACCATGTAGAACTTTGTAAATATTGTGTATAATTGGGTTCCGCAGATGTAATGCCAAGATGACATGTGGCAACCCACTCCTAATATAGGTTAGGTCAAGTCAAGAGAGTTGGTCATGTCTATTTGGTGGTCATCCCTACTTTATAGGACCTACACCTAAGTTTATGAAAATTTGACCACCTAGCTACCTACCAAGCATAACTCTAGGATCTAGGCTAGGGTTTCATTTTAGGTCAAGGAGAGTGAGTTAATTCCTTATTACATGCTGGAAATCCACCTAACTTCAAGAAGGAAGTTGAATTTGCTATGTATTCTCTCTCTCCATAGTGAGAAGATAGAAAAATTTTGGAGCTCATTGGCAATCTCAAGCTAGTTCACTATGTACATTGAGTTTTTGTGATCCAAATGAAACCAAATCAATTTCTACTTGTTTCTTAGGTTGAAGGCCGTACTACAGTTTATAATACACACGTGTGTGCTCGGATTTCAATGTTTATCAATGCTTTTGATTGTTAATGCTTGTTGTTTGTCAAATTGCCAATCTAGATCAACTTTTTTGTGTCTAGTTTTTTGATAGATTGTTAAACAAGCATCCAATCACTCTTGTGGATCTTTTGTAGATCCATTTATGGTCCTAAAGTACAGTACTTTCACAAATTGCTCTTCATTATGCTTAGAGGAAGATTGTTGGATATAATAGGTCGTCATGACTATCCATGGCTAGGTAGCAAGTAAGTCTCCAAATCCTCTTTGTTGATTCAACATTTGTGCTCTCCAATTTCTATTTTACGTAGAATTTTTGTTCTAAAATGCAATTGTCGTTGTACAATTGTATGATTATGGGTGACAAAAAACTCTGAATGATCTATAGAAAAATGAAAATATTTTTCACTCGAAATTTGAGCAATTCAAATTTCAACTAGCTATATGAGACCTCTATCACACTAGCAAGGGGAATGATTTCTTGATTGACATGGGACGACATAAGCCACCAATTGCATCTTTATTTTGCATGGCTAGGTTTTTAAATAAATTTAAAAGAGAAATTTAGCATGGCCCATGAGCATAATATAAACCATTGGCAACATCAACTCCCTTGGTTGGTGCTCGCAATGCTTTAGCTAGGTAGTTTCAAGAACATGTCAGTCATGATGAATGGAGTTGCATGCACGTGATTTTATCATTACGACAACCTTTTGTCAACATGGTTTACCATGGGCACTTGTGTGTGACGTGTGTGGATTTGCATGCAAGTCATGGCAAAATTGTCTTGTTGAAGTCCAAAATATCATTTTCAAATTTTTCATAAAGTTTATGCGTCAACATTGCCATGACATGAATCAACTTTATTGTGAGTTTGAAATTTCATTTGCAACTCACATGATTTTTGAGCAAGTCAAGGTATTTTTGTAGGTTGATGTCATAATGATTTTAGCCTAATGTCACCCAAGGTTGCCACATACCAATGATCAAACACCTGGAGGGACTTTACAACATTTCATATGTTATCAAGTCTGACATCTCAATGTTACCCTTCATATCGAATCTTTTTTAAGTTTCACTACAATAATGTGGATTCATCATACAAGATATCTTTTCTCAGTTATATAGCAATTTAAACATGGATAACTCATGCTCTTTGGAAATATGATTTTAAACTAGAGAGTTTGATATGTGTGCAACTTTTGCAAATATATTATTATATGCAAAAGATATTGGTCTTCACATGTGGTTTAAGATGCTAAGATGTTCTACTTTGAAACTAATTTGTTGTTATAACTTTGGGCTTCAAGTTTTATTTGTTGATATGGACTAATATCATATCTGGAAAGTTTGGCTCAGTATTTGGCCACAATTGGGTAGGTGGAAGGTGCCCCACTACAAAACAACATGCTTCAAACATATTGGTGTGGACAATTTCTTCATATGAAGAATTATCTTGCGACTTCTACCTTTATGACAAAGTTAAGATTTTGGTGTGGACTAATCTGGCCTTTAAAAAATTATGTTATTGCCAATTGGGAATCCTTATGGTAAGGAGTATCACTCTTGAGGAGGTCAAGGGCGCATTGCACATAGTAGTGAGTGCTCAAGGACGAGTCCACAAAAATAGGACATAAATTGTTGAGGGTTGAGGTCCCATGTATTCCATCAATATCGATCATGTGCGTAGTAACACTCGAGTCAATGAACCACCTTGCACCTGTCGTAAAATCGTGTGTGCGTGAGCAGCAGTGGAAGCTCGAGGATTGAGTGTGGCGTGTAGGAACGGAAACGCAACAGTTAGCAGCAGAAATATTCAAGTAGAAGAAATCATACATATTGCGCGAATGAATGATGCAGTAGTGAGACAAAAATTGCACTCTGATTAATATCAACAGTGAGTACAATAGCTTGAAGTAATAACTTCAGCTTGCTGAGCGTGATAACGTTGGCTATAGATAACTCTGATTGAAAGAGAAATTCAATTAACACTTACATAGCTTGATTCAGCTAGTATATATATTTACAAGTGTTGAGAGAAAAATATCTCATGCTTTAACTGCCATTTACTCCAGTTTTGCATCTGTACAAAAGTTGGTAACCACCCTTAGGATATTTGTTTCTCAAGCCTTTTAGGGTTGATGATAAGTTGGTGACGTCGGTCTGCCAATGTAGCAAAAACGCAAAAAACTCGTAAAACCCGAAGGTGCTCGTTAGACTGAAGGTATGCAAATCCTGAAGGTGCCCTTAGACTTAAGGTGTGTAAATCCTGAAGGCGTCCTTACATTTAAGGCAACGAAGAAGCCGAAAAAGAAAAAAAAAAAAGCTGAAAGTGTTGAAGGTGTCTTTAAATGGTTTTAAGGCATTCTGCATACTTTGTTGGCATTTTTTGCAAAGAGGCGAAAAAGGCGAAGGTGGTCCAGAAATGGTTTCTAAGTCATTCTGGCCAGTGTGTCAATTTTTTGTGAAGGCACAAAAAAGGGTGACGAAGGCAGGAAAAAAAAAAGTAAAATGTGTCTTAAATTGTTTAAGGCATAAAGGAAAAATGTGAAGGTCCGAAATCATATTGTCGGCCTTCTGTTTTCAAGATGCTCATTACTTAACAATTTTTAAGGTTGAGCATAAGAAATCTAACACTCTCTCTTAATGAGGATAGGACAATAGGTGAGTAGTTGGGATTTCTTCTAGATTGTAATAGATTAGACGTGCACCAAGGATGGTGGTGCACTACAGTAATTCTTTTTCTCGCCTTTGTGACTCTAAAGCATGTTTCTGGAACCTCTGTTTTTGAAAGAGGGAAGCTGTAGAAGGTCGTGTTTTTGCAGGCAAGCCTAGTGGAGGAGAGTGTTGTAACCTTGTGTCTTGAATCCTTTGAGACAAAGCCTGAATTCGGGTCATTTTGGACAGCTGTTCTGCTCCCTGCTGCTAAACCGCCTGAGTGTTGGTTTGTCTGGAAAGTGCAGCCAAGCTAAAACATGCTATAGACAGATGTTTTCCTCCTTGTATGTCAGATTCCAAACAAGGATCTGTCTGGAGTGGTGTTGGCTGTAGGCGACTGGGAGTAGATGGTCGTTGGCCGAATTTGAGAATTGGAGAGGTCGTTGTGGAATCAGTTTCCAAAAGCGTTGATTGAACCTCCTCATGATCATTTTTGGGTTATGGTGGAGTGGTGTAGGTTGTGGAAACCTTCTTTTGCAACGACTGTAGTGATAGAGTTGATTGGAGCAATTGATCTAGCCTCCTGACCTGAGAGAAAAATTTCTCTCCCTCTCTCTCTCGATGGAGGTCGCGGCAGGGCTGCCTCCCTTTTTGGGAAAATGGCGGCTGGTATGGCACAAAACCTAACTTTTGATATTAGGTTTTTGAGAGGCCTTTATTGGCTTGGCATGAGGTTTTTTACTTCTTGCTTTTCTTTGGTTGCATGGCAATCCTTGTTGATTGCATGTCTCAGTTAGTTCACTGAGTTGTGCATGTCTGTAACCATGTGTTGCATTGATTACATAATTTTTGTAAAGGGGTTGTGCATTTGGTCGAATGCATGGCTATTTGTAATGGATTTTTGGTTACATAGCCCGAACCTTTTAAAGTCTTTGCAAAAATTTTGATGTAATCTAAGCAATGGTCGATTAGGTAAGAAGATTTTATGAATCTATTTAAATCGACAACTGAGAATGGAGTTACCTATTCTCCTGACTTAACTGGAAGAATCTTTGAAGAATAATTTTATTATCCTAACTGTTATGTCTATGTGAGTTGATCCATGGATTTAGGATCGACAATAAAATACTATTCTTCATGGTAATTTTTCTCCAGGCAAGTACCATGATAGTGGAATTATGGGTTTCTGGATGTCGTTGTTTGTACTTGTATATTTGTGAATATATGATAGTGCAATTAAGCCTTCAAAAAAACAAAAAAGTAATAACAAGAATGTTCTAACAAACTTGACATTGATCAATCCATTTCTTCTTGTTAATTAAAATTTGGTCTTCATTTTTTCTTGCAGTGAATGATAGTGAGTGTGTATCATTTGCTTGTATTCTCAATTTTGTTATTAGGATGTGAAGGTTTAGCTCCTAATATTATGCTTTTAGTGATCTTCTAATTAGACTTGTAAATGATTCTTTTTAAATTAAATCATTATATTATTAAATTATATTATTTAAATTTTAAGAATTATTGGGTTAAATGTAAGTTGTAGCTTTCTTTTGTAACAATTGCATCATTTTGTAATTCTCATCTCCAATTTGCCACACAGAATGTTATAAGTAAATAGATGTTATTTTCCATCACCATAAACGATCTAGCACTTATTACATGATACCAACATGTTCCTATTGTTGCTTGAACGTTATCAAACTATTACCTAATGTAGATACAATTACTAAAATTGCTATTGGCATTTTCATCCATGAATTCTACACACAAAGCTTTAATGAAAATTATAGATTGACATGCTACAACATTCAATTACTACAATCGGTCATCATAATCCCATGAAGATAGCTAATTTAATTTACTAGAAGAAACTAAATAAAATACCACGCTAACCAACTCAGCCAACCCTATTACAAACACCCTGGTGCATTTATTCATAGAAAAAAATAGTAGGTACATTGATGAAAAAGATATATACACCCCGAAGGGGAAGTTTAAAAAAAAGTAGGCTCAAACAAGAGCGAAGCTTGCAGTAAAGCTAAGATTAATCCAAATCCTTGCATTAAAAATAACAGTGCATAAACTATGATGATGTCCGTGGGAGTCTGCCAACTGACTGCAGCAGATCGAAAAAGTGAAGAGGTGGTGAGTCGACTAATGAAGGGAGATGAGATGTAGCAGACCCAGCCACTGTCACCCGTTGCAGAATAGATAGGGCATGAGCACGTTGCAGTGGAATGGAAACACGTTGTTTGAAGGAAGCCACAAGAATAGAACCATGAATATCTTGACGCTCTGCCGCCTGATGAGAACACATGCGAAAAAAATCCTCAAAGCCTCGATGCAAGGTGCCATAAGTCTCAATAACCAAAGGAAGGAAAACATCAGTGGGATGCTTGTCGGAGTAATTTTTTTCCTTCTCTTGTGCTGCGACGCTCTATTGGATGATTCACTAAATGATCAAACCTTGAACCCCATGATTGCTTTGTGAATATATTTTAAATTCAACTAGCTCACCATGATTTGTAGTTTAATTGGTAGGACATTATTTGAGACCAATGGTCAATTGTATCTTAGTGTTCCTATGTAAAACTAGTTGCGTCCTTATTTTTCTTATTCTTATTTTTTTCCTTTTTTTTTATTAATTCCAAAAGAAAGGGGATTTCAAGAAAACCCCCCAACAACTTATTTTATGGTGAACAACATATTATCTTGTCAAATCCTCCACACACACACAAACACATACACAAATAGATTGTGATGATCATGTCCACATCCCAATTAAAGGGGAAAGGCTATGGATTTTAGTTTCATGCCAAAACTCCAAGCCCCATTCTCCCCTATGTTGAAGCCTTTTATTTGTCTTTGTGAACACTCCAAATGAAATCCAGAAAGGCATAACCAAATAAAACCTGCTAAGTTGAAGAAATTGAGTCGCGAACACTTTTTTGAATCGCGTCCAAAATGTGGACATTTGAAGCTTGTTTCAAAAGTGACTTTTCTTTTTCCACTTGCTCCTAAGAAGTGGACTGATGGGGCTTTACTCTTCAAGTTTTTGACAACCCCTACCTCCTGAACTAATATGTTCATGGCTCAAAACCAGGAAATAATTAGCCTTCCATAAATCAAAAAGCACTTGGAACGTGTTTGAAACTCGAACATTTTCACTGGGTAACACCGATGTGAGTAACCATTTACAACAAATCAAGCGCAATTGCCACCATCTCCAACGTAGTTCATTCTACTTGATATTTTAGCAGTGTCCGATAAGAGCCTCGACTTCCCTGTGGCACAAATGCAGACTTTCATTGCTTTGGAAGATGAACTGAGTGCTTGTTCCAAGTTCCACTACTGCATAGAAACTTCCTCAAATTTGAGCTAACTACTTCAAATCATTGCTCCTAGCACCTGAAAACACTGCACTAAGTGGCCATGTGGGGCTTACTGCCCCTTGTTCTTCAGATTAAACATATTCTGGATTCCTGCCCCTTGGGTTAACAAATTCATAAATTGATGAGTTGGAAATCAAAAGGGGTCCTTCCAGTGATGATTGCTATTAATATGCACAGTGGAGACTCTGAATTCTAAAACATACTACTACAAAACTAACAGTAGTACTAGAGAAAATCGAGCAGGTGCTAACATAGATATGAAAGGAAGTATTTAAACAATTTTTTCTTCTCTAAAAGAGCAATCTCCCAAAGATTGAAGAAAGCCTGATACACTACATGTATTCAAACATAACAAGGTGATCTTTTTGTCATTTTCTTCTCTAAAAGAGCAATCTCCCAAAGATTGAAGAAAGCCTGATACACTACATGTATTCAAACATAACAAGGTGATCTTTTTGTTTTAGATGAACATTTTCCCAAAGCTTCAAACCATCTGCTGTTCATATTTTTGTTGATACATGCATGTGTTAGATGTCCCATGATTTGTATTTGATTTGACATTAAAGTGAAAGAAAAACTTTGAAGACTAGATGGAGATTGTAGAACTGGAAATTGAAACAATAAACCCCATGGGCTCGTCACAGGCATGTCTTCATGGCTCAACTCTAGAAATATTACAACATTTTAACAGAGGCTGCATAAAACAGATAACGTGGTTCCATACAGTGGTTCCATAGTGTATGAAATAAATAGATGCAGAACGTCATTCTTTCCATATGGAAAGAATTAGGGCGTTTTTTGACTGAAACATTTTTCTTTCAAAATCTGAAGGAAACCCTTTAGTTGTCCTACCTGGGCATCAAAACCAGTTAACGTTAATGTCAAAAAATAGAATTCATTATCACAAACTATGACCCAAGGCCTGTCCAAGGTTCTGTAGACAATACTCCATAATTGAAGGAGAAAAAGTAGATCGTAGTAATTGTTCAGTGCCAGAATATTTTCGTACCAAAATATTACTAGCATGAGTCTATGACCACTACATTTGAAGTAACTTGCAAAGTCATCCTTTCAAACATACGGGATAGTGCTAATCCTAACTAGCTATGATTCACACAATTTGGGGCTAAACTAATTAGCACTGGAGAATTGACTACATGTGTCACCCTTTAAATGTCATTTGACTTCTAGCAAATCATATTATGAAAATTTGTCAGGGAAACTGTTGCACCAAATCAACCCAACAGACCCCCCTTTCTGAAGTGCAAACACAAGACGTCAGGCAACAGAATGCCATTAAAAAGCCCCTATTTTCTAATATACTGAGTTTTGTAGTATATCTGCTAGCAATCTGGAAAAAAAGAACAAAGTGTTCCCCAAGATTGGGGTAAAAAAAAGGAATGCCACATCATCAGTGCATAAATAATCTATCCACAGATATAGTAAATTGAAATTTACAAAAATTCTTATTTCAAGATCTCACTTTGCATAAATAAACCAAACCAGTCAAATGGTTAATGGCTGTTGAGTTCCCAATTGATGATACTTAAAAAAATACATAAACAATAATAGGCAAAAATGATATTTCTGTGCAGAGCAGTGAAACAGGTACAGAAATGGGGCAAAAACAAGTTTCCCCATCACTCTGCTTTGTGCCTTCATGATGTGAAAAACTGAGTTTTAGCTAGGAATAACGTGAAAGTATGAGATTAAGATCATGGTGCACATGTTGTATGCAAAAGATAGAAATAGTCTAGTTAGCCAGTGTACAGACTAATAGACATCATTTCATCTTGGTCATGTTGGCAAAAGACTTGGATCTCTGAAGCTTTTCATGGCATCAAAGAAGAAACCCTTACAAAACAGAAATGACAAAGTACAACTTAAGACAAGAACACATAGTGCCAACAATGTTTCCTGGCCAGTATTAATCGGCCGATTTAATGAGATTTGAATCAGAAAAAGATTCTAATTAGTGAATCAAATCAAGGGCAAACCGCAAATTCAAAAAAAATTTTGTTTTTGATTCTCTAAGAAAGATTTAGATTCTAAAAAATTTGCCTGTTGAAATGAACTAGCAATTATACAGCTAGCCCTAATTTGGGCCCTCAGACATGTTATACACTAGCATAATTTACATGGCTCAAATATAGAAGTCTGGCCAACTCCTATTTGAATCTGAATTAGAATTCAAAAACAAATTGATTCGAGGGCTAATTAGCATTCTGATGTTTGATGTGCAACTGGTGGTTGCTTGGCCAAACAAAAACTTAGAGCTAAGCTGGTTTCCATCCTACCTATTGCACATCTGATAAGTCTCTTTAGACCTCAACAAAAACCAACATTTTGCATATGATAACCTATGACAGCAACCAAAACATTGCTGAAGACATTAACGTAAGTCAACAAGTGGAGATAGTGGAAATAGCCTTCACATCTTCATCTTAAAAATTGCAAAGGCAGAAAAAAAAATACGGGCTTGATGATAGAAGAGGGCACAACCCCACAAGGAAACAAACGCCACTCTACAATTGCCCACACTAAATCTAAACATCTAGAAATCCGGGTCAAAGGAGACCATGAAAAAAAATATGGATCAAATAACTCGTCCAATAATAATGCAAAGTTTGGAACAGTGAAAGGCTCAGCAAAGTCAAACTGGCTACAGAACAAAAAGACATAGTTTTGGCTCATTGTTGCTTCTTAATTGACTGTCTCTCTTGAAAGAATCCTACTCAAACAATTGGGTCAGTCTAAAGAGCCTCTTAAGGTTACCTGATGATTATGCATTTACAAGAGACGTTCGCTTCCTGGTCATGATAATGGGATAAGAACCTAAACTCAAATAGCTCGTCAATCTTGCTACGTATAGAAAAACTGCATGTAACAGCTTCCTAGATTCATCAAGGAATTATGGTTTCGCAATTTAGAAACGCTGCAAAGACTTTATCCAAAGCAGCTTCTTTTATGAAAGTCCAGCTATTTTATGTCAGACTCAGGCCTGTATCATTAGCTGAAAGAAGACATCCGACTCTGCTACTCTTTGTCGTGGTGAAATCGTACAACAACAGAGGTGATATTGTCTGCACTACCTTTTCGAAATGCTTCTTCACACAGTCTCCTCGCTGCTTCTTCAGGATCCGGAATGGACTGCACTAAGGTAACTGCAGCCTGCAAATTTTCAAGGTCATCAATCAAAATACAACATTGGATTTTGCAAGGTACGCAATCCATACTAGGACAGCTATAGCTGCAACTCTTTCTCTGTGTCTCTCTGACATGCATATCAAACCTACTTTGAAGACTAAACACATGGCACCCCTTTTCTGAATTTGATGGTATGGTATTCCTGACAGTCACTAACATAAAGTTAACTTTCATCCCTGAATAAGAAACAAATTATTCTGCCAAGCTACTCACATACTAACTTAACTTGGACATAAAGTCAACTTTCATCCCTGAATAAGGGAAAACTAACAATACAATAGCAAGCCTATGATGGTGATTCTTACACGAAGTGAAAAAGATTATTGAACTACTTGATATATACTAAAACAAAGAGATGGAATGACACAACGATTCTTTCAAAACTCCTCTACATACCTGGTTGGAGACAACATCCCATAGTCCATCGCTAGCAAGAACCAGAAATTCCATATCATCTTTGATCATTTCCTCCTGTCCACAGCAAGTCATGAACAAAACTAAGCCTTCTGCTAAGATTGCAACATCTTCACTTTAGTGACATATGACCAATGATGAAATAATAAGCTACAGGCTCTCTAACTGGTAATAACGATTCAAACAGAAGTCTGAAAATCTGAAATTAAGTTTCAAAACTCAATAAAAAGAACTTAAATATCAAGCTAACTTTTACAATTTCTAGCATGCAGCAAGCTTAGTTTCAACAAACTTGTGGCACTGTAGAGTGATGGCATTTTGAGAAAAGTCTCTTGGTGGGAGAGGCACAGAAACCATATTCTAACTGTGCTATAGCAGATTGAATTGTGAGTCCTGTCTCTCAGGACTGCACCATGATCACTTTTAAGTGAAATTGGAGCATCTTGTCTCTCATCCACACAAAGAACAGATTCTCTAACTAAACATTAGTCTACAAGTACTCCAATCCACGCGCCTTCTAGAAAGCATCAAGGAGCTTCCACATTATTTATGATTGTGTTTCATGGATCTCGAATTCATGCAGCTCTTTCAAGTTGCAAACCAGGGATACAGGCTATCATGGTTCTCTCAGGCATCACACTTCCTCATGGAAGTGTGAGGTATCACTATCACTGATCTTCCTTTGGGTACACACCATTACATTAGACGTTTTTTATACAGAGCATATCTCGACCGTACTTGCGACATCAGCTGGGGGTTAAAGCCTAACTAGTACCGGACTCACTTTCTGGAGCAGGATGCCACTGGTCTTCCAGTTTTACCTCGCTATTTGTTCTCTTTTCATACAGCTTGGCATACCAAGAAAGATGCTAGTACCCTCGTCCTACGCTTCACCTCGATGGAGGCCAGACCAGATGTACTACGACAACATCCTAAATTGAAGATACCCAAATCTTTCTAGATGAAGATCTCACTGGCATGGAAAAGATATTAAAAGATCTTCTTCTCTCCCTAGAGTTGCTTTCTCTCTACTTTAGTGTTGGCTAGTTCACTCTCTACCCTTGTGCTAGATCCTCTCACCCTTAAAGAACCTTTATTCTCTTTAAAACTCAATGCTAGATCTTTGGCTATACAAGGAGTTGATAATTGTCTCTACTTAGCCATCTCCTTGATCCATCAGTTCATCAAGGCATATTTTGCATCTTGATCGTTGCATAAAAGCATCTTGATCATTGAATAAATGCATCTTTATCATTGCATGAAGGCATACTATACATAGAATAATAATTGCATGTCAATGGAAACTTGTGAAGAAGGGTGGATCATGCCTATGGTCGGTGAGAGATTGCTCTTTTCAACAAGTTTATGTTATTTCATGTTGGTTGCGTGAACAAAGATCTTGGGACAGAGATTGTGAAGTACAATCTAACCAGTCTTAAACATTGATTGGTAATTTTTCAACATAAGATTCCCTTATTATGAGGAAGAATCTTGGCACTTAGTTGGTGATGTGATATCCAACTTAATGTGTTGCATGCATGCTCTTCTACCACCGTGACATTGATCATAAATTGCAATTCTCCATTTGTTTGTGAATATAGATGCCATCTGCCTTCATACTCATAGTTGAAAAACTTCATGCTTGATATTCATATAAAATGTCTAACATCTATCGAACATTGGTTTAAAAAAGAAAAGCTAATAGGAAGAAAAAAGAACATGCAGGACTTAAACATAATGCCTAACAATTCAAGGCAAGCAAAGTAAAACCTGAATTTCTGGATCGGCTGAAATGTATTTTTTCAATAGCCTGTCTCCAAAAGCACGAGAAACAGCTAACACACCCCCAACACGCCATGTACCTGAACATGTTTGTAGAACTTAGCTCTCTCTCTCTCTCTCTCTCTCTCTCTCTCTCTCTCTCTCTCTCTCTCTCTCTCTCTCTCTCTCTCTCTCTCTCTCTCTCTCTCTCAATTGTGCTAGCAAAAGTTAAATTCACCACTTTTGCAAAAATCAAGTCTGCTACTCTTGGCACACATCTATGGATAGCTAATGGTTCTCTTCGCTATAGTTGGCAGACATCTAATTGTACTTGATCGCAGGTAGCTACCATCTCTTGGTAGACCATCTGCTGCAGCCATCTATTCCCTCTATTCGGTTGCTACAGTTCTTGTACGGTTTGTGTCCTTCTAGTTGTGGTAATTTAGCTTGCAAAAATAAACTTTTCTAAGGATTAGATTGACAATGGAAGGAGCTATGGAAACCCAAAAGATTCCAAAGGCTACCAAATCATTTGCTGCAAAATTCAACATATTTAAGGGAGAATTCAGATCTCATTTTGCTGAAAAAGTCACTGGAAATTGTAGTGGCTAAATGCCCGAGAAAGAAAGGCTGTCCCATCTTCCATTCCCATATATTTGCATAAAATTTCTTCTATGATTGAAATGCAAAATATTCATGGAATAGCTATGAACATATACATAAATATTGTATGAGCTTGTTGCTCTAATGGATTGAGTTAATGTGCAGGTATTAGTAACTGAAGCCAAGAAATTCATCTATGAAACTGTGATTCATACAAGCAATCAGGATGTGCAGGTTCTACAAGTAGAATCTGAGGATCTAAGAACTTAGAAAACATTATGATGAACCATTTCTAAATAATATGATTTGACGTCGAACATTTCTTTAAGGTTGTGTGCAAGCACTTGAGGAAGTGCCTGAGAACAAGAACAAGAATTCGACAGCTCGCTAAGCTTATGAATGGTACCTTGAGAAGGCTTTTTCAAGTCTATAATGCATGCTTTTCACAAGTCTATAAGGCCCAGAAGAGTCTATGAGAATGGGGGACGGCGGGCCAACAGACTAATCACGCCTTTTTGATCATCTCTGCCATGAATGGGGATGGGCAATCCCTAGAAAAAAAGAGCCTAGGAATTGATGACTGTTATGCAAGATAAGATGAACATGTACTAGATCTTTTCTCTAGAAAAATTGCACTTGGGGTAAATTCTCAAGTTGTGACATAAAAAATTAAACTTGAAAATGGCTAACATTGAATGTTGAGCCAACTACCTTCTATACATGTCATTGATCACTTACCTACCTTGCCACATGGCTTGAGAAATTATGTACACCTAGGAAAGTGTGCCCTACTCCTCTCTCTCTTTACTCATTACAACTCTCCCTCACGTCTACACCTCACCCTTTCACTCTACTTCACTATGAGTCTTCCCACACCTCACACACTGAACTTGACACATTACCACTCTTGGCAAACCTCCCCATTCTCTATAAAACCTAGAGTGTGCCCTGCCATCCCCCTAGTCCTCATTGATGCATATTTTGCTTGTGTTTTTATTGCTTGTGTGTGTAGGTGCTTTGGAGGAGTTTTTGAGCTATGGCATGAGGAAACCATGTCAAATTGATTGAAGACCACCTTCAACACACATTTTTTTCCCTCTCTCCTTTCTTTCTCTCTCATTCTTACTCACCAACCATATCCTACACTCTCTACTCTTCTTTCCCTTTTCCACCATAATAAGATACTCTCTCATTTTCACCCTCACCAGAAAGGCCCCCTACCACTAGATTTCCAGCAGCTAGAATTTCTCAAATCAACCTCTTCACACATGCAATTAAACTACCATCACTTTAGATCCACCCCAAACTCACATGACCACGAACCTCCATTTTGGACCCAAAATCACAATATTAGTTGCACGCATGGATTACCACCTTCCAAAACTTTCTATGTCAACATCTTCCATGCCAAAGGCATTGCAGTTTCTTTTCCATTCTCTTGCTTGTCACTCTATTTGAATCTTTTAAGTTTGGCATGTAAGCAAATCCAATGACTATGCGTCAAGTTGTCACTTTTAAAATAAACTAGTTCCATTTGCAATTCTCAAGGGATCTATGAAGCGCGTCAAAAAAGATGCAAAGGATCAAATATTCGCTGCTTTTCGTGGTCGTCTCAATAGTAATTTTCTTTTACTTCATCTGCAACATTTGAATTTTGGACTTTCCTTGATCATTGATGTCATCCTCTTTATAGAATAGAAACTTTATGCACTTGTGTTCTTTTTTTGTTGTTTGGAGTTCATACGCACCCTAATTACTACACACTACAGATTCACTTCTTCATCTCATATGCCTTTTAACTTTGAAGACATTAGTAAAGCTCTCCCTCTCTCCCTCTCTCTCTCTCTCTCTCTCTCTCTCTCTCTCTCTCTCTCTCTCTCTCTCTCTCTCTCTCACACACACACACACACACAAAGGCACTACTATTGTCCCTTGTGCCTCATTCTTCTCAACATCCTGTCAACGATCATTCTCCACCTCCTTAAGGTTGTCATGACTCATGTACCACTATAAACTTTCTCCATACGGCCATGTTCATAACTCAATTTAGGTGGTGTGTTTCTTAGGATTTTTGGTCCATAGACTAACTTCAAGACTCTTTAACCCCTTGAAGCCTCAGGGATAAACAAAATACTTATATTTCAAAAATTTCAAACACATATGAACCACAAAATATAATGCAACAATGACAATAAATTTGTTCCATGGAGGCCTTTGCAATCAAAGAACCTTACCTTCTTCAAACAACCAACAACATTGGACCATTGTTCACCAACATGGTTTGATAATTGTTTAGCTCCGAATTTGTCAGAAATTAATGTTCACATTGTTACTCCTAATGTTGTCATTTAGGATTGATTAGCATTATTGGGCCATGCTAATTCTAGGGGCCTTTACCTATATTTAGTAAAAGTCAAGTTAGACTATCGTTAGACAAGTTCAAAATTCTAGTGCTTGATTTGGAGCACAAGTTTTGGCTATAGATAGGTGATGGTCCTTCTACCATATATAGAGACATTAATTAGGCAATTGCTTTTAGATTGCATTGCATTTGGCATAGACCAAAGTCTATAAGTATGTAGTGCCACGGCCCTAGCTCATTTGCAATGGGACATAGTTGGAGTTTCTTATCGATTGTATTCTCTCTCATGTGTTTGGTTATTGTTTCATCACAATAGGAATCTTGTCTTGGATTACTTGTATGAGCAAGTCGATTTTCTAACACAATTGAGATTATATTACCTATTACCTTCGAGGAAACACTAATAACACAATTGAGATTATATTCCCTTGGAAGATACAAACATCAGCACATGTTCATCCAATAAGACTCTTACCAGCCCACATAACAACTCCTCCAGCTTCCTCAATCCGCTGCCTTTCATCAGTGCGATTCGGCTTATGATCAGTTGACAGTGCAACAGCTGTCCCAAACATTGCAGAAGTCAGGTTAGAACATTGCATCTAAGATAATGAAACATGTCTGAGATTTGATCAAACAAGTGTGTACCTTTCACAGTGTACAATACAGCACAGTTAGACGTGCATAACTCCTGGATGCTATGAACAGGCATACCAATAGGGAGCCAATTTACTGAATGACAGAATGGAACAAGTACGTACCTTCACCAGCTTTAGACAAAACTGCTCGAGAATCCCCAAGATTGGCCACAAGTAATCGCTCCCCTACTAGAACAGCAGTGGATGCCGTTGAACCGGCATCTCTATACTGATTATGTTCTGTTTTTAGATAATCAGCATCTGTCTGTTTGTAGGCCTCAGCTGTCCATTCAGGGATTGAATAAGACCCACGAATAAAAAATCACAAAGCAAACCTGAGACACGAGAAAAAGTTCAGCTTCTGAAAAAATAAACATACCAATTGCTTGCTTGGTGTCACTGACGAATTTAGGATGCTTTACAATATTCTCAAACAAGTTTTGCTTGACGTACTCTGCAGCACGAGAACCACCATGCCCTGAAATTCAACAAGTCAACAACTTAATGAATTAGTCTCACTTTATCATTCATTGAATGTCAATAATTGGAAAAGGGGAACAAGGGAATTCCAAGTCTGAGTACTATGCACTTGTGTTAAAAATCAGTCACAGCTTCTCTTCTGAGATAAATAACATAAATTCACTTTATGACGTAGCATGCCTTATCGATTGCCAGAGTAACGTGGCAAAAGCTACATAAGTGAATGTTTTCAAATCCTACTAATTCATGAGATTTTGTAACTTGTACCACTTTTGAGACAAACAGCACTATAGAAAAGTAGAATAAATTGCTACTGCTATGCTTACCTGTTGCCATTTTCTCTGATTCAGCTTACAGTACACAAAAAACGTACCATCAAAGACCCCAAACAAGCCGACTATAAGGCCGTCCACCTTGGAGATCCTTGCATCATAAAAATCTTCCATGGAGGTCCTTTTGCCACACAGACTTGAATAGCCGTAACTGAAACGCCCATCTTCGCTGCAAAAAAATTAAAACGGTATTTTGCTACTAAGGACATTAGTGGTAAGATTTGTTAGTTACCTAATTCACTGTAGGAAATCAAACTGCAAATCGGAGCAAGCATCTTAACCCATAATCTCCATTAAGTGTCATGATTTATATTTTTCTTGTATATATCCTCATAGAGCTGTGTATCTCCATTACGTGTCATGATTTATATTTTTTTCGTGTATATCCTCATAGAGCTGAGTGGAGTTGAACTCGAGACCTCCAGGAGAGGAAAGAGGCCTTCAACAACACTTCAATTGGAGGAAGGAGTATCATAATTTATTGCAACTCAACAACTGGACAGTAGATACAATAGACTGTCCGAAATGTTTTCAAAAAATGCAATGATTAATGACCATAACCCTTATAACATCAAGGGGAACTATTACTAGCAAACAATCCGACTCCCTTGTTAACCAAATAAACGAACTAACGATTATATAAAGGTACGCTACTACAATAAGACTTTGCAAAATCATAATGCTTACCTTAAGCCACCTCCACTAAGAGGAAGACTGCCTCCTTGAGGATCTTTTGGAACAAACGCGCTACTCAAACCATACATGGTCTGTTTGAATTATGACCTTTCCCAAATTCTTACTATCAGCCTGCATGAGCTCCAAGATAAGGTCTACTTCCGCTGTTTAGGCTGGATTCAATATCCTTTCCTCCAGAAAATCTTTACAGTCCCTCGAAATATACGCTAAAGTTATTTCTCGTTAACCATGAAGTGCCACGTCTCCTGCTGGATGAGGGATCGATCGCGTGCTTCTACTCCTAGCCTGAAGTTTTGTTCTGACCTTTAACCTATCAGGCTTTTGGGTGTCCCAACAGCACGAGCTATAGAATTAACGTACGGGCTGATATAGTATCACTGACAACGAAAAATCTTCGAGAGTACCTCGTAATGATGATGGCGGTTTGCAATACCTGGATTTATCACAATAAGGTGCATCAGAAAGCATGGGAGCAGATAACTGCCAGGGCTCGTTTCATCATCTTCAGGTCTCGAGTTAGAATCCACTCAGACACACTTGGACGTACAAGAAACAAAAAGTAAGGGTAACAGAAGAAGCTGCAATGCGAACTATCTACATGAGATGATGAACGAGCATTGCTTTTGAAGATGTTATACGCGAAAATATACCCTATCAAGTCGAGTTCAACCAGCTCCAGGAAAATACTTAGTTCGATTAGAGTGGTCATGTGTAGACGAATATAATATTATAAACTTCAAAGTTTCCTACTAGATAGAAAGCAAGTCCAAATCACCAACAAAATAAGTAAAACAGAGTTCGAAACTACTCAGATGTTCAGAAGAAAGCTAAATCATAGATACTTATATAAAAATTGACATCGCAAAATGATCAGCCGGAAATTACAGCCTCGTGTATTTGGAACCAGAACAGATAAATAACAAAGACACAACAGAGACCATTACCTGAAGCGTGTTCAAAGCTGCAATCTCGAAGAACCAATAAGCTTCAAGATCATCCCAAATCTGCAACAAAACTTAACCTTAAAGCCTCAAATAAAAGCACAATATAGAATAAACTGACGAGAACAAGAAAAATACAGATCTAATTTCTTGATTGGAAACTACTCACCGACCTGTGGATGGATCGACGCAGCAGCAGGAGGGTCGATGGTGGATGGATCGACGCAAGGGAGACTATCAGGCCGGGAGAAAGGAGGAGGAATCTTTGAACACGGAAGGACGACGACAGCAGTCCGCCGTTGGATCGAAGCTCAGTGGACGGCTCGGATGGGGCTTGCCTAAAATGGTTCGTCCCGCCACGCACGGTTTCGACGTACGGACTGGTCTCGAGGGAAAACCAAGGCCGCGCCGTTTGACACTCGGTTTTATTGAGCAGAGAGGCAGTACGGGGTTTATTGCGTGGAAACTTCGAGTATTCAGAAAATATAATCGGATATGATGATGCACCACTATGGGGCTCTTACACATAAGATGAGTACATATATCTTAGCTTATTATTGGGGTCCACTTTTTTCTTCTTAACTCACTCGATAAACCCAACACCAATACAACTAGCACTTCACACAAATACTACACTGACCTTAGATCAGGATCATCATCCTTCGGGTTTGAGCCTGCATTGATAATGCAAAAGATTTCCTCTTATACATCTCATTCCATTGGTCTTGACAGGTCCCACATTCTAAAGGGCAAGCAAGGTATTCACAACAAAGTGTAGATTGTGATTGCCATAGAAGTTTGGCCCTAACAGGTCCGGGTTCTAAAGGGCAAGCAAGGTATTGACAACAACAGTAGATTGTGATTGCCATAGTAGTTTGGGCCTAACATGTCCCATGTTCTAAGGGCAAGCAAGGTATTTACAACAACATGAGATTGTGATTGCCATAGTAGTTTGGGCCTCGTTGTCTTCATGGACTTAGAGGACTTGAGAGGTACAAGGATGCAAGCTTTGTTACAATCTTGTGGAAACCTTACCTACAGTTTGCCACAAACAGTATGGCAACATGTTGTCTCTAGTGTTCTCCCTCTAATTCAAATGGTGCAATGTGAACAGAGGCTCTCTCTCTCTCTCTCTCTCTCTCTCTCTCTCTCTCTCTCTCTCTCTCTCTCTCTCTCTCTCTCTCTCTCACACACACACACACACACACACACGCACATCAATACTTCTAGTAGTACGCTAGAACACTAATGAGTCTTTCCTTGATGGAACCAAGGTATATGTGGCGCATCACGTCCACTTATCTTTATTGTCATGTGCCCAAGCCTCAAATTTGAACTTTCCTAGCTTTGCAATAGGTCAAAACGCTAAAAGCTACTCACTCTTGTACCTGATATAAACTTGTGCCTTTTTTAGTCTCCTTGGGCAACCTCACTAGAACAAGTCTTTAAAATCAACTGATAGAAAAATACCTCTTCCAATAAACCAATGTCTCCCAAGTCACATCTATGCATGAAAATCTCTTCCATATTACCAACTATTTGGCAATCACCATCTCTTAAGTGATGTTCCCCCTTTTCCAATGCCCTTTTTGGTCTATGATTCTCAAGCTTTACCACCTCCAACTCTACCAAACCATGTACAATATTATCCCACACAATAGAGTTTAATGGAATAAACAAGTTCAAGCTCATCATTAACCTTTTTTAACCCATCAATGATCCACAAAACTAGAAGGAGAACTTCAGACTCTTACCAATACATAGTCTTAAAGTCCTTACGAAAGGTGCATTTTTGCATTCAATCTACCATCTAAAAAATCACATTTGATTTGAAGGTCTAACTTGCATTAAATACTTCTTTAAAAGGTGCATTGATTGTTGTCGCCTTGAACTTGCTAATGAATGAAAAGCCTTCCTACAATTTTGCTCACCTAATCAAAGCTAGAGGTCACTTATTTTCAACCTGTTGTGACACACTATTATTGCCCACATTGAAGCCCTAAATCAGCTTCAAGTAGGATGATTTGTAACTTGTTCTAATCACAACTTAATCAAAGCACCAACACTACTTTGCAACATGGACACATTCTACATGAGAAGTAGCTCATTAATCTTTGGTTCGGAATTTTTAGTTAAAAGATCAATAATTAACAATTTCTTTTGCAATTTTTTGCTCTCTTTAAGGTTCTAGACGGTTGGGCTAATATTCATCGAGCCTAGTTACTACATATGATGTGCTCTTTCTCTTTTGATGGAGATCAATACAATTTGTTCTCAGAGATTGGTTTGGATATTTTGCTTTGTTATCGTGATTCAAGATTTTTGATTGATTGCATGCATTGATCCACAAACTATTAACTTGGTATTAGAGCCTTGGTAGCTACTAAATTCATCGTTAGTGCGATAAATTCAGGTGTTAGGTTGTGTGTAAATCCAAAAGACAAGATTAGCAAGCAATCAGGTTGAATTCAAGTACTCCATTGTAGTTTTGCCATAAGTAGTGGAATCTGTAGTTTTGAAATTGCAAACTAGTCGTTTCAGTTTGATACTCAACAAATTTGAGTCTAAACATGTAAAGACCACTAGGGCTAAGATGAGGATAGGAAAACACAAGAGAGACTGTAACGAAACCTAGATCTCTCCTGGAGAATCCTCCTGGATCTAGGCCCCCAAGCCATGCCAATGTGACAGCAAGAGGAGAAGAGCTAATCAGGTAACCTAGACCAAGTCGTCGACGGAATAATCACTACCTCAATATATAGAGAGTAGGAGCCTGTGCATGAGCACATGCAATCCCCATGCAGGTCAACTATAAATAGGTCACAGCTCTACATGCATACCTCCTGCCTATATTCACATGTACATGCACTACTCCATATGTCTCAATTAGAGTGTATGGGTCCTCTCAAGCTTACTAGTGACCGATTGGCCTCGACATGGAATAAAATCTAGGCGTGACCAATAAACTCGAACACTTGAGGGCCGGCCTGCCATATTAGGACTATTCCAAGTCCTTAACCGAATATGGCCATAACATTCTTCCTCCCTTAAACAGGTTCTGTCCTCAGAACGGGAAAAAGAAAACATGAAACTATTTTTTAAACTTCCAATTCTTTCCCATGAATCATTATTCTTAGTCCAATCTTTCCATCTGAATAAGCACTCAGAGATGCAACAATTTTTTAATTGCTTGCCTCTCTACCCATGAATACCAATTCAAATTCCAAAAGATACACTAAGCTATAAATCTTCCAAATGGGTTGATCTACTCCAAAACAAAAGTTCATCACCTTCATGTAATCCTAATTACATGAACCACTGGGTGAATTAACTTCTTTATTTCAGACATCAAGTCCAAAAGCTAAAGAAATTCCATGTCAATTTCTTGTAGAAAATAAGGCTTCTTGATACAAATATTCTTAGAATATCCAAATATTCTAAAATACCACAATTCAGTCATCTAAAATCTCTAGGAGATCCATCAAGCCTCAGACAATCATAACTCAAACCAGAGTACTGCAGTTACTCTAATGAGTTAACAGCCCCATTTCTAGCATCATATGCAAGAAATCAGCATCTATCCGTATCTTGATAGATTTATCTGTCTCCTACAAAACTGGAGATTTAGACTGAAATTTGTACGCAAGCACTTATAAACTACAATCTGTAAAGTAAGCAAATTCCTCATAAGTAAGCAATTACTTAATGAAATTGCCTGTGAGATCCACACAATCTCAAGTATGTGCTCGAGTAAGGAAATTTAGAGTTTAACCAATAGATCTAAATCCTTAACTCACCCAATTGATCAAGAATTGCTCATTATCTTAAGAATCTTCACATTTCCTTATAATCTTCAAATGACCTTTAAGTATCAATTTATGATCCATCAATCATAAGCATTTAGAATCTTATGATTCGTCAATCATAATTCTCAGGATTCTCAAACAATACTTAATCACTGAAAGATATTGGAGTATATGCACAACATACAACTCAGGAAATATAAGAATCATTCTGAAATCTTTTCCACAAGGAAAAATACTGGATTTCAAGAATTTTCTTCCAATTCGATTCTTAATCAGATTATGAGTTCCAAATTCTACAATCATCCAAGTAATTAAAGACTATTATAACATTCATCTTTAACAATATAAACTTTATACAATCTCCTAGAACAACATCTAGAGATTACAAAGTTCTGCTGAATTCCCAAAATTCAGTTTACCATTCTTTGCACCATTAGGATCCGGTATCCAATTGAGCTCTCTGGGGTACTATCACTAATGAATCAAGTCTATTACTCAACTGAGAAATACTCATCCAAGAAATCAGTATCCTATGCACACAATTCCTTAATGAATCTGAATGACTCATAAATTATGTGTCTTACAAGCAATACACGCAAAACAAACAGTTTCCGATGAATTCTCTTCACACTCTCCGTTTTACCAATTAACTTCCACAGGAGTAAATCAATTACTCAAGTTAATTGCTCATGATTTAGAAATCTTAAATGTCTAGGTGCAGACCTTATCCATACTAGTATAGCACCACATTTTAAGTTAACCAATAGATCTATCAGAACAGATATGGTAACCTTGCAAGTAATTGTAAAACACAATACTTGATCACATGTTTATGTTCAACTACTAGGTTAAGTGCACCAGATAACCTTAGTAACCAGGAATACATAGTAGATCCACACAAGATTAATCGTGCACATATGAGAATAATCTCACTATGACCCAGTACATAAACACATATATCATTAACTGGCATATTCTTCCAAAATTTGCATATGTTACTCACATATCTCAGTGAGAATCTTGTAACTCAGCTACAGAAGATTCTATTTCTCTTGAGTAAATAACATATCTGGGAAATCTCTGAAGTGAATAATTCCACATCACAAGTTTTCCAACCATCATACTTTTATCAACAAAATTCCTTCAACCAATCAACCTACTTCAGATCTTAGTGCACAAACTAAGATTAGGCTGACTTATACAGACATTTTTGGACAAAAGGTTCAGATTAAAGCTTTATTCCACTGATCCAATCCATAACTAAATGGTACTTGGTAGCCAATCAGTGAATTTTAATTCAATCTTTACCACTACTTCCCATATTCATGAATATCTCATAGCTCAAAAACCCCCAAATCTCCTCTAGTTCCAGATTATTCAAAATAATCACTATAGATTTTCTCTATTCCACTGGATAGTTCCACCATTGCACACAAACTGGATTCCACAAAAGAAATCTATGCAACTGGTTAATCCCATGAAAGTCTTATTCCTATCATTTTCTTCTCCCCCTTTTAAATGAATTTTCATAATTTCAATCAAAAAGTTCCCAGGAGACAACGTATAAGATATCAAAGATTCGAAAAAAGTTGTAATGAGTATTGAATATTATTACAAACTGGACTTTTTCCTTTAAAATCATAAAATATCTTATCTAGAGTGATAGAAACATTGCTCCCAATAATCAACTATCAAATAGAGATAATAATTTGGGTTCAGGAAGTCTAAATTTCAATTAATCAATTGAAAACATCAATTGATTCTGAGGAAACTCAGCATCACAAGGAGCGTCATCCTCAATAGCAGCACGTAATAAACTGACATGGAATACATCACAGGCGCGTTGGAAGCAGGAAGCTATAAGTGATATGTAACTGGACTAAGAACCTCCAAAATGCGATAAGGCCCATAATAACGTGGTGCAAGCTTCTCAGTAGAAGCATGGCCCTGGACAAAATGATGACGTGCAAACCCTAGGCGTAGATAAACCATATCTCCAAGCTGAAACTCAACATGGCGGTGGTGACGATCAACTGAGGTCTGATAACGCTGCTGAACATGCTGTAAATGAGAACTGGACCGAGTAATAAGCTCTCGAGCACCAAGGTATCCAAAAAGCCCGAGAAGGTAGAACTGCATCAGCACCAGGAAGCCAATAAGGAAATTGGAAAAGAGATGGACACTCATCACGAATAGCTGCATGATACACGTAACCATCAACCATATGTGCAAGGTGCCCCAAGAAAAGATAGCAGCATCAAAAGACTTGCACCAAGGAGATCATCCTGACAAAGGATAGCTTAAAATGGAGAAATATGCACCAACATGGTCAAAAGCCCAAGGTATCCATAGGGCCCATAAATGAGAAGTACCAATGGCATACGGTACCCTCAAGGCCCATATCACGAGAAGAGCAGCATGCCAAAAGCTCCAGAAGGTCCAAGAAATCAATGCATCATCTAAAAAGACATGATGCATGAAAATAGTAGCAACAAATCTAGAAATAGTAGAGGCCCCAACTGACAAACTGTAGCCAAAAAAATCATCCAGAAAGGCCTCATATGGACATACCAATCCATCATAGGATACACCAAAAAAAAATGGAGAATCGGATGACCCATCAGAACTGGCCGCAAGTGTAATCCCAAAGTACACACCAGGCGCACAAGTGAGGAATAGAAGAAATACACTAGAACGAGGAACAGGTTCCGCAACATCAGTAGCAAGCATCGGAGCAATATCCACGTGTAGCTGGGAATGAGTATCAAAGCACATATGCGCAACACTGAAGTATATGGCGGCAACATCCCCAAAAACTATCCAAGAGAGGAGAAGGAATTCTCTCAAGGTACCCTAATGGTCTTGAAACACCAGAATAAAGTGGCAACTCAACATCGGAGACCAAGCGATATGGAGCAACCTGAAATGACAAGGAACCTGAAGATCACCTAGACAAACAGTAGCTGGAACGGAGGCAATAACCCAAGCCAACAGGATATGCCAAGCCTGACAATGAGCAACAATCCAAGGAACAGATAGAGAGCCACATGCATAATCATAGAGATATCTGCACCATAGTCGACCAGTAATATGGAAAAACCAGCACCAATCAACAGGTCCAAATGAAAACCAAGCTATATGTAATAACCAGGAATGCCATATATCCATAGCATCGGCATGGACTGCAGCAAACCTATATGTAGAAACACTAGGAGACGGAAGGATGTCCATGTACTCATCTAGAAAGATCCCAGCATATAAATACCCTACATAAGTAATAGTGACCATCTGGCAAATATCCTCGGATGAAAAATGTGTAATAGTAAGGGCCAAAGGCGCATGAATAATGTCAGGAACCGTAGAAATATCATGAGACAGATCACAAACCTCAAGCAGAGATCCAAAACATGAACCAAAACATAAAATAATATTGATGTCCATACAATAATAGTAAGATACTATATTTCACACGTGTGGATCTAGAAATAGCATTTAATAAGCATTCCACACATAGAATTGCAAGATATCACAAGTATAGTGCACCAATGGATAGTAGAACCCAAGAGAACCATGTATATGCATGATGAGAGAGAGAGAGAGAGAGAGAGAGAGAGAATCCTCTCTTCCCACGAGTTACAACCTTTTATAATAGGTCCAAAGGCTAAGTTTAAACTTTGGTTTCCCTCCATAATGAAAACCCTACTATTATTGTGACTACATTCAATGTTTCTGCTACTCAAATTTGAATCTACTAAAACTCGTGTAGTATGATTTCCCACACTTTTCAAAAGTGTTTATTCAAATTCTTTTAGACTAGTACAACTTTGAAATGTCAAACTCTAAGTCTAATATGAAATTGGCCTCAATTGCCACATAAACAAATGTAGCAAATTTGACTACACTAGTTGAAATCTCTCAAAATCAATATCTTGCTTGTTGCCTCCACTCAAAATGATACCATTTACATATATTAGAAGGATAGTAACATGATTTCCAACAAATCTGTTGTAAAGTAAATGATCATATTCACTCATCATGAAATTTTGTGAAAGTAAAAAAGAGTTAAGCTTAGCATACCAACTCCTTGGTGCTTGCTTAAGACCATACAAACTCTTTTGTACAAAACAAACATGATTTGGCTTGCCATGTGAAATGTAGCCCTCGGGTTGCTCCATAAACACCTTCTCCTCAAGATCACCATTCAAGAATGCATTTTTAATGTCCAATTTCCATAGATCCCATCCAAAAAGTGGATCAAGTGAAATAATGACTCTCAAGTACTTACCATCTTTGCCATGGGTGCAAAGGTCTCATCATAGTCAATTTCATATTCTTGTGCATAATATCCTTTTGCCACCAACCTTGTCTTGTACTTGTTGATTGTTTGATCTTGGTTTTTCTTCACTTTGAAGATCCATTTGCATCCACTAGCCTTCTTTTCCTTTGGAAGTTCCACCAATCTCCATGTTTCATTCTTCATAAGAGCTTGATACTCAACATCCATTGCTTGGATCGTGTGAAATACAATAGCTTATTGTTTTTGTACGGACAACAACTTCATCATATCTTATGTTTGATGTTTGATCAGGTTCTTAGTGATTTTGCATCTCTTTCTTTAAGTAGATATTGATTTCTCCACATTGGCAAGATTGGTAGATTTGATCTATTTCTAACCAAAGATCAGGTTATGGAATTGGATCTTAAATGATCTGAAATTCTTCACATTAAACACAATATGATGAACTTTTTCCAGCACCTAAGATTGAAAAACACTCTTGAAAAATCTAGCAACCTGAAAATCAAGAGATCCTATCAAATTTAGAGTTTCATAAAAAATGCAAAATATTGAATCAAGCAAAATCTACATGCAGCGCTTATCAACGCTATTGTTTTATGGTTTGATCGTTGTTTTACAGCACTAATATACAAATTTGCTATTGTTACATTTTTTTACATTCTTGTTGAATGTTAAGTAACTCTCACTCTTCTTCCACAATGTCACAGACAAGGAAATGTATGGCTGTCCTTGACGCCTAATTGTAATTACATTCCTTTATATCAGAATATCTGGATTAGTGAATTGCATGGCTATCTTTGACGCCTAATAGTTTTTGCAATTTATCTGAACGGTTGTCTAAGACACCTACACTGATACTCTCATCAAAAGCAGCTCTTTAATATCTGTTCTCCAAGTAATCCAATATCCTTTAATAGGAATTTATTTTATCAGTTGGCATCAACATCGAAGCCAATATATTGTGAAAAAATCAACTAGTTTAGTGATCTATTTTGGCAATTTTGAGACCAACATGAAATTTCAACTTAGAGATAGATTTATGTTTGTCAATAAAGGCCTAAATAGTGTTTGTACTATTCTAGGCAAGTAGATAAATGTATGAGGTCAAATTTGGACCCATTCTAATTGGCTATATTTCATACATTGCATCTAGACTAGAATTTCTAGGTTTTTTTATGAAGTACCAAGAAGTTACCATTTAGGACAAGTTTAGGGCAACTGGCCAAACGACATTTAGCAGTTATAAATAGCAGTACCGGCATGGAAAAAGTATATTTTTATTCTCATTTTATGTAGAGAATTCATCTTTTTTGATTCTATGTCTATCTCATGTGTATTTTGTGAGAGACTTCAACTAGTTTAGTCTAGTTTATTCATATTTTGGTTAATTGTCAATAAGAGGCCAAAACTCATTTTAGACTTAGAGACAAACTTTTTGAAGTTATATTAGTTTAAAATACATTCAATAAACACTTTTGGAAAGTGTGAAAAAGTTGGTAGTCGAGTTTGAGAGAGATTCAAATTTGAACTTTGGGTACATTGAATCGAGACCCAAAAATAGTAGGGTTTACATTTTGGAGGGAAAGCCAAGTGGCCAAATAGCGTTTGAAAACTCTATAAAAGGATGTAACTCGTGGAGAGACACATCTTCTCTCTTCTCTCTCTCATTTCATCATTATACATGGTTCTCTTTGGGTTCTACTACTCATTGGTGCACTATCTTGGTGTTATCTTGCAATCTTGTGTGTAGAATGATCGTTTATTGCTATTTTCGGTTCCACACGTGTGAAATACAGTAGGCTACTGTAATTGTTCGGACAACAAACATATTTTATATTTTGGTTCATGTTTGATCAATATCTCTTAGAGCTTGCATCTCATTTTGTATGTAGATGCTGATTTTTCTACATTGGCAGGATTGTTGGTTTGCTCCTTATTGTAACCAAAGATTTGGGACTTGGATTGGACCTTGAATGATCTGAAATCCTTCACATGGTATCAGAGCTCTTGTGTTTCAGGTTATGAAAGGATCAGACATCTTTAGCAAGGATTTGGAGGAGTTACCAATGCTAGAGCATGCTAGATTGATTTCTACTCAAAAATCAGCATTTTTGCATGTGTAGAATTGATCTTTTCTAGGTCAAAACTCAATATAGGGTTATATACTTGATAAATTCTGATTTCACACTTGGCTTACTGGAATTAGATGATTTTTGGTGCATTAGGAAGGTCTCATTGGAGTCTACAAGAAGATATACCAAGTTTCTAGAAATTGCATGTAGAATTTGAGATATTCAATTTTTTGTGATTTTGTCAAAACCCTAATTTTGATTGGATCTCTAGTTTGTGAGGTTACTGAACTTCATTTGAGTGTGTTTCAATCTTAGGAAGTGGCAAAAATCATTAGATTGAGGATAGATCATAGGTTGATCAAGATTTCACTATTCTATGTGTTGATTTTCTAGTTAGAAGTGCTAGAAGAGATTTGAGAGGTTCCATATCTTTGTGATTTCTTCTTGAGTTACTTTTTTGACATTCAAGAGAGTGCTTTGTGCATTGGAACAAGTTGAAAGAGAAGATCAGGTCACTTCAACATGTCTACAAGTGGTGGATTTATGTTGGAGAGCAATGATAGGCTTACCTCAATCAACTATTCTACTTGGAAGGTGAGGATGGAGTCCTTATTGGAGATGAATGAGTTGATGGAGATTGTTGCAGGTGTGGAGGAGAGACCTCAAACACCTCAAGATCAAGTGAGGTATGACAAGAGAGCAAAGAAAGCTCTACACATGATTAAGATGAATGTTACCAATGAACTTCTCAAGGAAGTTGGTAAGTGCACATCATCTTTGGAGGCTTGGGAAGCTTTGAAGAAGCTTTATGAATCCAAGTCTACATCAAGAGTGCTTACTCTTAGGAGGCAAATTTTTCAAAGTTTGCAAAAGAAGGAAGAGAGTACTCATGCTTTTGTTTTGAGGGTTAAAGCATTCAATGATGAGTTAGCATGTATTGATGAAAGCATTAAGGAGGTAGAACTTGTTCAAGTTATACTTAATGGCTTGTTGGATGATCATGCTAATCTTGTTCAAAGTTTTGCTATTCAAAAGACTTTGCCAAGTATTGTGGATTTTCAAGAGATCTTGGTGAATGAGGAGTATAGGCTTCAATCAAGAGGAGGTGGATCTACATCGACATCTCATTATGAAGAGGATGCTATGTTCATCAAAGGCAAGTTCAAGGGCAAAAGGCGAAGGCAAGTGGTCTAAAGGGCAAGATCAAGGTGAGACTTCTTCTTTTGGAAAAAAGAAAGATAAGTCTAAGTTGAAATGCTTTTATTGTGGAATCAAAGGGCATTTTGCAAATGAATGTTTGAAGAAGCAAAGAGATGAAGGTAGCAAGCAAATCAACTTTACTACTAATGATGAGGGTCTAGGTGGTGGTGATTCTATTTTGATGTGTTCATCAAGTCCAATATCAAGTGAAGGTGACAAAGATTCATGGTGGATTGATAGTGGAGCTAGCTCACACATGACTAGTCACAAGGAGTTCTTTACTTCTTTGGTCACTTATGATGGAGCCAAGAAAGCAATTCACATGGCCAATGGTGGTGAGTGTGTGATTGAAGGTATTGGTTCAATTCCTATTTGTCTCTCTACTAATAGGAAAGCAAGATTTGATGGTGTTCTTTACATTCCTTCACTTTCAAAGAATTTGCTAAGTGTTGGTCAAATGATAAAGAAAGGATACATGGTAAAGTTTGGTGGTGATGCTTGTTTCATTACAAAGGAAGAAATCTTGGTTGCTAGGGGCAATAGACAAGGTAAACTTTTCAAGCTTGATGCTTTTGTTATGGCTAACAAAAAGGATGGAATGGAAAAGGAGATTGGTCTCAACTTTCCAAAGTTACCTTTTAGCATCAATAAGATTGGTGGATCTTATGCAAAGTCTAACAAGCTTCCTTATGCTAGATCTAGGTCAAGATCTAATATGCTTCTTGGAGATGTTCATGTTTGTGCTAACTTGGCTAGTCTTGAGGATAATGATGGTGTTTCAAAGGTTCTTCATGGAAAGTGCAAGCATGAAAAAGGTAAAGAAAGATCTAACTTCATCAATGGAGGTGAAGGTTCTTCCTTGGAAAAGATTGTTGCTAATGATTTCTTTGATCATATGGAAAAAGATGTTGCTAGGTGCATTCATGAAGGAGGTGGTTATTCTACATTCTTTTGTGATGAGTCCAAGAAAGTCATTTTTGCAGCAAGTGGAGTCACATTTCTTCATAAAGAAAGTAGATCAAATGGTTCTATCAAGAGACTTGGTGAGGAAGATAGTCACAAGTCAAGAAGAAGAGAAGCATGTGAAGAGTTCAAAGTAGGATGTACTTTGAATGATGTCATTGTGAATGATAATGAGGAAGAATCATTATCATATGAGTCATTACCTAAAACATTGAGTAGAAGTTCTTGTTTGAAAAAAGAGAGTACTTCAATCATCCTTATGTTGAAGGTACTAATCATATTTTTCATGGCTTCTAATGTTTTTGAGGTTTCTACTTCTTATGATGAAATCATTAAGAGGGAGTCTTATGAAGGAAAGAGAAATGGAAGATTGGTTCTTGGGAAGATCCAAGGCATGGATCTCACATCTCTTCATCAACTCAAAGGATTCTATGATTGTGAATTGATCACTCATGATCGAGATGGCAAAAGGTTGGTTGGAGAAGACTACATGGAACAAATCGAGAGGCAATTTTTTCAAGACAAGGGAGATCTCATTGGTGAGCTTATTGAGGTTTGTTATGGACTCAAGAAGGCTGGATTTATTAGGTTTGATACTCATCTTTACCTACTCTACTTCATGTTGGATGGAAAGTTTGGAATCTATTTTTTGATTTATGATGGTGATATTGGTGACATTGTTTTCACTAACCTTTATGGAAGATCGAGATCAAGCATTGATGAGATCTTGTTGGATCTGGATCATATGTTCGAGAGGGAGTATTTACAAAGGTTCAGGTCTGAATATATTCATATCTTTGATGACCAAGAGAAAGGTAAGCAAGTGGAAGCGACTCATTTTGCCTTACTCACATGTTTTGGAGAATTTTCTTGTGTAGATGATGCTATGCAAGTGGATATTGGTTCTCATGGTTTTCATACTGGAAAAGCAAGTAATGGATCTGGAAAACAAAGTTTTTTCAATGACTTTGATGGTCAAGAGGAAGATCAAGAGGTTGGTCTCAAAGGGCTTCAACGACACAAAAGAAAAGGTGGCAATTTGGAGCTAGTCAAGAGCATCAAAGGAAAGTTATTTGGCAAAGATGTTATGGATCTGTTTTTGCAGCTTATTGAAGACTCAAGTAAGGCAAAGGAGCAGCAAGGAAGTGTTGTTCAAGTTTACTTTACTTGTTCTATCTCATGTTTGAGCTATTTCATGTGAATGTGTGCAAATTGTCAAGATATGGACAAACTAGCTACATTGTCTTGCAATATCTTATTTTTGAAGTTGTACTAGCATTCTTGGCTGGTTTTGCTGATAGAAATGAAGCTATTGGAGGTTCATTATGTCACTCACTCATGGCCAAGTCATCAAGTTTTGATGATATCTTGTGGCAAGATGGAGATGGAGGCTCATTCATGGAGTTTTATGGTGGAGACATACCAAGAAAGGACAAAGTTGGAGGAGACAAGCAAGCAAATGGTCATCACTCACATTTATTGTTTGGTTGCTGTAATTTTCCAGAGAGTTCAAAGTTTGAAACATGGAGGAATCATTTCATTCACATTCTATTTGGTTCTTCATGTTCTAGTTATATCTTGATGTGTAAAATTGATGTAAGAAATAGTGAAGCATCCAATAAACTCTACGAGGATTTGGAGGTGTTGTTAGCTCAAATCAAGCATTTTCAGCTATAGAGATTGGATCTTTGTGATCTAAAAGTCATTTTAGGTCAAATCACTTGTAGATGACCAATTTTTGAAACCACTCATTAGAATGTGGAGACAAAAATTGCTCGTGGCAAAGGATGATACATTGTAATAGATGATATAGCAAGATTCTATCCTACTAACAAAAACAAGACAATAGCTATCGCTCTGAATATTTACTCTCTCTCTCTCTCTCTCTCTCTCTCTCTCTCTCTCTCTCTCTCTCTCTCTCTCTCTCTCTCTCTCTCTCTCTCTCTCTCTCTCTCTCTCTCTCTCTCCCTCCCTCCCTCCCTCCCTCCCTCCCTCCCTCCCTCCCTCCCTCCCTCCCTCCCTCCCTCCCTCCCTCCCTCCCTCCCTCTCTCTCTCTCTCTCTCTCTCTCTCTCTCTCTCTCTCTCTCTCTCTCTCTCTCTCTCTCTTCAATCGCTCATTTACTTATATAGCAATTGGAAGATCTTGCATTATTCTATCTTGGCATTTACAAGATCCCTTAACAGCTGATTCTAACTGACTAATTAGAACAATTATTACTGGAGCATGAAGATGTAGACAATCTGTACTTGGAATCTTGTGTGTTTCTGCAAAGTGTCATCTTTTTCACATTTTATGCGAAGTAGTGTCGCATTTCTGGAAGTGTCTGAAATGGCCTAAAAACTGAGTTAACAAAAGTGTCGCAAAACACTCAGCTGTTCAGGATGGCCCGAAGGTGACAAGGGCAACATTGTCGAGTTTTTTGCCCATGGAAATTCTTGAGTAAAAATGCAGACTGTAGCGACAATCAGTGCAAGAATGCAGACTGTTGAAAAAAAGTTCATTTTGTGCAGACTACTTGAGAGAGTGATTTACATGAAAAGGAAGGAGGGCAGTCAGGATGAGTAGGAGTAAGATTAAACTCCAACACTCTCCATTAAGCTTACTACTATGAATCTGAACTACAATTGAGATTTATCATATCTACTAAAGTAGAATGTTTATCTCTAGACAATGGCTTTGTCAAAATATCAGCCAACATGTTGTCTGTATGATAGTAACTTAACACAACATCTTGACTCTGAATCTTCTCTCTAAGAGAATGAAACTGAACTTCTATATGCTTAGTTCTATTATGAGTTCGTGAGTTTAGAGATAGAGCTATGCAGCTCTGATTGTCGCACTGGAGTATGGTTGGACCAATATGTGGGAATTGTAGATCCTGTAGTAGCCTTCTTAGCCAAATTATCTCCTTCACTACTGATGTAGCTGCAATGTATTCGGATTCTATTGAGGACAATGAGATGCATTTTTGCTTTCTGCTGTTCCATGAAATGGGTCCTCTTGCAAGGAAACAAATATATCTTGATGTGTATTTCTTGGTATCCATGTCTCCTGCCCAATCTGAATCTAAACAGGTGACTAGAGTGAGTGCAACTTCTATATTAACATTATAGCTCAAAGCATAGTGCTTCATAGCTTGAATGTACTTCAGTATTCTTTGTAGAGCCTTCCAATGTTGTAGGCCTGGATTGGACATATATTGAGATAATGTGCTCATCGCATATGCTAGATCAGGTCGTGTGAAGATCATATAATACATTATAGATCCTATGACAGATTGATAAGGATACCTACACATTTCTTGCTGATCTGCTTGAGTTCTAGGGCACATGTCTTTAGATAGCTTGGACCCTGGATCCATGGGTGTGTCTATCGGTTTGCAGTCCTCCATGCCCTAACTACGAAGTACATTGGTTAGATAAGACTCTTGGCTTATAGTGATCCTTCTGCTTGTGCAATCTTTGCTAATCTCCATATCGAGAAGGTAATGAACTGGGCCTAAATCAGTCATCTCAAATTTTAATGAAAGCAGAGATTTGGTTTCCTGTAATAACTGATTTGAATTGTTGATAATTAAGGAATCATCAACGTATTAATACTATTATAACATAGCTTGACCCTTTACGCTTGAGATATACATTAGAGTCTACGGAACAAGAAGTAAAATTATGCTATAACAAGAAGTGATTGATTCTGTCATACCAGGCCCTGGGAGCTTGCTTGAGACCATATAATGCCTTATATACCAAATGCTCTTTGCCTTGAAGGATGTAGCCTTCTGGTTGATAAATGGATATGTCTTCTTGTATATATCCATGAAGGAATGCTGTTTGGATGTCCATCTGGTGAATGTCCAGATCTTCTGTAGCAACTATAGCCAACAAGGTGCGAATAGATTGAGGCTTTACCACTGGACTAAAGGTGTCAGTGTAATCTATTCCATAAACTTGCTCAAATCCTTTAACCACTAATCGAGCTTTCCATCTGGCTTAAGATTTAGCTTGAAGATCCATTTAGAGTCAATAGGCTTTATACCTGCAGGAGGATTGACAAGACTCCAGGTCTTGTTCTTCATCAAGGAATGATACTCAGCATCCATGGCAGCTTTCCATTCGTCTTCATTGGGCATTGACAGTGTTTCTGCAACCGTGCCAGGTTCATCATAATTGATGAACGCTTGAGGGACAAAACGATCAGGTTGCTGTCGTTGTCTTGCAGACCTTCAAACTGCAAGTGCTTGAGTGGATGTTTCTCTTGGGTAGATGACAGGGACAGCTTTAGCTTGTGGTTGAATAGTTGTGGGTCGATGCCTATCAATGGAGAGTGGAGCTGTTGTAGCAGATTCCTGCATTTGCTGCTTCTGCTTAAAATCATGGAATTTGTCTTCAAGGAAGACAACGTTGCGATGACTTGTCTCAACATCATAAATGCAATAAGCCTTGTGTGACATTGAATAGCCAATAAAAATATACTGGGTCTAGTTTCTTCCTCAGATCAGATGGTATTTGAGTATAACATAGGCATCCAAATACACGTAAGTTTTTCAGACTTGGTTTGTAGCCGTAGTAGGCTTAGGCTTCAAACAATGTCTTGGAGTTGACTGCCTTCATGCTGAAATAATTTTGCAGATAGAAGGTTATAGAAATTGCTTCAGCCCAAAAATTCTTGGGTAGTTGAGCATTGACAGTCATGGATCATGAGTCATGGATCATGCAGCTTCCAATAGTGTTCGGTTCTTTTGCTCAGCTATGCCATTCTACTGTGGAGTGTAGTTGGTTGTGTGATGGTGCACGCCACATGATGATAAGTAGGCCGCCATTTCATTTGATAGGTACTCTCCCCTTGAATCAGACTACAGGGCCTTGATTCTCTGACCAGTCTGATTCTCAGCATATTGCTTGAATTCTTTGAAGCAGTTGAGTGCTTCTGACTTGTTCTTTATGAACATGATTCTAGTGACTCAAAAGTAGTCATCAATGAATGTGATAAAATATAGAGCTTGACCCAAAGAGAGTACGCTCATGGGACCACATAAGTCACTATGAATCAGTGACATAATGGACTTCGCTCTCCTGGCTTGTCCTCTTGAAAATTTTGTTCTAGGTTGCTTTCCTAGTAAACAGTTTTCACAAACAGTCTGATTAGCTGTAGAAACAACATTGATATTTATGTCTTTGACCATTTTGTTATGATGCATGTACAAGATTGAACGCATATTTAAGTGACCTAGTCTTTGATGCCAAACATGAGCATCTATACTACTCACAGAAAATGCATAATTGTGATTCAGAATATACAAATTTTTGTCTATGTGTAGAGAGGATTTCTTTTGAATTCCCATAAAAAATAGTACATCGACTAGCAGTAAACAAAGCTCTATAGGCTTGATCAATGATTTTGCTAATAGATAGTAAGTTCTTTGTTAACTTGGGTACGTAAAGTACACCATCTAACTATCTAGTGATGTCGTTAGAGAATTGAAGTTGAACATTGCCTTGGCCTTTGACTTTGTGGGAGCTAGAGTCACCAAAGAAAATGTACTTTGAATCTGTTGCTATGAGAGTAGAAAATAGGTTCTTACATGGTGTCATGTGTTGTGAAGCACCTGAATGAAGATACCACTGACAGGCATCTCTACTTGGCTGGTCGGGTACCATCAGCACCTTGTCATCTTCTTGGAAATTTTTGATAGAGTTAGAATCTCCATCTTGGTGCTGTTGCATCTTCTTCCTCACTTCATTGTGTTTGAGGATGCGACAATCCTTAATATTGTGATTGGATCTTTTGCAATACTTGCAAAAGAGTTTGGTCTTTGGTGGTTGTTGTTGACGACTGTGCTGCTGCTGTGATTGTTGTGTTGAATTTGGCTGTTCTGCCATCGTCTTCTTGTCCTTGAAGTTCTTCTTCTTGGACTGCTGCTTATTTGAGTACAATGCCATTGACTTGGTACTCGTTGTGGATAAGCTCTTTCTCTTGACCTCTTCTTGCAGTAAACTTGCTGTCAGCTTCTAGAGAGACAATGCAGGAGTATTGCTCAGAAGTAATACTAGGTTGTCGTAGGAGGATGGAAGAATGGTTGTTGGAGGGTTTGCGGATCCCAAGGCAACCCTAACCCTAGTTAATAAGTGAGAGGGATTTGGCACCCTGCGTGTGTAAGTCCAACCCGATGATCACATAGTTATTTGATTGATTAGTTAAAAGTTAATAAAGGACTTTAGGCCTTTTTGCGAGACTTTTAATGTCGCAGGGCCTAAATGTCAAGTTAGTGAATAAAGTTGGGTTTCCCTCCAATTTTGATGGTTCCCACACTTTTTTAAATCTGAATAAAAAGAGAGGCAAGACTGGACCAATAGGATTCAGAGGCTAGGGTCCTCCTCTCTACTATAAAAAAGGACCAACTCGAGTTGCTTCTGATGTTCATTTCCTCATTTCAATAAAGCAGATTGGTTCTCTTTAGAAATGGATTGATGAATGTCCTGTGCTGGATTTGAAGAATCTAACGATCTACTCCATGTTGGAGCCGCTTGGGAAAGTGAACAAAGAATATCACTCTGTCGATACAACATAGACAATTTTCTAAAGAAGCAGCCGTGATAGATGGTGGTTCAAGAGTTAACCTGATTTCTACAAAGCTATGTACAAAATGGGGCCTTACAAAGAGTAAGCCTGCTATTTTGCTATTAAGCTAGCTGATCAAACGACAGTTCGTCCACGAGGAATGGTGGAAGATATACCTGTCAGGATTGCAGGAGTACAGTTCGTCATTACTTTCGTCGTGATGGACTTACCAGAAGCACCAAATGTCTACCGAGGTCTCTTAGGACGTCCATGGTTACGAGTTGCGCAAGTAACTCATAATTGGGGTACCGGAAAAATCACTTTTGAAAATCGTGAACGTACAGTTAAAGTTGATCCTACGACTTGGACTATCAAGCCAGTGGTTCAAAAAGCGGATGACGATTCATCAACAACGGATCACACTTGTGATCGACTAGAAAAAAAAAATTGGGAGTTCACTACGATTCTCAAACGGATACTGTCAATTGGAACGAAGCTCTTGCAACAATTGGTTGTACAGCAGAATATATGTGTCAACAAGATATTCAATCAGAGATGAAGGAGATTTCCTTATTAGATCGAACTTTGGATACGCCAAACACATTTCCACTAAATGTGCTGAATGTAGCCTGGATATCAACAGAACCTTTACCAGATCCAATTGAGGATGATCTCATACCAGTGAGCCATGCCTTAACTTATGATGGCAATGCAGAACTTACAGATGAACAGATTCTACATCATATGGATCCGACCAGATTTGGAGTGCGTAATGAATCTGTGTGAATCTCAAAGCATTGAATAAAGTGACACAGAAGGATCACTTTCCGTTACCTTTTACTGAAAGCATTTTGGATCGCCTTGCTGGAGCAGAAGCTTATAGTTTCCTAGATGGATTTAGTGGTTACAACCAGGTTAAGATTGCACCTGCCGATCGCCACAAAACTGCTTTTGCAACAGAATGGGACACCTATGCTGACAAAGTAATGCCGTTTGGACTCTGTAATGCACCAAGTTCATTCCAAAGAATAATGCAATTTGCCTTTAAAGATTATCTGCAGAAATTTCTTGAAATTTACTTGGACAACTTGGGAGTTCATAGTACAGATACAGACCACCTAGATCGATTGGAGAAAGTATTTTAAAGATGCCGCAAATATCAGATTTCTCTAAATCTAGAAAAATGCCAGATATGGATCTCGCACGGAGTTGTGCTTGGACATGTGATATCAAGACATGGTATTGCCACCGATTATTCTAAGATCAAAGTTATTGTGGAATTGCCACCGCCAACAACAATTTGAGGAGTTTATGTGTTTATGGGTCATGCGAACTAGTATCAAATTTTTATTATCTTCTTTGCGGATTTAGCACGACCTATATACAAACTAACTATTGTTCCTATTTGGACAGTAGAGACGTTAGAAGCCATAGAAAAATTAAAAAAAGCATTATCTTCAGCACCAATACTGCGTTCTCCAGATTGGACATTAGAGTTTCATGTTCATACGGATGCCTCAAAATACGCCATTGGGTCAGTTTTGACGTAGCCAGGTGACTATAAGAAGGATTATCCTATACGATTTGCAAGCAGACAACTTACAGATTTAGAGAAGAATTATTCAACAACAGAACGTAAAGCGCTAGCCATGATTGTTTCTGTTTGAAAATTTTGTCACTACCTCATGGAAACGCACTTTGCATTTTATGCGAATCATCAACCGTTACTTTACTTGGTAAATAAGACGTGTAATACTTGACGTATTGCAAGATGGTTATTATTATTGACTGAATTTGACTTTCGAATTGTGGTCAGAAAGGGGAAGCAACATTATTTAGCCGATTACGTTTCGCGAATTGAATCCGCACCAGTTAATACTGAAGTGGATGATGAACTACCAGATGCTGCGTTGTTCTATGTTGAAGCAGTACCTGAGTGGGCGACAGATATTGTTGAGTACCTGATGCTAGGACAACCGAATGACTCTTTGACAAAAGTACAGAAAAGACAATTGATTCATAAGGCTCAACCTTATCAATTAATTGCAGGGCAATTGTATCGTCGTGGATCAGATAATATTTTACAAAGATGTCTTTTATCGCATGAAGTACCAGATTTAATCATGTTTTCACATGATGGCATGGGTGGAGGACACTTCTCTACATATATTACTGTTCGCAAACTTTTACAATCTGGATGTTGGTGGGCTACGCTTCATAAGGACACAAAAAAATTTATTCAGACATGTGATGTCTGCCAGCGAGCACGGCGGCCTACTCGATAGAATTATAAACCTTTACATCCGATTTTATCGCAAGCACCATTTGAAAAAGGGGACTGGATTATGTTGGTCCTATTCATCCTGCTACGCAAGGATCTGAGGCCCGATACATTATCGTCGCAACTGATTATATAACCAAGTGGGTTGAAGCCAAAGCTGTCAAAGTGGCTGATGCAAAATCTACGGCCAAGTTTCTATATGAAAATATTATAATCAGATTTGGATGTCCGATCGAAATTGTCAGTGTTCGGGGTATACACTTTATTTATCAAACAATAAAGTGTTTACTGGAAGATTTTTTTGTTATACACAAATTTAGTACTCCCTATTATCCCAGAGGGAATGGCCAAGCTGAATCTTCCAATAAGATTCTCTGTACCATTATGACAAAGACAGTTGAAGTGAGTCGATCTGATTGGGAACATAAACTGTATGCAAGATTATGGGCATTCAGAACCGCTTACAAAAATAGTACAAATCAAACACCTTTTCAACTGGTTGATGGTCAAGATGCTGTTATGCCAATTGAATTTTTAATCCCATCTTTACGCATAGCAGCCACGGAACGATTAAATGATGATATGTCTTTACAACTCCGTCATGAAGCGTTGCACAAATTATGTGAAACCCGATTGATGGCAGTTCATGTCTTAGCAGCAGAGAAATCTCGCCGCAAGGCATGACACGATCATCGATTGCACAAGAAAGATCTGGAAGCAGGAGATCTTGTATTGATGTGCAAAACCAAGCTGATCAAGGGTAAGTTGAAGTTTACCGGGGAAGGCCCTATAAAGTGAAGGAACTCCTGAACTATGGAGCAGTAATTCTTGAGCACTTGGATGGAAAACGATTTGATACTTCGGTAAATGACAACTGATTACGCAAGTTTTGATAGCCTGCTCCACCAGTTCAACAAGCCTGATATCAATATATTTTAATTTTATTTGTTTTTCAATTTTTTGTTTTCAGTATTTAATTTGCTGACTTTTTTGAAAAAAGAAAGTTACACAAAAAAAAAAAATAAATAAAAAAAGACTGATGAGCAAAAGTCAGGAAGTCATCAGCTTAGGAAAAAGGAAGCACAGAATTTTTGATGTAAAATGCCTTAGAAAACCATTGTTTCGGGCAGATTTGGCCAATACAGTATCAGAAACTTTCGCTGAGCTCTCAGATTGTACATCCACCCTTGATTTATCTAAATTGAGGTGGGCGAAGGTTCCTGACAAGAGAAAATTCGATTTTTGAGTTAGGCGAATGTTCAGTGATATGCCATTTTGGGAACCTTTGTTGAGCATCATAACCTCATTATGAACCTTCGCCGATCTGCTAGATGATCTTAAAATGTCAAAATTAGGTTGTCCATAGGTTCAGATTGTGAAAAAATGCATTTATGATAGTACCTGGGCGAAGGTTTATCCTTCGCCAGCCCTGGAAAATGTTCGCTTGATAGGTTCAGATCCCTAGAGACCTTCGCCGAGATTTTTGTAGCCTATTTTTACAATACTGCACATGCTTGCAAATTTTTGTTCAGAATTGATCAGCCAAACTACTATTCAGTGTAACGGACCCACCAAATTCACTTATAAGTTGGCTGAATTTGATTCATTCCTCACTTGTGCTAGCGAAGCTCTTGCAAATTTTTCTTGCGACCAAAGCCTTCCAAAATTCCTGTATTGCCTTCTGATACACTTTCATGTGTTATAATTCCTTTCTGATCATCATGTCTTCTACCGATACTTCCCAGTCTCTGTGCTATACTATCCATCGTGATGTCCCATCTACAACGGACATCATGATTCTTCCTAGCACAAGGATGGTCACTTAGTGGATGACCCTTGCGGAGCCTCTACTCACTGCAATGGGTATTCATGAGAGAGCCTTTTCGGGTCGTATCAATATGGATTTCATCACTCTTGCCTTCAGTACGTGGAAGGAAGAGAAATCCAAATTCTATATCACTTTCCAGGGAGCCACACACAAGGTGCACGTCACTAAGGCCGCACTTGTAGCTTTAGGAATATCATCTAGTACGTAGGCCTCACCCAATCACAAGCATGCCAAACAGGCCATCAAGCCATTTATTGACCTCACCAATGATCTGCACTGGACTAATGATGGCTATTTTCTGGAAGCCATCACTGAGCCTTCCATCCACGCAGCTGCCCAACTATTGAATAATTTTCTGATGGTTGGCAACCTCAAGAAAGACCGCATCACATCTCAAATCCTTCACAAGATAGTGGAGTCCCACACTAAGTTGGCCAAAGCCCCTCTTGAACCATATAACTGGCTCAAGACTGTTTCTGGTGAGCTCAAGCGAGCTACTAAGGCCAATACTAAGCAGCAGTTCGCCGTTGGCTCTTTATTGTCCCTCTTAGCCGCTTCTCACCTAGAAAACAGAATCCATGGCTTCCACCTGGATTCTGTGCTTTCGGTTTACAAAGAAGCACCGACAAAATCATCTCATCAGGCCTCAAGTTCTCATAGTCGTCGTCAGCCACGCAATGAGATCATAATTTTTGACTCGCCTTTCGCGTCACGATTTCGCACTAGGCATACCTCGTCAGCTGCGCTTCCACCCCCTGCTGCTGTTCGCACTGAACTTCCCATTCCCCTCGGCTCTGATGCTTCCCTCGCCTCTGCTCCCATACAAGGATAGTCTGTGATCATTGGGCCTACCATTCCCATCACAGCTGCCCAGGCCGCCTCACCCCCACACACCAAAGCAACCTCACCCAACACACAGTTCTTCATGGATATGTTCGATGATTCCGACCCCCTTGGGGCCACCGAAATCTTTGAAATGCCCAAGAGCCCAGCGCCCTTTGAACCCCAATCCCCTGGAAGAGGATTCGGGCATATTCATGAATCTACTGTTGGTGTCGAAGATGCCAGTCAGCAACCACCCACACAGGATAGCCCAGCCACACTTCGGGTCGACACAGTTGTAAAGTCACCAAAGCAGTTTGACGCCACAATGCTTGAAGGGTTTGAAGAGGGGATACTTTTGAAGAAGAAGAGACTATGGCACCTATTCCATGCCTACCAAGGACAGTACCATCAGGTCCTCTTGCTGCTGCCACCTCCACGACCATAGATTCTGGTGATGCTCTAGGGTTGGTTTCAAGCCTTGGGCAAGTGATCCAGTCTATGCTGGATAAGAAGAAGGAAATGGAACAGAGGATCTCTGATCTAGGATCCAAAAACACTCTGATCAACAAGAAAATTGTCCAGCTGGATCGAGAGTTGAAGATAGCCAAACAACATGAAAAAAAGGTTGAAAGTGAAAAGAAATTGGCCCAGCAACAAGTTGATCGCTTGGAAACCTACATCAGCTCCTTGCAAAACGCCCTGACAACCGCACAAGATCAGGTAGATAAGGCAGTGCAAGATGTCAAGCAACAGGTGCAACTGCTGAAGGGGCAATTACAGATGGCCAAACAAGATCGCACACGGCTTCAAGGTGAATTGGATGCGACCACCCTTGAGCGTGATGCCTATCTGCAAACGCAAATACTCGATCATCTGGTCACACTGACGGAGATTGCGTATTTATTCAAGAAAGTGGAAACATACAAAGTGGCCCTTCAGGGATTCCAAGGCCGCTTTGATAGGTTCAAAGAAGCAGCTTTAGCCGAGTTGGCAAAGGCAAAAGAGACCATCACCGTCTATGAAAAAGTAGCCGCTCAAGTGTTGGAAGTTGGACCACAAATCTCCGTCTCGGTCATGCCACAATTCTCTCCTTCACGCCAAGAAGCTGTACAACTGGATATAGGGATTGATTCGAGCATGGACTAGGGGGGAGCTCTAGATCTAGCAGATCAACCGCCAACCATACCAGCAGTACAAGCGGGTCCATCCTCATCAAGGACAAGACATTTATTCAGAAGGCCCATCAACGTCGAGGACCAGATCCAGACCTTCTTAAAGCAACATCTGCATGAGTCCTCGCGTGGTGGATGGGTTCTGAAATTTAAGACTTCCGAGATCGAGGCCAGCAAATAATTGGACAAAATACCTGCACTGGGAGAGCAGTCGACATGGAGAATCACGATTTTTGAGAAAACTCCAAAATCAATTAGGAGTTTCGTCGCCAGCCCTCGCCAACTGCGGGTAGATCCTTATTACGTGCCAATGCCGCGAAGACATAAATGGAAAGATTTGGGATTGGCTATGGACAAAATCACCATCCATACGCCAAATTGGCCAACCATCCATCAGTCTTACAGCTGGAACATTTCAGTGGACTTCCACCGTGTCTTACAAGCATATCAGAGAGAGTATGTCCACTCTCCGAATCCAACGGTGCGACATCTGTCATATAGCTCTAAATACTGATAACGGTAACGACAATGTTTGCTAAAGATCTAACTCTATTGGCGTCAGTGGCTACCAAATGGGACGATTGCCTTTCTACTCTGGCATTCGATCCAAATAAGCCGATGGCCTCAGAGCAAATCAAAGATCAGTTGCCAATTGCTCAACTGTACTTCCGCTCAGCTATGAGGCTCTTGAGAATCCCGCTTCACCTCATGGACAACTGCCAAGTGGATTGCCAGAGCCCACCGTTGTTTCTTGCCACACAACTTGGATTTCAATACTGCACGCCTTGACTTTATGGAGAAGGTGTAGTATCATTTAATTAAAATTCGGCGCAAAGCCAATAAAAGTCCCCAATAACTGCATATTGCAGGTGTCGTGGGACCGCCACCAGTTTTGGTGGGGGATACTGTTGAAGGGTTTGTGGATCCCAAGACAACCCTAATCCTAGTTAATAAGTGAGAGGGATTTGGCACCCTGCGTGTGTAAGTCCAACCCGATGATCACATAGTTATTTGATTGATTAGTTAAAAGTTAATAAAGGACTTTAGGCCTTTTTGCGAGACTTTTAATGTCGCAGGGCCTAAATGTCAAGTTAGTGAATAAAGTTGGGTTTCCCTCCAATTTTGATGGTTCCCACACTTTTTTAAATTTGAATAAAAAGAGAGGCAAGAATGGACCAATAGGATTCAGAGGCTAGGGTCCTCCTCTCTACTATAAAAAGGGACCAACTCGAGTTGCTCCTGATGTTCATTTTCTCATTTCAATAAAGCAGATTGGTTCTCTTTAGAAATGGATTGATGAATGTCCTTGCTCTTCCTCTCTTTTCCTCCATTTCTCATGCTTTCTTTGGTGTTTGCTAATTGTTCGATTTGATCATTATTGGGATTGCTATTTCTTATGCTCTGGTGAGAGAGAAAAGGAGAGAGAGAAGAGTAAGTTTCTATCATTGTTGTGGATTTAGGGTTAATGGAAGTAGGGTTAATGGATGTAGTGTTAATGCTTAGTGTTAATGGATGTAGTGTTAGATCCTCCATTCATGTTGAAATCTGAACTATACTATCGCTCTCATGGGAACGAACCTACACGTGACGACTAACTCCGTCTCTTTGATGCTAGATTGACTAGATTTTGGATTCAGGTTAGGCAAGGAAAGAAACCCAATACAATGGCGAGAAGAGACATTGTTGAGTCTTCTTCTGAGATAGGAGAATCTATGGCAGCAAGTTGATTCAACAATTGTTTGAATTCGTTCAGGTGATCGCTGATTGAGGTGCCTTCGCTCATCTTGAGTGTAAGTACCTTCTCCCTCAGAAAGAGACGAGTCGATACATCTAAAGTCTCATAGATACTTGTTAGGATATCCCACACTTCTTTGGAGGTGCTGTTGTTTGATACGTGAGAAATCTGGGTGTCTTTCAGATTCAAGGATACAATGGCAAGTGCTTTGTCATCTTTTGCTTCCCATGTCGAGAGCAATTTATGTATTCCCTGTTAAGATCATCCTCATCTTGAATTTCCACATGTGGAAATAATCTCCGTTGAACTTGTTGATCAAACGGATCTCTGAGGTTGAACCTTCCATTACACAGACAAAATATGAACTAGCTCTGGAAAAACAAGAACATATTAGATTTCAATATATCTCGGACTCTAGTAACCCAGAAAATACCTCGTTATGATACCAATCTGTTGGCTTGGATGTTGATGCCAACTGATAAAATAAATTCCTATTAAAGGATCTCAGATTACTTGGAGAATGGATATTAAAGAGCTGCTTCTGATGAGAGTATCAGTGTAGGTGTCTTAGACAACCGTTCAGATAAATTGCGAAAACTATTAGGCGTCTAAGACAGCCATGCAATTCACTAATCCTGATATTTTGATATAAAGGAATGTAATTACAATTAGGCGTCAAGGACAGCCATACATTTCCTTGTTTGTGACATTGTGGAAGAAGAGTGAGAGTTACTTAACATTCAACAAGAATGTAAGAAAATGGAAAATAGCGAATCTGTACATTAGTGTTGTAAAACAACGATTAGAACAACTGAAAGACCAATTTTGGTCGTAGATCTCCGTATATCTCATGTATCATCCGACGAATCAACTTTTGAATCTCTCTCTCTCTCTCTCTCTCTCTCTCTCTCTCTCTCTCTCTCTCTCTCTCTCTCTCTCTCTCTCTCTCTCTCTCTCTCTCTCTCTCTCTCTCTCTCTCTCTCTCTCTCTCTCTCTCTCTTCAATCGCTCATTTACTTATATAGCAACTGGAAATCTTGCATTATTCTATCTTGGCATTTACAAGATCGCTTACAGTTGATTAATTGACTAATTAGAATAGTTATTATTGGAGCGTAAAGACATAGACAGTCTGTACTTGGAATCTTGTGTATTTCTGTAGAGTGTCATTTTTTTTGCATTTTTTTTTGCATTGTATGCAAAGCAGTGTCGCATTTATGGAAGTGTCTAAAATGGCGTAAAAATCGAGTTAACACAAGTGTCGCAAAACACTTAGTTGCTCAGGATAGTCTGAAGGTGACAAGGGCGACAATGTCGGATTTTTTGCCTATGGAAATTAGCGAAAATCAGTGCAAGAATGCAGACTGTTGAAAAAAAGTTCATTTTCTATAGACTACTTGAGAGAGTGATTTACATGAAAAGGAAGGAGGGCAGTTAGGATGAGTAGGGGTAAGATTAAACTCCAACAAATGAATGCATGAGGGACATAACAATCAGGCTCATGCCGATGTCGAGCATACCTTTGAATAATGGTCAGTTGATGAGATGATGATTCTCCTAACTATGCGACATGGGTATCTTCGATTGTTGTCAGAATAGTCGTAGGTCGAGGCCTGTCGATGGTAATTAGAGTCGTTGGAACGAACTCTTGCATTGGTTGCTTCTGCTTGAAGTCGTAAAATCTATCTTTGAGAAAGACGACATCTCGACTGTACTGATTGTAATTCGGCTTGATTCAGCATGTAGATCCGATAGGCTTTGTGCGATGTCGAGTATCCAATGAAGATACTTTTGTAGCTAACATGATCGAGCTTCTTTCACAGATAAGAAAGAATCTACATATAGCAAAAAAAACCAAACACTTGGAGATGCTTCAGACTTGGTTTGTATCCATGATAGGCTTCAAATGGAGTCTTTGAGTTGACTGCTTTAGTGCTTGAATAATTTTGTAGATACCAAGATGTTAAAATTGCTTTAGCCCAAAAACTCTTGGGTAACTAAGCACTTGACATCATTGATCGTGTTGCATTGAATAATGTTCAGTTCTTCCTCTCGGCTACTCCATTCTGTTGTGGTGTATAGCTGGTGGTGAACTGATGATGAATGCCGCATGATGATAAATAGTCAGACATTTTGTCTGACATATATCCCCCCCCACACACACACACTACCTTTGCGAAGGAACTTGAGCTTTTGACTAGTCAGTGTCTCAACAAACTACTTGAATTCTTTGAAGCAGTTGAATGTCTCAGACTTGTTCTTGATGAACACAATACTGGTGAATCTCAAATAGTCATCGATAAAAGTAATAAAGTATAGTGCTGAACCCAGAGAGGGAGTACTCATAGGGCCACACAGATCACTATGTATCAATTCTAGAATGGACTTAGCTCTAGTGGCTTGTCCCTTTGGGAATCTTGATCTAGGCTGTTTGCCTAGTAAGCACATCTCACAGACATGTCAAATGTCAGTGGAGGCAAGATTGATGTTTAAATCCTTACCTATACCATTTTGATGCATATACAAGATCGATCTCATATTTAGATGTCCTAATATTTCATGCCACAACTAAGCATTTGAACTACTCACATTGGTGGAATTGAGTCACCGAAGTAAATGTACTTCGAATCTGCTAGAGTGAGTTCTTCAAATAGGAATTTGCATGGAGTCATGTGATGAGAAGCACTGGAATCGAGATACTATAGAAGGGCATATCTACTTTTTTCATATTGTACCATTAGTAGTGTCGGGTCTTCACGAGAGGTTATGGTAGAATCAGATCCTCCATCATGTTATTGCATCTTCTTCTTTGCTTTGTTGTGCTTGAGAACTTGACAGTCCTTGATGTTGTGGTTGGTTCTCTTGCGATACTTACAAAAGAGCTTGGTTTTCAGTTTTTTGATGCTATCAAGCTGTTGTAGTTGCTGGTTTGAATCAGTTTGCTTAGCTTTAGTCTTCTTGTCCTTTCAAGTTCTCTTCTTTTGGGACTGTTGCTACCTCCAAGAAGATCGAATAGAGTGTGCACACAACCTTTGACAAAACCATTTCTACATCCATAGTAGAAATACATTACTAACCATAAAATCATGATCACTAACAAACTACGTCAAGCAACAACCACAATAAGATATGTTGCAGAAAGAAAAGTTAACAAAAACATATTTGTATAAGTCAAATATTTGATCAGATATCATGACATCAACAGAAGTAATCTAAATCGTAGCTAATCTACCACTCTTGTAATTTGTGATTAGTTGTAGATGTTTAATCTTTCTAATGTGGAAGTTACACGACGCGACACGAAAAAGTTCGCGAACTATATACTTTCTGTTTGATGCATAACACTGTAAGAAAGTCAGAAGACAAAAAATATAGAATACATGTCCGCCTGTGAGCGAGACAATTTTGTAGAGGATCTTTAGATCCAGAAGTCCGCTAATAAGCAAGACATTATTCATGAGAGAACTATATTTTCTCTCACGCCAATGCACTGTGTGGTCTGTCACACAGTGCTCAAAAAAATCAGAAGATCAATAGATAATATTGTAGTTGTTATGCACATATTAATCTGTATGATTGTATGATCTCGAATGCATTTTTTTCTGCTACTATTCGTGTATCTGATTCACTTATTTTGCACATTGGTTTGGTTTTTGTTGAATGCTATATTAATCTGTTAACGTAGATCAGCAGTGTCTATCTACACTTTTAAGGATTGTAAAAATGATATAGCCGGCAGTGACCAACGATCATATCTGAATTCCTGACGAACTGATTTTGTTCGCGAATGCTTTCGCTTTGTTTTCTCCTTCGTTTCGCTTCACAATCACTTGGCTATAAGCGTAAATCAATTTCAGAGCTCACTTAAGTTTCGTTTCATTTCATTTCGTCTTGTTTCGTTTTGTTTTGTCTCGTCTCGTTACAGAGACTGATTGATCTTTTTTCGCGAATTCTTCTCTTTCGTTTCGTTTCGCAATCTCTATGCTTCAAGCATGAATCAATGTCAGAGCTCATTTAAGTTTCGCTTCGCTTTGCTTTGCTTTGCTTCGCTTCGTTTCGTCTTCGTCTAGATTTTGTCTCGTTTCGTTTTGTTGTATTACAGAGCTTGATTGATCCAACACGAATTATTCTCGAACAGAAATAATTCGAGTTTCGCGAAAGTTTCGCGAATCATTCGAGAGACTTTTATTAGTTTGTCACCAGAGTTCTAGCTGGAATTTGCATTTTTTTGAGTGCATTTTTTGCATCATTTATGGGCTGTGGAGGAACATTGTATGCTTGCAGATTAATAGGTCGATATTGCATTGCAATAAATTGATCAAACAACATTGGATCTGGCCTTGAAGGGATGTGGTTTGTTTTTGTTTGTCCCTTCGTTTATTGTTTTTAGAATACGAGAACAAATTTTGTCGATTTTTTCACTAATTTAAAAAAGTTTGTAATGCAGAATCATTGTTTGCCCCTTTGCAAACAATGCTAGCTAACACTGATGAGGATGATGATGAGCATCTTGATGAGTGGGATTTTGATGACTTCTAAAAATGATATGTACAAGTTAGACATTTTTTAATTCGATTGGATGTGATTCGCTTATCCATGCGTTGCATAATCCAGTCATTTGCCATCTTATGTAGAGTCACTAGCAAAAGCAATGGGGAGAGAGTATTTTGTAAAAAGGTCCTTGAAAAAAAAGAGTGCTCATGCTTGTATTTATGTGGATGATGAGTGTGAGGATGAATAGACTATGGATGCAATGTACTTGAGCATTTGTTGTGCTGGCATGTGCTTTTGTTTTCAGATACCAATTTCCTAGACTTGATATATTTATGATTAGTTAGTTTACTTTCTGTTGCCATTTTCCTAGGCTCAACATACTTGGTTTATTTTGTACTGCCATTTTCAAAAGCATTGTTCAAAAAATTGGAGCATGTAGAATGAATAAATATCTATAAATCCATATGTAGTTTTATGAAAATTATTTTGCAAATCACAATAAGCTCTATCTATATTTTGGAGTGGTATTTAAGATTATTTATAGGAAAGTTGAGACACACAAACAAAGGTAGTCAAAATGAGAATGGTGATGTAGCCTTTGTAACTCTACCTATTTGGTACATTAAATTACCCATAACCATTGGTCTTGACAATTAATGACATTGATTTAAAAAATCTTGCAAAGCTCGCACTCTCTCGCAAAATGTTTGAACTCATAGAAAAGTATTGCTATCCAATGAATGAGAGATTGAAAACAACAATAGCATAATTACCCATAATTTTATTGAATTGATTGAAATAAATAAAGACTTTTGTTGATGCTATATTTGAAAAAGAGCGTCTCATTTGGACAATACATGCACAACTCATTGGATTAGAGAGCTCATAACCAAAATTCTAGTGTTTGAGAGTTGATTATAAGTAGGTTTGAGCTCGTCGAAGAATTGAAAGCGCCTGTGAACTTTGCAATGCAATAGAAATACATTGATATTAGAAAGATATAATGACGGATGGTAACGTAACACTTTGTCCCTGGCGTTTCACAACAAGCATCGCACGTGATGACAAAAAATGTTAAATTTCTTTTGAAGACATGTATATGTTTCCAAGACAAAGGGGATGAAATATTCACCAAGGTACATGATCATTATAATCTCGCTCCTCTTGAGCTGCGTGAGATGCAACAGCCCCTTGTGTGGTGGAAGAACGATGAAGAAGGTCCCCATGAGAGGGATGCATGCCTCTAAACTGACAAAGGACCCAAACATGTCATTGTTAAATCAAGCCTTTGGATCTTTAGGAGATTCCTTTAAGTTTGACTTGTCACAAACTTCCTTGAGTAACTTGAACACATAGTGTTGGTTTTAAAGACAAGGTCAAACTTTCAAAATCTAACAATGTTTTTTAAGCCACAAGCCAATGTCTTTGTCCATAGATTTTCATTAACAATCCTCACATTTGCCCATACATATTGTAGCATTAATGCGTGCAAGTCATAGAAACCCTCAAACAAACGCAAAGTGAAATGTCTTTGTAGCTGAAGCTGGGAGCTTATGATCGTGTTGGGTAGCTTGTTATGCACTAGTATGTCATGTTGTTAGATCAATGGAAACAGCTGATTGTCTCACTCACGCATCATCATCCCTTCATCATCCTCCTGTTTTTTCTGCTTCTTGGATGCGCCGAGAAGAAAGAAGAAAGTAGTAGGGTGAAAGTAGGACAATTAGTATTATATAGAATAGAGTGGGACATCCTTGCATGCTGAAGTGAAGATCAGCAACCCCTCTATCTCTCTCTCTTTCTCTCCATCTGTGGCGTTCTCCTACTTAACGTCTCCACGTGCCAACCTCATCAGCAGTAGATCTTGCTCACCTACCACCATTCTTTCCTAAGGCAACACCTGCAGTAACGAGCTTTCCATATGCATCTGGTTCACTTTGTTGTTGCAATAACGTAGGTGTTGAAATCTGAGCAGCTGGTGTAGAATTAGATACAATTAAGATGGCTGATCCATCTCTTCAGACACCTTTGCTCCAGCACTCCGAACTTTTGAGTTGTGTAGGACTTGGATCGGATATTCAGACCCATTTGCACATTTTGGTTCCCCAAGCCATTGACAAAACTGTCGCCCCAGAGAAAGCACGGAGCTGCAAAAACAACAATATCGAAAGACACCAAAACCTGCGGTGCTCGACGGTGTCTGATTGGAAGCAAAAAGAGATCCTTAATGCTCATCCTTCCAGGCGGGATGGACACAGCTTCGGGGGTCAGAATAGAGCTGATTCTTACTTGGAATTACAAAAAGAATTCTCTATAGTGACTGTTGTGAAATTGTCCATGTCGTTTTTCTTTATCTACAGCGCCATGAACGCGCTCTCCGGATACGTGACATCAGTGCTGCCTGACGAATTGGGAGACGAGTCGCTACTTATGATGCAATCTACGCTTGGCATTGCAGCTCTGGCCGCTCCAATGATCGTGGCAAAGCTGGGAGAGCTACGAGGAATGATCATTGGAGGAATGGCACATGTTGTCTATCTTGCAGCGCTGATACAGCCGGGACGGCGATGGATGGTGCTGACGGCCAGTGCGGTGTGTGGATTTGGCGCTAGCCTCACATGGGTTGCTCATGGTACCTTCCTTACGCGCTGCTCTCCTGCGAACAAGCGAGGCTTTTTCGCAGGGGTATTCTGGGGTATCTACTATCTCGCAGGCATTGCAGGCAACCTGGCCTCCTTCCTAGTCTTTGGTCGCCTCAGTGATGGAGGTATGTTTGCAGTAGGAGCAGCTTCTGCCACAATTGGCGTCATCCTGCTATGCTTCATAAAAGACCCCCCACGTAGGAGCGAAGCTCAAACTCTCCAAGGCGAGGAAAAAACATCTCAAAGCTTTTATCTACGTAGTTTGCTCCTGTTATTTCTTCTACTGCCCATTACTGTCTACTCAGGAAGCGCACCTGCCTTTCGCAATGCAGAATTCACAAAGCTTTTGCCCACCCATGCCATCGGAGCCGTCCAGCTTTTCACAGGCTTGGGCCAGGCGACTAGCTCCTTCTTTCTAAGCTGGCTTTCTGATCTTATCCACTACAGCACTCCCACCTTTCTGATCGGGGTTGTTTGCAGTGCCATAGGCCTAATGGTCTGCCCAACACTCCCAGACAGCAGCCCAACCCCATCGGCCACCATAGCTCAGAAGTCAGGAGACTGGCCTCTAATCTTCGACATTCCTTTGTTGGCTTTTGTGGGAGGTCTAAGTTTTGGCATAGCTGAGGGAGTGATCACAAGTCACCTGTTCGCCATGTTCGGGAATTCATTTAAAAACTACGGCCCTCTTGCATGGGCCATTTTCAATTTGCTGAACAATGCTGGTGCTGTAGCAACCTACTGGATGGGCCTTTTACTCCCCATGCTGAGTCAGGGTATGTATGCTCAGTTGTGGGCTCAGGCAATCTTATTATGCACCGGAGCGCCATTGTACATGATCGTGGACATTTGCTCTCTGCATCGGCTTCCTTTCAAAATTCCTTCCCTTGCATGAGCAGATCCATTTCTCATCCAAAACTTGTGTATTTTTTAAGAATGATAGTAAATGGACATCTCTCCCCCCCCCCCCCCTCTCTCGTTGAGGTCTTTCTCCGCCCTCTTCCAATGTTGCATCTAAGGAACTAATGGGCACTTGAGTCTTTTTATGCCTGTTTTCTTAGTTTGTTTAATAGGCCAAATGAGCACCAATGATGATTTCATTTTCCAATGTATATTTTGTTTATTAATGGTCAAATGAAAAAAAGCCATAGTGCCCATTACACAAAGGAAGGGTGGTTGGGATCCTTGCCTACACCCTTAGTCCTATTGAGGGATAAGCTCGTCCCTGGTTGATGGAAGTTATACTTATTGTAGTGAGGAGGCTACTTTGAAGAGCCATAGCTATAAATTGATCACATATTTTGGTTGATGGCAAATAGCTTTCTTCCACCCACTAATACTTATTTTGAGCTATTGTGCACCATATGCACTACAGATGGTGGATATATGCAACCTTGCTACATAATAGAGTAGAAAAGATTTATGCAACATCAAGAATCGCATTGCATGTGATGTGGCATTGGCTCGTAGATAGAGACAAAGAATAGGCATGCTCACATGAGAGAGAGAGAGAGAGAGAGAGAGAGAGAGAGAGAGAGAGAGAGAGAGATGCTCCATAGAAGCACTTCCCTAGTCATGTACAAGTAAAGAGAGACTCCATAGAAGCTCTTCCCTAGTCATGTACTAGAGGTGTGTCTTTCCAAGTACTTGTACATGACTAGGGAAGAGCTTCTATGGGGTCTGTCTTTACTTGTACATGACTAGGGAAGTGCTTCTATGGAGCATCTCTCTCTCTCTCTCTCTCTCTCTCTCTCTCTCTCTCTCTCTCTCTCTCTCTCTCTCTCTCTCTCTCTCTCTCTCTCTCTCAAAAGTCCCTCTATCATCTTTAATAGGATTTCCATAACTGCAAACGGTATGCAAAAGCCAATAACAAATGCAAAATTGAGAGCATCGTTGGAGAATATCAATGACACCACTCCGTAATACACATCTACTATGAAAAAGCCAATTAATGAATTCGACAAGTAACTGAACGAGAAGAATAGTAAAATAATCTATCATGACTTTTGGGAGTCCTTTGACTTTTCCACCCCTTGTCACATGTTGGTAGGTGATTAAGCCAAAAATAGCTCTTGATGTAGCTCGAGATAGTGTAGGCTTTTTCCATAGTTAGTTTTTTGGAGAGATTTTGAGATTCTACACAGATTGTTTTTTTCATACACACTCTCTCTACCGGAGAGCTACCTTTTGTATTCTCTCTCTACTCGAGAGCAAGCCACTTTTTTACTTAGTTTTTTCATCACAAGTTGCCTTCAAATGTGTATCTTGAATGGTGAATGATTCATGCATGTTATATGTGCTCTTGCCTTAGAATTTTCAAGAGAGATTGTAAAATCAATCGATTGCAAGGTCTTTGTGTTGAATGCATGCATCATGTGTGATATTTTTTTTGGCTTGAAATCTTGATTTTGTGAGGGTAGTTGAATCTGTATGGCTATTGGGCCACTTTCTCTACATGTAAAGCACTCAAAACATCCACAAAGAATCAAATACAAGGGATTTGTATGAAACTATGTGGTTATGACCTCAAAATGATGCCTAGATCTCACCTAGACAAAATTGGCAAGCACTAACTTGAGTTTTGGATGAAACAAGCTAAATATGGGTCAAACTTGGTGTGTCCAACCAGGTTGGGTGCCCTACCCACCTTACTTCATATGGCTATAACTTCTACAAGACACATCCAATTGGGTTGAAACAAATTGCAACACAATCTAGACTCCAATAGCTTTCTATCAAGCTATCAACTACCAATTATGGATCAACCTTGGAGATAAATCAACAAGTCAAAGTTGACTGATCTCACACATGTCTGAGCAGTAAAATCCATACAATACCCAGCGTGGATCTTGACAAAAATTCCCAACAAGTTCACACGTGTGGTAATGATCCTGTGAATGATCTTATTAAGCTTTATGATTAGCACAAAAACATGATTCTAGATTGAATAGCAAGATCTAGTACAGAATTTAATGGCTTAATCACAATCTAGCATGCTAAGAATCAAATAATGATAGCTTTGATTACAAGAGAGCAAAAGTACAAGAATTTAATGTATGAGCATAAGCCTCAACATGGGTTAGAAAGAGAAAGAGAGACAAATCAACATGAGTTAGAAAGAGAAAGAGAGACAAATATTCAAGCAAATGATGGTGTAGATCCAAAATGGCATGAAATAGCTTCAAAGCTTGGTTCTTCATCAAAGATTATGAGTAGCTACACATTTTTATGGAGTTTGAGGTAGCTCGAGGTAGAACCACATCCATCCACCTTTCATCCACATCTAAAGTGAAAACTAGAGTCCAAGTGACATTTGTCACATCTCATGCATGCATTTTACCTACTTTTACCAAGTGTCATTTTTCTAACTAGAATTGTACAAATCATCATGCATGTGTCCATTTCACTTTGTGCTTGCCTTGCATGTCACTATGGTTCACTTACAACAATTGCATGTGATATGCCACGAGTTTCTACAAGCATATTAATGACATATCTAAGTCTACATATGCAAGTTGTATACTACCAAGAAACCCATGTAGCTCGAGTTCCTTCTAGGCCAAATTTGGCATTTACATTATGAAACAACATACTTGCATAGAAAAAAGTTTGTAGCAAGCCTAAAGTCAAGATAGATGATTTTTCATTTTCAACAATCTAATCAATGTGATTTAGATCCCTTTTGATCCAAAAATCTCCTTGATGGTTATAGATATTTAACTACACTTTCAAGATCTAGATTTCAGGCCAAAATTTTCATCACACTTGAACTTTGCATGCAACCTTTAGGTAGGCTCTGATACCATGTTTACTTTTCACACGTATGGGGAAAGCCCAAACTATGTGAATGATCTCCTAAAGTGTGAGTGATTGCACAAAGATTGAACACCAAAAAGATAGATTAAGACTAGCTTGGCAATTCTAAGGCAAGAGCACAAAATACATGCATGAAACATTCACCACTCATCATACACATGTGAAGGAAACTTGTAATTGGAAAACTAAGTATAATTATGGCTTGCTCTTGGGTTGAGAGAGAATACAACTATGAGATCTCGGGTAGAGAGAGAAAGCAACAAAAGTGTAAAGTGTAGAATCTCCAAATCTCTCCAAAAAACTAAGTATGGAATCACTCTCTTCCTCTCTCAAGTAGAAATCCGAGGTCAAAGAGGAGTAGCCAACATCATTTTGATTGGACCCCTTATATATCTCCTCCTAAAATTGATTGGTCTAGTGACGTTAAGGACCCTTGAATATGATTGGACCAATTTCATGGATCTTTCACTTTTGATTGGTCACATGACTTCATGACAACACATAGGAAAGTGTCAATAGGCCTATACCATCAAGCCAAATGTAAATAGCCGACACTAGCTCGAGCTACATCATTAGCTAAACTTGGCCTAATCACCTACTAAGATGTGTACTTGGGGTGGAAAAGTCAAAATACCCCCAAACTCAAGATAGATAACTTTTACTAATTTTCACAACAAGACACTTATGGTTTGCACATAACTACCAACAATTGTTGTGTTATCAAACATTAGAGGCTTTAAGGCTTGAAGAGTGCATGCAATCCTCCAGTCCTAGGAAAAGGGAGTGGTCTCAAATGCTGATGTACACTCTCATGACTCGACAATCAACATGAATTCTACTCTTCACTTGTGGTGAATCCAACATCCATGTCTATGATGTTGCTCCATGGGGGTCTATGTCAAATTACATGTTGAACGTGTACAACTATGAACCCTAGCCACAACCCCTCATGCCACCCATGCAAGCTCACAATAGTTTGCTTGGCCTTTTTATACTATTTGCAATGTAGAGTTGATCTTTTCCTAGTCTCCAATTCCAAAAAAATGTTCCTAACAATATCCTCCTTTTGACATTGCATCAAGGTAAAGCATTAATCCCTTTATGTTGAGAGCTAAATATCAAGAAATGCTCTGTTTAATTAATGATTTATTCCTATTTCATAGGTTTCATTTTCATACTTGGAAATGGTAGGATGAGTGTGAGTTTTCCTTCAACAATGTTGTACAAAATATGTATGCTTCATGCTAGTAGATGGCTCAAACTTTTGGTACTTCGGTCTTCAGTTTGTTATTCCCAAAATGTTCTTTTACTCATCTCTTGTCAATCTTTTTGCCTCCAATACTTTAAACTTAATTGAAATCCTCCTAACCATTAATGTGTTGTAAACTGAACGATAGATTGAATGTCGTAAAATAATGATGATATTTGTGGGCAAGTGAAAAGTTATGGATCACTGCAAAGCTTTGAATAAGCAATTTGATCCAGTTTAATTTTGTGATTAGTTTAAATTGCTAGTGAAATGTAGTGTTATGATGTCTATAAATAGTGACTGTTGAGCTTCTTTCTGGAAAATAGACTTGCATTTATTCAATGTCTTCAAAAAGTATACAATATGAAACAAGTATAGCAGACATACAAGGTTGAATTCTTGCAAAAATCACAAGCATGACAAAACAACATAATGAGTTGCTCACGTAAAATAGAGGTCTATGCTGGCATTGATGGAATAAATATTCTTTATTATTATCCATGATTCACAATCTTTTTGCTGCCAATTTGAGTTGTTGTCTTGTATTATAATACATATTACATCGATGGGCAAATGAGGACATAAAGCACAACAATCAATATATCAGACAGATTTGTTGAACCCACTCTATACACACACTCAAACCTTGCAGTTATTGCAGTTGCTGCAATGCTTTCCTATTGCTTCATATTCTTTTCTGTGCATAGCATACTTGTTGAGGTTGGACTTCAGGTTCCATATGTATTTGCTTAAAATGATGAGTATTTTGACAGCCAAATGCACAACCAAGGAAAAGGATCCGATTGATAAACATATCAGCCACTGCTCTCTATTTAATGGGATACTGTTTGCTAGCTTTCCCAGAGATTCGACCAAAATGACTTGTACAGTTAATGTAAACACCACCACAAAGAGAAAAAGCCAGTTGCCGAAGAGATTGTGGAAAACATTTACCTTGTCCATTTCTCGGGCATTAAATTCATTGAAAATCTGCAGGCGAGAAAATTCAAACAGTTAAGCAAAAAGATGCAGAGAGTTGTCTTGTCTTGTGAGTATGGGCTAAGTCTTGTCTTGTGCAGAAAATAGCTTTTATACAATCATTCGCCTCAAAAATCGTAAAAACAAGAATTATACTCCTATTCAACAAATCCAGAAACCCCAGAATGCCAAATAGGAGCTTATTAAAAGAAAACTAGCCATATATTATGAATTGAATTCATAGGTTTCTAAAACTTATTTGAACATAGTCAATGCACTACTCTCTTGCAAAATACCCAAGAGCCAAAAATTACCACAGCATATGAACCAACTATATCAATTTCAGCTCTTAGGGCCAGAGAAAAACTTCAAAAATCCATCTAGTTTCTGTTTGATTTCTTGGAGAGGCAGTTTCAATGCGGGCTTATAGTGACTTCAAATTTCTTTCCTTTTGCCACATAGCCAGGTCTAATACTCGAGCAATTATGAAAATGTCAGCCATCTCAGATTCAGCAATTCTTGTATGGAAATGTCAGCCATCTTAGATTTAGCAAGAATATCTCCCAGCAATGTAGTTATTCTTATTTAAGCTAGCTACTTTCCAAGGTATCTTGCCATTCAGATAAAGTGTTTTTCTGTTGATCCCGCTAATCCTATTCATTATATATGTGAAAACTTCCACTCCTACCTCCACATAAGAGTCTTTTACTTGTTATCTCGAGCTATTTGAAAATATATTAGAAGCTCAAAGATAACCAACGTTTGAGATTATGAGCCCTTCAAAAATACCCCTTTGCTTCTGGCTGTTTCTATCTAAGAAAGAAATAAAGCCATACACAATATTAAAATCCCCTCTCAACCTTGACATATCACAGATTGGACGTGATAGTTCATATTAGGTCTTTTGCTTTGGGTACCAAAGTCCATGACAGCTTGCTAAGACCTTGCTGAAAACATTTCTATTCAAAAAATACACTTTACCCTCACTTGTTTTCAAAATTTTAAACAAATCTGGGTTTTTTTCGAATCATTTTGCTACAGGATGATTCAAACTTGGCAAAAAAAATTGAATCAAGCAGATTGACTGACTGATTACTGTGGGTCTAAGTAAAGGAGGTATATGCGTAATTTTAGATATTGAGAAGCATGAAGAGGTTCTTTGGGATATGTATGCTTGAATATGTGTTAGATAGTCTCGTCTGCATTGCTTTTCTCAAGAAAAGAATACTAAAATCATTTAAAGAAACCATATGTTAGATGAGTGACAATTGCAAGATCAAATATACAGATACTTGTTAAGGATTCCTCAGAAGCTTTTAGCTAGTTGGTTAAGGAGTGCCAAAACAAAAAGCTATTTGGCAGTTTATGATTTGATAAGTGATTCAACAATATGAACATGAGAGATATTTCACTTTAATATAACTACTTTCTTGGATCAATGATTTCATAGGAGCAACCAACTAGACTGAAGTAACATCACTCAAGCAAAGGATGATATACCTGACAAAGGACAAAAGAATTAAAAATCATTGTAGAGAGGATGTCTTCTGCATTTCCTGCTTCAAGACCAAGGATCTTTTTCCCCTGAAATTGCAGGATGCTGAGGACACTAAGCTGGTAACCTGCCTGAGCACAAATATTCCACCACATTTCATTACTTATGAATTTTCCCTTCCGCCCCACAGGTGGTTGATCCATCAACTCAGAGTGTGGAGGTTCTGTTGCAAGAGCCAAAGCTCCTAATGCATCCATTATAAGGTTTATCCAAAGGAGCTGAACCGTTGTAAGTGGTGCATGGCCTGCAAAATGTAAACCACGTTACATATGTTGCAAACAAATTCTGAAAAGCAAAATTAACCAGTCATTCTTTCTAACGAAACTGAAGAAAGAAATAAACTTGTTTGCTAGATCACTGCTCAAATAATGACTACAAACCGATCCTAGTGGCTGACTTCTAGATTTCACATAAATGCGTTGCTTACCAAAGAAGCAGGTTGAGCTGAGATTGAGAACCAAAGCTGCAATATTTGCTGTCAGCTGAAACTGGACAAACTTCTGAATGTTTTTGAAGATGCAGCGACCAAATTTCGCCACATTGACAATTGAAGAGAAGTTGTCATCCAATATTACAATATCAGCACTCCCCTTTGCAACCTACACCATCAATGGCTTAAAAATTGGTGAGAACCTCATATGCCTGAACTTTCCAATAAAGAATTTTTTTTTCAGGAAAACAAAGCATTTCAATCGGCAAATTATATGCAAACTTTTCAGAGGCAACAACTCTGTCATAACAACGTCAAATAGCAGCAACGATGATTCATTCACCTCGGTTCCCGAAATACCCATTGCCAGTCCAACATCGGCTTCATGTAAGGCAGGAGCATCATTTGTACCATCACCAGTCACAGCAACAATTTCACCCATTGCTTGCAACTCTTTCACTAGCATATGCTTATCTCCTGGAGAGGATCTAGCCATAACCTTGATAAAATAGCTGTATGAGATTTACGGCTTATCTCACATGAATCTTTCTAATCAAATATGATACACAGAGAGATGAGAGTTGAAATGAGGGTTGAAGAAATATACTGTCTTATCACAGTAAAGCATGGTGAATCATACACTGAAATGGAATTATCCAATTAATTGCTTGCCCTTTCTTTCAGTTAATTGCCTGCACTTTTTTCCCCTTAAAACACTCTGGATTTATAGGGAATGACTGAAAAAGAAAGCATCAAGTTTTTTGGAACTATGTTCATGTTACCTGCAAATTGGCAAGCTTTTGTCTCCTCCCGTCAGAACTCAATGTGCGGAAAGATGGCCCATCAATCACAAGACCATCAGTTAAAATACCAGATTCATGAGCGACGGAAGTGGCTGTGGTGAGGTTGTCTCCAGTAACCATTATCACTCTAATGCCAGCTGAAGAACAGAGCTGCACCGCATCCTTTACGCCCACACGAATGGGATCTTTGATGCCCACAATTGCCAAACAGGCATAACCTTCTCTAGGAAGTGATTTCTCAAACAAAGATTGATGTGGTATATCTTGAAAAGCAAGACAAAGTGTCCTAAGAGATTCATGTGCAAATTTTGAAATGATACCGTTGAGCTCACACTTTGACCTTTCATCCATAAATACCTGATTTCCATCTGCATCTATTGTTGTATCACACATGTCCAAAACAAGCTCTGAAGCACCTTTAATATGAGCTCTGAGCTTGCCCTCAGGAAGCTTCAAAAGAGTCCCCATCAACTTTTTGGTAGAATTGAAAGGTTCAACTTTTAGAACCTGAGAATTGCAGCGGACAGCTTCGACACTTGTGCCTAAGGAAATTCCAAAACGCAGAAGCGCAATTTCTGTTGGAGAACCAAAACATGACTGCTTTCCAGTGCCATCGTTGACTACATCACTGCTATTATTTTGTAAGAGTCCTTGCAAAAGTGGGCCCAGAACATTATCTGGAAATTGCGGTTCTGATGCATGAAGCTGCCATAATACGCCGCCAACACATGCCTTAAGAACTGTCATTTGATTTGTTGTCAATGTGCCAGTCTTATCTGTACAAATACATGTAGCAGAACCCATTGTCTCACATGCTGAAAGCCTTCGGACTAGGGCTTTCTCTAAAATCATCCTCCTCATTGCATAAGCAAGAGCAAGGGTAACTGCCAATGGTAGTCCTTCAGGAACGGCAACAACAACGATTGTCACTGCCAGCGAGAAATACTTGATCAAGACCCAAAAATCCTGACTAGACCAATACCACAAGTTTTCTTTCTGTTTAAGGAACCTCGCCATCAGCAGGATGAAGGTGAGGAGTGCAAAGCACATGCCTATATTTCCAATAAGAATAGCCAATGAGCTCAGCTTTTGCTGCATGGGGGTTTCCTCACAGTTCTCTTTGCAAAGTAATTCCTTGGCATGGCCCCAAGCTGTGTTCATGCCTACACTTATAACTAGCATCTTTGCAAATCCATCTTGCACCTTTGTTCCTGAGAATAGAAACAATTTGTTCTCATCTACATGCTGAGGTTCACTTTCTCCTGTCATACTAGATTCATCGATAAGCAAGGAATAGCCTGAGATATAGAGCCCATCTGCAGGCACTTGGTCACCAGTTGATAAGGAAATAATATCCCCTACGACAAGATCATCGATGCATATTTTTTGTCTCCTACGATTTCTAAGTACATCAGTAAAAACTTTTTCTTTTTCCCTTTCCAATGCTTGAAATTGGAGGGATTGCCGATAATCACTAGCAGCAGTAACAAGCACAACAATCAAGATGCTTACGGTGATGCCCCCTCCATCAGACCAACCATCTTTCCAACCTTCTGTACTTATGCCTAGCAACAACGAAATAGCTGCACATATTGCCAAAACTACTAGCAAGAAATCATGCATTGCATCCCAAACAAAATACCAAAACGTTTTTAAAGGTTTTTCTCTGACTATATTGGAACCGAAAACTTTGCGTCTGTTTTCCAGGTCCACTTTATCACCACAAATGCCAGTCTCTACAGATGCTCTCAGCTTGAAAGCTATTGCCTCTACTCCACCACATTGCTTCAACAGTGAATGACTCTGACTTTGCATCATGTGGACAAGCGTTTCTGATTGAATTGGAAAATTATTTTCCTCCGCCATTTTGCATGTAGAGTCCACTTTTACCGAGCAAAATTGCTCAGCTGCATGGTTAGAAGTTACAACATCAGATAAGCCTGAGAGAATCTAATACACATTGTACGTAGCTGAGGTGATATGACTTAAAGTCTATCACATATGCCTTCAAAGTATGTATTTGCTCGAACACCTCTTGTACTCAGGTCTTGACTGGGGCATTGTGCCTTGGAGTAAGAATTTGAATCTCAGTTACCTGGCATAGGGGTATATGCTCCCAAATCCATAGAGCCTGACGTTGTGAGCTAGAACTGCTGAAGGTCCTTGGATGTTTCCGCTTTGTTTGATCTATTAGTAATGGCAATAAAGAAGCAAAATTAAAAGTCATCTGTGTGTGACTTGTAATCATAGACATTCATAGGTGCATACCCTAGCAATATCAAACTTACAAGGCAGGCCCCAAACTATAACTTCTCAGCATTCCACTGTAAGCAATTTCGTTTGAGCATTGCTTTAGCGGCTGGATTCCGCTTTGCCTGTAATAACAAGTACCCAATTACATAGTAATGAATGTCCTTTTTATGAAAGCGGAATTCAATTTTAGATGAACCCAAAAAATACAGAAAAGCAATTCAAATTCACTACCAATAACGACAGATTAAAAGCATCTACTACTTATGGATCACACAGAGACCGACGAGAAAATTGAAGAACATCGGTCATGACAAACTGAGCCTTATATGGAACATTTTTCACTATTTAAGCAAAACAAGATGTATGCAAATGTTGAAGTCCTGGTCTGACATCAAATGTTACAGAATTCATTGTCCCCACAAGCGATATGAATTTCTAAAAAATTGTCCCTTCTAACATCAACAAGCTTTTACAGCTCGCATGCATGAGCATGAAATATTATAGCCTCTCAATGCTCTCCCGCCCGCCCCCCGTCTTCGATTCCTTTAAGGGTGCTTCTTTGCTTATCTCAGCTTTCAATGGAAAATGTAATTCTGGCAACCTCTTGTAGCTTTGGTCCAGAGAATATAGACCTCTCCTTAGGTGCAGATAAGACTGGCAGCAGGCAATATTTTCATTTGATTTAAAAGCTAGCAACGCGCTTTTCTCTCCTCAGTTTGTTTTCTGTACACAAACCCATAAACAGCTCCTTGTGTCGTAACAAGAATAGAACTATCGCGTGTGCCTTTTTCTTAAAAGAAGGATGCAATAACCCACCTTACAGGCAGAACGCCACCCAAAGAGGACGCTACATGCAGCTCTATGCGACAAACTGCAAGAACAACCACAGGAAACAGTGCATATCAAGTTTAAAGAACCTGCAGAGGGGAAATACAAAAGATGGGAATCGCAGAAGTATTCAAATCAAAGCTGCCTGCATGTGCAGAATACATGCAGAAACATAGGAAAAATGACTATCCTTTGCTAATGAAAACCAAAAGCAAGCATGAAGGAGAAAGTAATTTTTGTGATCCATACAAGAGGCACAAAAGCAAGTATCAAGGAAGAAGCACATTTGGTGATGCATATAAGAAACCCAGAAGCAAATATTGAAGACAAAAATTATTCTAGTGATGAATATGAGAGACACAAAAGCAAATACGAAGGAAAAAATAATTGTACTGATAAATACAAGAGAAAAAAAAATGTGAATCTGCATACCAGCTTCCGAAGTTGCTGCTGATGGTTGCCCATGGGAATGAAGGATCAACAGCCAAGGATTATAAAGCAGTGACCTTTGGTCAGGATGTCCACGGCTGGCACAGCTAAAGGTGCTGAATCCATCATCAATTCCCCCAGATGGGTCCATTTTGGATCTGATCCCATCACCTCAACTGTTGCAAAAATCATAAAAACATGCAAATATTTGTGCAAATTCAGACATTCCATTCATGAAAACAAGAGGAGCACAGGAACAGGGTCTTCTAGGTGGCATTCTTTTCATAAAGATTCAAATAGCATGTGCATTGTGAGCCATATTTGATAAGGTTCCCCATTAAAGGATCATCTCTCTTGCAAAAGAAGATACCTTGCCCACCCCAATTAGAGCCTCCATATGGGTCTGCACAACAAGGGAGCATGTTGCCTAAGTTAGCTTGCCCACCGAATTAGAGTCTCCATATGGACTGCACAAGGGAGGATGTTGCCTAAGTTGTGAAGGCTGCCTTGGGGTTGTGTTTTGTTGAAGGTTGCTTTGGAAGAGTTGTAGCATGCCCTTTGGGGCCACAAGGATTATTGTGACCTAGCCTTTGAGGCCGTGAAGAATGTTGTTTCATGCCCATAGAGGCCATCAAAATTATTTGGCCTAGCCTTTGAGGCCGTGAAGCATAGCCTTTGAGGCATGCAAAGTCGTTGGCGTTTGGCCTTTGGGGCAATGGTTGTTTACCATTTGAGACCCCTACCTTGGCCTATGAGGCCAAAGTGTGAAATAGTGTGTATAGTTTGCTAGTCAAATGAGTCTCAGAGAGGTCATCCATGAAATAGAAAATAAAATTTAAAATACAAAGCTTATCAAAAGCATCAAAGCAATGGACTCATAAGCACTCCACATGCCAAAACTTGAGTGTAAGTCATCATTAAGTAGCTTTTCTTATGGGCCTTTCCTTTGACACAAGGTAACTTTCATGGTACCCTAGAAGCCAACGTTGATTTAAACAAAATCAACATCACAAGGTGCTTATTTTTGTGGGCCATATGATTGACGTTCCAAATATATTTTCTTTTTGACTTTGGTATCCCAAGAGGAGCTTTATTGCTCATACATACAATACATAATGACAAATAAACAAAAGTGAAAGAGATGGAGTTTGAATAATCTCTCCATTTGTCCTTGTCCTTGTCCTATTTAATAATATAACTCCAATTGGATGTGCCTTTTGAGAGAGTACATGATGCCTTACAAGAAGGCACATGATGTGAGTTTTGATTAAAAACAAAAGTTTATGTTTCAAAAAAATTTGTTTGTACTAAAGTTGATGATTGTCTTACCACTCACACTCAAAGGATGGTGATGTGAAATAATGAGGCATTGGGCATGCCTTGTAATAGTTGAGAATGAGATTGAGTGATTAACTATACTGTAAACCTTGGTCCCATTCAATGTCATTTGAAAGGATCTACGATACCCTACTCATTTTTTTAACTAAAATGATACCCTAGATTTATCAAAGTTGGTGAAAGGATGTATTAAGATGGGAAAGTTGTACTTTCACATAACACTTATGGAATGCACTATGCCCCTATTATTAGTGTAACACGTGTAAAATGATCTCTCTCTTAATGTGTTGTCACACATCAATAGTTACATCATTATCATTACCATCCTCTTGATCCATAACATCTCCTTTGTGCAATGAGTAAGGGATTTGTACTCGGCCTCACTAGATGACAATGAGATAGTGGCTTGTTTCTTCGACATCCATGATAGAGCTCCATCACCTATGAAAATACAATATGCACTCATGGACATGTGCAATTTCTGTCTCCACATTCTAGTAAGTAGAATAAAAAATCAGCCTCATACAAGTGATTTGACCTAAAATGAAGTTATTACCACAAAGATCCAATTTTTACAGTTGAAAATACTTGATTTGAGTTAGAAACTAGCCTCCTTGCGTTCATGGAGGAGATAAAAAAAAATAAGTGTTTCAAAACCATAAACACAATTGCATGATGTTGTTTTTTCTATAAATAAATTTTTTATTCTTTTTAGATTTCTTCACCAATGTTGCGAGATCCTTGTGTGGAGTTTATAATCATTGAGATGGGTGAGCAAGATGAGGGTGAGGATGAACTGGCAAGAAGTACTCTCTTGCTTGAATACATGTAATATATTAAGATGACTAACGATATCTAAAACATGTTATAATAGTTAACCATAACTATTTCACTTCAGTTAATTCAGGTTAAATGAAACTAGGTTTATAAAGACCATGGTCAGTGATAAAGTTTGCATAATCCATGCCTTGGACAATCTGACAAAAAAAGTTTATTAAAACATGTGCCTAATGAAGACAAGGCATGGATGGCAGAACATTTGAGTCTTGAGGCCAAGAAGGGAGGACACTGACCTCAGTATAATTGCCCACTAGCTATTTTGAGCCAAGTGGCGTTTCAAGTGTGTTTTTGACATTTGTTTTGTTTGGTATCTCAATAATTTTTTATTTCTTTACATGGACTTGTTGCTATTGTAACGAGTACCATGATGAACTAAAGGACTTGCAAGACAAAGGCATTGCTTCCACTAGATAATTATCAAATTGAATGGGATAATAAATTTCATACTGTTGATGTCAAATGCAAACTAAAGATGCACAAGTATGCGACACTAGCCAATCCGGCCAACCAATTCTTCAAGTAAATGCTCATATTGTATGTGAGTATTGAGAAATGTTGTACTATATTCCATTTTTACACTATTTAATATGTTGTGAAGTATTGTGTTGAAAGTGGATTGCTTTCATACAATGATTGTCATGTTAATTACTATGAAGTTGTTGCATGTCATAAGAAACCACTTTTCTTGGTATAAGATTCTTTAAGGTCCAAAATTTGTTAACATCTGGTTGATGTAAAGATTTAAGAATCCATCTTCCCAAAACCACTGTATATGTATTTGGCCTTGGGCCATTTGATCTTGCATAATTTAAAAGAAAATCCTTTTTTTTTGGGGGGGGGGGGGTCCCCATCTTGACCCCTCAGCAAGTCTCATGAATGAATGCTTTTGTGATTAAATCTTAAATTTCTTCACTAAGCTTTGAGTTCTTTTCGGTTCTCTATTCAATAGTGTTTTGTTGATTTGTTCTTTTTAAGTCACAAAATTAAAAGTCAGGATTTTAGAAATTAGGAGACCTTCACTTCAAGTTCATAGGTTCTAAGCATGTTATTTCTGAATCTATTCAAGAACATCAAAAACGAGATCTCAAAGCCCTCAATGTCTGCGATGATTTTCTTTCTCTCAGTCCATTGAATGGGCATCAAGTCTTCATCCATAAAAATAGTAGACCGCTTTAGGCAGCCTCTTTTACACAAAACCTTTTGACGAAGCAAAGCATCCTTGAATCGTAGAAACATTGTGGTGGGTTGGAGCTTACCCACCCAAGCAGCAGATATGACATCCTCTTTGAGACCAAAGGTGGAATGAATAAAAGCATTTGCCTCAGCCACGAGGTACTTACCCGCAAAAGAAGTTCCTCTCCGGACTCTCTTTCAAGATGGATGCCCGGTCTTGGTTTAAATTGTAGAACTTAAAATTTCAGATTCTTCTCCCTCTCCTTTGTGAGAGATGTTTTGAGCTACAACCATTTATTTCCTCTCCTGCGTGAGAGATGAGCTTTCTTTACATAGCAATTTACATTTTAGTTTTAGTCTAGTTTTCTGTTGACTGCACTACCCCGTCCGAGTTTCATTTGTTGTGTTGTACTACCTCTCCAGTCTTATATGCCTTTTGGCATGGAAAAGACATTAGTAAAGCTCTCTCTCTCTCTCTCTCTCTCTCTCTCTCTCTCTCTCTCTCTCTCTCTCTCTCTCTCTCTCTCTCTCTCTCTCTCTCTCTCTCTCTCTCTCTCTCTCTCTCTCTCTCTCTCTCTCTCTCTCTCTCTCTCTCTCTCTCTCTCTCTCTCTCTCTCTCTCGTTTGCCCCGGCCTCTCTCGCTGCGGCTGCTACCTCTCCTCGTTGATGTCTGTCCTCGATCGCTGGTGCTACCTTTCCGCTCCTCTCTCTCTGCTGGGGCCTGCTCCCCTCTCGCTCACTCGTTGCTACCTCTCCTCCCTTCTCTCGTGGCTGTCTTTTTCTCTCTCTCTCTCTATGTTTGTTCTATGTCTATGTATGTTTTATGTCTCTGTCTCTCATCTACATAGCTCTGTCAAAACTTTCTGTTTGTTTTGAATGTAGAATATACATATGGACACCGGAAGCACATCCAAACATCTAGGTCGTGGGTGTGAGAGGCCACCATCAAAGATGGAGAAGGTGAATTTGCCAACACAAACATGAAGTATCTGGAACTTAGCATCACCATTGGTTGTGGGGGAACGTTGACGTTCAGTTGCTACCTTTGCTGCAACAGTTTCTGACAGAGAAATGTGTAGCTAGGGTGAGGGGAGGCACGCTACTGCACTTGCAATTTCAAATGACATGTCAAATCATGGCCACCAGTGCCAAAATGTTGAACTTGCAGATTAAGCACCAGTTGGATTGGGATGTGCAAGCACCAGCAGGAGCTATGGTCATGTGCAGACACTCATGCAGAAGGGTTTGCATACATTCCATGGTATGGTAGGCTATTGTTTGAAGGATTTCAGAAAGTCTCATTTCCAGGTTGCATTGCACAATGTTAAAACTAAGGATCTCGAGGTTGGGAAAGAGATTTATGCAAAGCTGGGGTCTTCCAAAGTGAAGCACAGAGTCTGCTTGAATCTGTGCAATGTGTTTGCATGGGCATTCATGTACAACCTGTTCTATGGAAAATGCTTTTTGGGTCAATCTTTCATAGCTTGTCTGTTGTCAATGTTAAGAACCGCAGAGTATTTTTCCTTCTGCAGCTTGGGTTACACCTTCAAAAGTTCTTGGTATGGATGTAGAGCGAGCAACATCAGTGTGGCGGGCGATGTTGGTTCCTAGCTTGGTAACGTTGGAAGATGTTCATAATATCTTTTTTGTAAGATAGCATGCATGTGGATGATACTTTGGAGCAAGAACATGAAGCATTGATCATAGCATCCACAGTGCAAATCCTAATGTAAACACGCCGAATGATATGTCCACACTAGAGACCCCTCTCTCACCACTCAATAATATAGAAGCTACATATATCCCTCTCTCACACCTTCAAAAGGTCTTGGTATGAATGTAGGGCGAGCAGCATCAGTGTGGCAGGCGATGTTGGTTCCTAGCTTGGTAACGTTGGAAGACGTTCATAATATCTTTTTTGTAAGACAACATGCACGTGGACGATACTTTGGAGCAAGAACATGAAGCATTGATCATAGCATCCACAGTGCAAATCCTAATGCAAACATGCCGAATGATATGTCCACACCAAAGACCCCTCTCTCACCACTCAATAATATAGAAGCTACGTATATCCCTCTCGATCATGAGGTCATCCCTTGGTTTATTGATAAATTTATGAGTACACATGTTGGTTTATTGATAAATATATCATGTACTATGCACTTTAGATGAGAAAAATTTGCAACAATCGTCTCATTGTTCGAGGCTAGGGAGAAAGCATCCTTGAAAATCGAAAGGTACTCGTTGCGGCAAGCTAATTTTTGCTACTGTATTTGACCCTTCAAAATTATGTGTACTCACTATGTGTACCTACAAAATTGATCACATATGAGCATAGACTACTCAATTTATATATGTAATATTGGACACATTAAAATTACTAACCAAAAAACTAATGAGACAACCTCTTTGAGAGTGAAAATATTTATGTAAATGCAACCACATGTATGAGTAGTCTTTTTGTTTCTCATGTGAAATTAATTAGCGATGGTTTTGAGATTATTTGTCATGATAGACTATGGACTAGTAACATAATGCAAATAAAATTTAATAATTCTATACCATCATTAAAAGAACTATAATTCTTTTGGTAACAATCGAGTAAGAACTAGATGAACTGAGTGTGATCTAAAATATTTAAATACCTCAGAGGTGTCATTTGATCGATCATAAACATAAGTGACAAGCCAACCATCATCCTCGTCAATACCTTCTGGGTTGGCCACAATTTGAGGTTCTAATCCAAATTTATTGGGCCCAAAATCTCGAGACTCGATTCTTATAGTTGGAGTCCTTTTGAAAATCTAGCCAATGTATGATAAATGTTTGCCAAAATTCCAACAAAAAATATTTACAAAACATAACTTACTATACAGTGAGACTCTGAAAGTAAATGTGTTTGTGTTGATTCATTGATTAGTTTCTATCTAAAAAAGAGTAACCACTCAATAAAAGTTGGTGGGTTTTTATTGTTCAATATTACCTAGTTGAAGCTTGTGTCTGGTATGTGAATCTTGATTTGTTTTCCAAACATTGACATCCCTATAAAGAATAAGTTAAGTAGGTTACTTTTTGCTTTGTGAGTTTTTTTTTTTTTTTTTTGGGGGGGGGGTGGGGGGGTGGGTGGGGGTTGATCATGTAGATTACATGAAAATGTAATCTTGTGTTTTAGAATGATTGATTTCCTTTCACTTTTTTAGGATATTCAATTAAATAGAAACATAGCAAATAATGGAGATAAGAAAACAGAGAGAGAGAGAGAGAGAGAGAGAGAGAGAGAGAGAGAGAGAGAGAGAGAGAGAGAGAGAGAGAGAGAGAGAGAGAGAGAGAGAGAGAGAGAGAGAGAGAGAGAGAGAGAGAGAGAGAGAGAGAGAGAGAGAGAGAGAGAGAGAGAGAGAGAGAGAGAGAGAGAAATTGCCTATTTGGACAACTCAATTTGCAAAAGGGGGAGGAGAGGTTAGCTTGCCTTATCAAGCACTAATATTCTAGAAAATGATAATCTTGATTATGGTCAAACCAAGAAGAAAAGGTCAACTAAGAGGTTAGGGATGATCTTTGCAATACCATATTCTCTGCTTGCATCCAAATCAACAACATTGGCATAGGCATACATGTACTTCTTCCCAAGGTAGCTTCCATGGATGGTAGGAAACTCCATGAAATAGTTATTGTCAGATAGATCTCTTTCCACTATTTCAGCTGCACTTCCAGACCCAACAATGAATAATGTAATCTATATTTTCTTATTGAAAGTACCAATTTCAAGTTTATCAAATATCGCTTCTTTAGTGAAAGTTTAGAAAATTTGTTTGATTACAAGCACATGTATAGACAAAATAAAACTAATCACAATTTCAAGTTTTTAAATTAGATAAATGATTAAGGTGTATCTAAATTCTATGTCCATGAATGTTTTACCTGTCACCATGTTGAAGCACCATTCATGTAATCGCATCAAGAGAGATCCATCGATCCAAGGATCCTCCTCAGTTACACCTTCTGGATTTATGGGCGTAATTGCTCGACCAAATCACTCTCTCTTATCCATATCTGGTGGTGAAGGGAAAAAAGAAATGCGTGAACGAAAACCATGCAGGACCACCTATATGAGCTCAACATTAATGAATTTCTAGGAATGTAACAATGACCATGATTTTTTTCTCTTGTATATCTTTCCAATCAGAGATGTTGCAAACACAACAAAGAGTGATGCATATTTATAAGGGCGAGTTACCTCATCATCATCCTCATAAGCATTTACAACATGAAAGGTGCAACTCATTTCTACATTGAACCAATTCATAGAATTTTGATCTCCAAACTGTGGCATCACACCAATCTGGGCATATGAGTCATGATCAATAGTAACATACCATAAGCACATGGAATATATCCTTGGCATGCATGGCGCACATTAATGCCACATAAGGATAACAAGAGCTCTTGGTGCCTCAAAAATGTGAATTTTAGCTTCTTAGAAATATCAACATTTTTCACTTGCACACCATTTTTTAGTATGGAGACATATGAGGCGGTATGTTGTCGAAACCATTCGGTCCGAGACGCCAGCGGTATGTTGTCAGGACCATTCGGCCCATGAACTGGTTGTCTTCATATCTGTCACGACTTGTGGTTCTGAGTGTTCCTTGCATGAACGTGAATTGGTTAAGCTCTTGTGGAACGGGCTCTAACCTATCGGCTGAGTTGGATGGCTTGCTTGGGTGGAAGTTACCTATTTATGGCTGTCCAGTCTGGTGTGGCGCTAGGTTGGCTTCTAGTGCTCGTGACGAAGCTTTGAGTTGGTTAATTCTAATGTAAGTCAGACTTCTTGCTTGAAACGGATGTTACTTGTTTGTAACGAAGCTTCGAGTTAGTTAAGTTTGATATATGTCAGGCGGCTGCTTGGAGGGAAGTCACCCACATTGGGACTCCCGGTTTGGCATGGCGCCAGGTTGGATCTAAATGTTGGTTTTCAAACTTCAAGTTGGTTAAGTCTGATCGTTGTTGGCGAGTTGGCTGCTTGTATGTCAAGTGGGTTCGGACGACAAGAGTTGAAAGCCAGGAAGCTAAGTCATGGTTCTCGGCTCTCTTGGGGATGTCTGCACTACACCACTCCAGGCCCAGTTATTAGTGGCCGAGAGTCAGCACCTCGGAGTGGAGGTCCAAGCCCTTCAAAGAAAGAAAACAAAGTGGCTCGCCCAGCTAGTGCCGACCAACAAACCGCTCACCGAGCTTGAGACCAATTTTCTGACCCGATAGGTGTAGCTATTTTGACAAACACAAGCGGGCTACCAAGCAGCCTTTGATGGGTATCTCCTTCAAGCCCACAATGAGCTCTCACAAGCCAAGGCTGTCCTCAAGGATTGGCAATAGTGCACAACTCAGCAGCCACCACCGACTCCATGGTAGTTCCACCACCACTGCAACTTGAAGCTGCACATGCATAAACAGGCCTCGACCAGTGAGGCTGACATTCAACCAAGGCCAAGGAGCATATCAAGGGCAAGGGAAAGGGCAAGGGCTAGAGCAGAGCACCCCAATCTCGATGGATAAATAGTAGTCAAAGTCAAAGTGGTGGTAGGTGGAGTGTGCTTCTTTGTGATAGAAGCACTTGAACTTTGACCTATCTTTCTTTTTGCCATTTGAAGAAGCCTCCCTTGATCTTTTCCTTTAGACCACTCGCTTTTGTTTTTGCCCTTGAGTTTTTCCTTAATGAACATAGCCGCCCCTCCAACTTGAGATGTTGATGAAGATCCACCTCTTGCTTGAAGCCTATATTCTTCATTGATCAAGATCTCTTGAAGATCCATCACCTTTGGAAAAGTTCTTTGAATAGTAAGACTTTGTACAATGTTAGCATGAGCATCCAACAAACCATTAAGAATAACTTGAACAAACTCTCCTTCCTTAATGTTCTCGTCAATGCAGGCCAATTCATCATTCAAAGCTTTTACTCTCAAAACAAAAGTATTTGGACTCTCTTAATTCTTTTGAAAGCATTGAAAGATTTGTCTTCTTAGACTCAACACTCTAGAAGTAGACTTGGAATCATAAAGCTTCTTCAAAGCTTTTCAAGCCTCACTTGATGAAGTGCACTTACCGACTTTCTTAAAAAGTTTATTGGTAACATTCATTTTAATCATATGTAGAGCTATTTTGGCCCTCTTGTCATACCTTAATTTTTCTTGTTGTGTTGTTGGCCTCTCCTCTAAACTTACAACAAAACATCATTCATCTCAAGAAGTGATTTCATCCTCACTTTCCACAATGCATAGTTGCCTGAGGTAAGCCTATCATTGCCTTCCAACATGTATCCACTTGATGTAGCAATGTTGCAATGACTTGATACTTCTCTTTCAACCTATTCCAATGCACAAAGCACTCTTTTGAACAACAACAAATTTTTTAAAAAAAAAAATCACAAAGATATGGAACCTCTCAATTCTCTTCTAGCACTTATATCAAGCAAATCAACACATAGAATAGTGAAATCTTGATCAACCTATGATCTATCCTCAATCTAATTTTTCTTGCCACTTCCTAAGATTGAAACACACTCAAATAAAGTTCAGTAACCTCACAAAATAGACATCCAATCAAGATTAGGGTTTTGACAAAATCACAAAAAATTGAATATTTCAAATTCTACATGCAATTGTCTAAATCTTGATATCCAATCTTGTAGTCACCACTTAGGGTTTAGGGTTTAGGGTTTAGGATAGATGTGATTGCTTCCTTCATTATCTGAAACACAAGAGCTGTGATCCCATGTGAAGAATTTCAGATCATTAAGATCCAAAATCATCCCGTTGATCTTTGGTTAGAAAGACAACAAATCACCAACCTTGCCAATGTAGAAAAATCAACATCTACTCTATGAATGAGATGTGAACCCTAATAGATCTTGATCAAACATCAACCAAAACACGAAATGAAGTTGTTGTCTATACAAAAAATTGAGCATTCTACACACAAAATTGCAAGATACCACCAATATAGTGCACTTATAAATAGATGAACAACTATATATAGTAGATCCATGACTCATTAATGAGTTCGTGTCCCTCCATAACAAAAACCCCAGCATTAATGTGGACTAGATTCAAATGTCTCCACATTCAAATTGAATCTACCAAAACTCGTGTACTACACTTTCTCACACTTTCAAAAAGTGTTTATTCAAATGCTTTTAGACTAATATAACTTTGAAAAATCAAATTTTAAGTCTAATATGGCCTCAATTGCCGAATAAACAAATATAACAAATTTAACTAAACTAGTTGAAATCTTACACAATTTATAATGCCCAATTCCGTCAACCATAGAGAAAGATCCATGACTTTCTATTTTCCGAAAAACAGGCCACTGTAGCTAGTTCTATAAATCGCTTCTGTCTCCTTCCACTATAAATGGATTGCCGACGAATCCTCTCAACCCTACGATGCCACTACCATTCTCCACCTTCCAATCTACTCCTTTCATCAATTGACAAATAACTAATAGGGTTTTGGCCAATTTTTCATCTGAGTTGTTTTCTGAGCAACTCACCATTTTGAGCAATTTTTCAAAATTCTTCCAAGGATACAACTACTTTGATCCTCCTGAATATGTCCTCAAAGTTCAGACTGAAAGAACTTTGTTGATTCATGCCATCCAGATTGCCGGTACCCCCCATATGAAGTCTTCTCTTCTGAGACACTCAAAGTGCTAGCTTTCTTGGTGAACAATGTAGATGATGGCACCGGATCATGCATACCTACAATAGCTTGCCACTCTGATACCCAATTAACATCTTGAAAATCTAGTGTTGTATGCAAATCACATCAAACATTCACCATAGCTACCCCTCTAGTATAGCATATACTATAAATAAGATTGTACATTTGATTTCCTATCTCTGTGTGACTACTTGGCCAATCCAAGTAGCCGGCTACGAGACCAATGCTTGACTGATATGTCTATAGTGGGTCATGTCCCGATCACTACTAAACATTACACTAGCCTAGATGAAATACAAATCTAACTTAACTATACAATAAATATAGTATCACATTTGAAGCTTACTAAAAACATAGATCAAATCGACTCTGATTTCTAATGTATAAATATGCATCTTTTTCAAAATAGGCTCTATAAGAGGTGATTTAATTTTTTTCTATTTTTTCTTGTTTTTTAAACACTCTATTATCCTCTACTTCACTCATCTGCTATTTGTTAATAAATGATGTTGAAGCTCTCTCCCTTGTCTATAAAAGATTAAAGAGGCTCACCATTGTTCTCTCTCTCTCTCTCTCTCTCTCTCTCTCTCTCTCTCTCTCTCTCTCTCTCTCTCTCTCTCTCTCTCTCTCTCTCTCTCTCTCTCTCTCTCTCTCTCTCTCTCTCTCTCTCTCTCTCTCTCTCTCTCTCTCTCTCTCCTATTTATATAATCCTTGAAAGAAGGATGGCAAAATTCCTTGAATAATAGCTTTTAAAAAACCCGTTCTTTCTAGTATGCTATTAGTGAGCCATTTGTTTTCAAAGTGATTTACAACCAATAGTTTGTAAAGTGTTGTAACTCTTATTCACAAGATAAATATGCACAAAAATATCACCTTTTTGGTATGTTAATTAACTAGCAATATTTAAAAAATCAGTAAGCCACAAGTCATAAATGCCAAACTTTATTTTCTTGAATAAAACCTAATTCAAATGTCATCTAAAACATATTTATATGTAATGTAATTTGTCCCACTTGAAAATGGAACTTTGGGACCAAACTTGACAAGAAATAAAATGTGGTTTTCAACATATGATATAACTTTCTTTTAAACGCTCATTTCACCATACAAACACATTTGTTTGCGACTATGACCATAACTAGGAACCCCATTATTTTTTTACCATGAAATTAATTATCCTTCCTTGGCAGCTTATTGTGTAGTAGTTGGTAGTTCTCTCTAAAAAATGAATTGGACATATCCATTTGATTGAAAGTAGGATGAAGGCATTGGTATAAGCTTTACAACAACAACAAACAAGCTGAAAAACCCAATCGATACACTGATTGCCCATTGTTGCATATCAAGCGGTGTTGTGTTCGCTAGCTTACCAAGAAACTCAACCAAAACGACCTGGAAAGTAACGGTGAATGATATCACTGCGATGAAAACCCAATTGTTGAAGGTGTGGTGAAACACATTTAATTGCTCCATTTCCCTCGCATTGAACTCGTTGAAGACCTACAAAGTATCAACAAATCATAATCTTATTAACCTTAGTTACTTCAAACCATAGTTCCAGACTCTATTGAAATTATTATGTAGGAGACATCCTTCTGTCAAATATTCGATTCATACATATTCTTTGTATTTTGTTTTCAGCCTCATAATACTCCTACAAAGGTGCTTGTATAATAAAGAAATTCATAGCAAAAAAACTAGTTGGGATCAATCCTAGATATGAACCTGTAGCTGAAATCAATTGTTTCTTTTTTCTAGTATTTTCAAATTTTCAATTTCCAAATTATTTTGGGTCAATCTTGATTCACTATCCTCTTTTTTTGTTTGATTTATTATTTTAGATTTATAGCGCTTGATTTTAGCTTTCTAGAAGAATACAGAATCACTCTCACTCACTCTCTAATAGTGATTCAAGCTCCAAGAGGTGTGATAATGGTGCTCAATGATTGGACCTCTCAAGAATCACCTCCTAGTTTGATTAGACCACTTACATGCCACCTCTTACATTGATTGGACAATTTTGGTGCATTCTTTACTATGATTGGTACATACTGATTAATAAGATTATGAGGTGCAATGTCACTATCTAGCCAAGTGTAAGCACCCTACACTATCATGATCTTATCCAAGTCTAAAATTGGCCTAATCACTTAATTACAAGTGTAAAATGAGTGGTTTTGATAGAAGACTCCCAAACCTCAAGATTAAGGCCTATTGACTATTCAAACTGATCATAGATTAAGGCCTATTCCACCAATTTGTGTTAGATTATTCTCTTTCTTACTAATCGAGTAATTGGTTTTAATCTTCATCCTCCAGTTCTGTAGATTTTATCGTGTTTTCATACAATCTGCAGATTTACAAGTGTTTTTACACAGTCTACAGAAATACACGAAGTGGACAACAGTGTCGCATTTTTCGCCTGTAAGGTTTCTCGTGGAAAAATGCAGTGTCCTCTTTTTTGCATTTTTTGCCTGTCAAGATTTGCAAGTAAATATGCAGAGTCGCATTTTTCGCTTTTTTCAAAGTGCCTCAAATGTTAAGAAAATGACTCTGCCAAAGTGTGGGGCAACCCTAAAAGAGAGCATGGGCTAGCATGCTGTTGGCACTTTTGATGAGTGTCTGATTCTTTCGTTTAGCTACACCATTGGACTGAGGTGAGTAGCTAGTTGTAAATTGCTGATGTATCCCGTTGGCCTCACAGAACTCCTTGAATTTTGTGGAGATATACTCTCTCCTCCATCAAGGCATAGAGCTTTGATCTCCCTCTGGGTCTGGTTTTCTACAGACGCCTTGAACTGCTTGAAGAACTTGAACGCTTCGAATTTGTTCTTCATAAAGTAGGTGGCAGTCCTTCGAGAGAAGTCATCGATGAAGGTTAGGAAATAGAGACCTCCCCCTGTCGAAGCAGTCTGCATCGGGCCACAAATGTCGCTATGTACAAGGTCAAGCAAGCTTTTAGAAGTATGAATTGAGTCTGAAGGGCTTGATAATACAGCTTTCACATGGAGAAGTTGGCTTGCTGACAGAAGGTAGATCTTGTACTAGACTTTGAGTAGACATTTGCTTAATACTATTGAAATTAAGGTGGCCAAGTCTGAAATGCCACAACATATTAGTTGATTCAAAAGTGGCTGTGTGAACAGCTTGACAGTTATAAAAGTAGCAGTGGCTGAGTTTGTAAAGATAGCTGCTTCTTCTTCTGAAGGCTAGAACCTTCCGAGATTTGTCAAGAATTGTGCAACCTTCTGTATCGAATTCGACCCTCCAACCTGAATCGGTGATTCTGCTAACTAAGAGCAGATTCTTGGTCAGATTTGGAACATGGAGAACATTGGACAACAACTTGACTTCACCTCTCTAGAATTCAACTCTGACTATTCCTTCACCTTCGATTGAATGTGATGAGTTGTCTTCAAGTTGCACAACTTGAGCGTGGGTGAATGACTTATAGTCTTTGAACTAGTCGCGATGGTGAGTCATGTGTTGAGTTGCTCCGAAGTCTAGATACCAAGAATCGATATCTTGTTGTTCTCCAACTTTGGTCATGAACGCAGCTTCATCTTCCTCTTGTTGCTGGATTGAGTGACTGGTTGTAGCACTTGTGCTTGTTGTTGGAACTGTTTTTTCTTTTTGTTGTTGTACTTGCTGAATAGTTTTTGCACTGGTTGGAACGATGAAGTGGTTGAGTTGATCTTGAACCAGAATTTGGTCTAGTCTGCATGTTGCTCTTCTTGTCAGTATAACCTGACTTTGTAGATTTCTTGGATCTAAAGTTCTGATTTTTCAAATATAGAGCTTGAGGATCCGCTGCTGAGCCTGAGAAAGATGCAGATCTTCTGATCTCCTCTTGTAGGAGTAGCGAAATTACTCTTGACAAAGTGAGGTGCTCTTGGGTCAAAATTGCCATGACCCAATTTTCATAGGCTTCAAGTAGACTCGTTAGTAGAAGTCATGAGAAATTAAAATCTTCTATGACTGAGCCAGTTGCAGTCATTTGCTTCATAAGATTTTTGAAAGTGTTGAGGTGACTCTAGACATTCTCAGGGTGAAGAATTTCTAGTAGTCTGAGCAGCATGTATGTGGTTGATCAGAGTATTTTTTATGTTGAGGGTGATCATGGCAAATGCTTTGCCATCTCTCAGTCTCCACTTGGTGATGTTGGCTGCATCACCTTCTGGTTTGAGCTACGTGCCATCAGTTATGTCCCACAGTTCTTTGGCTAGTAGTATAACCTTCATCTTGAATTTCCAAAGATGGTAGTTATCTCCATTGAGTTTGTCAATGAGAGATGAACTAGATGATGGATCCATTCTGGTTGAACTCCCTGGATATGGAAAGATTTTCAAGTTGGAATATAATCCTTGTGGAAGTATGGTCCAAAGGAGCTTTGATCATCTCAAGGAGGAGAAAGGCAATTAGATTGCCTCAACCTATGTTCCATGATGGTAAGGCTCATGAAGATGGTGCTTTGGCAAAAGCACTTGGAGACTAATTTCCAAGGTGTTCTACTTCCCATAAATTTTTTCATCTTGTTCATTTGGATCTTGTTTCATGAAGTAGAAGCAAAGATGGTATTTTTTTATGTGGCTCCTTGAAGACTTCAATTAGATGTATCTTTTATCAATGGTGCTTGATAAGAAGATTGCAATAGTTGATACTTTGGGAATATTTAGATCATATGCTTTGTCATTATTTCTTTTATGTAAGGAATAAGGAAAATCTCATCTCTATCACAAGGATGATGGTAAGATCCTCATATCTACCAACAATCCAAGTGCATGATGGAGAGAATCCAAGGCTTGAGGAGGAGTCACCCAACTCATGGTGCAAAGGAGATTTCCAAGAGACAAGGCCGAGTCTTTGTGGCTCACAAATCATGGAAAAGAGGAGCACTTTTCAGGTGGTATCTACTCCAATACATCCACTTTTGCTTCTCTTCTATCATTTGATGTATCATCTTGCTTTGATGAGATTTCTACATCTCAAATTTCAAGTGAGACAATGCTAGTTTTCTATCATGCCTCTTGTAAGGACTTTTTTCATGTCATTAATGGCTTAGAACATGTTCTAAATCATTTAGAAAGCAAGTGGTTTTGTCATCAAATTTATGCTTTTGGATCTTGTAAGAGCAAGAATGAGATAGTCATTCATAGTGTGAAAGATCTTGTTTTTCCATTTTGTGACAGAATTTTTTCGCAGTTATTTGGCTTTTCGCAATTTCGACCCAAAAAAATTGCGGAAAATTTTTTTCCGCAATATTTGTCACATTTTCTTGTAGTGATATACATATATATATATATATATATATATATATATATATATATATATATATATATATATATATATATATATATATATATATAGAGAGAGAGAGAGAGAGAGAGAGAGAGAGAGAGAGAGAGAGAGAATAAAAAAAATTTAAATTTAAATTTAGAAACACACATGTACATATGTGACATATGTGAACTTTCTAATTAATGAAAATAAAATAAGTTGATTTAATATTAACAAGAAACTTAATCTTCTTGTTTTCCTAGGCATTGCGTCGAACCGATATTGAAAATTTTTTACCTCTGCATCAACCATTTTCAGCTTCATATATGCTATTGCATGTGGTACTAGAAAGAGTTCCAGAATTTTTTGGATATGGCTGTTGACAATTTTGTGTCTGTGTAATAGAGTTCATCTTTAAACAAACTGAATTACACACATCCTCATCACTAACATATAAGGACAGCACATATAAGCTTCTATTTGTTATTAGAAAACAATAAATTTATGAGAATGAATGTGAAATCAAAATTCATATAAAAAATTCAACTTAATAAAATCTGGCATTCTACACACAAGATTGCAAAATATCACCAATATACTACACCAATGGATAGATGAACCCAAGAGAACTCATGTATAATCATGAAATAAGACGTGTGTGTGTGTGTGTGTGTGTGTGTGTGTGTGAGAGAGAGAGAGAGAGAGAGAGAGAGAGAGAGAGAGAGAGAGAGAGAGAGAGAGAGAGAGAGAGAGAGAGAGAGAGAGAGAGAGAGAGAGAGAGAGAGAGAGAGAGAGAGAGAGAGAGAGAGAGAGAGAGAGAGAGAGAGAGAGAATGTTTCTACTCCGTCCCTAGTACATGACAATTGCATTCCACATAGGCTTGCGAAGCAAATAGAGTGATATATGTACGCAACAGAGCCCATGAGAGAGAGAGAGAGAGAGAGAGAGAGAGAGAGAGAGAGAGAGAGAGAGAGAGAGAGAGAGAGAGAGAGAGAGAGAGAGAGAGAGAGAGAGAGAGAGAGAGAGAGAGAGAGAGAGAGAGAGAGAGAGAGAGAGAGAGAGAGAGAATGCTTCTCTTCTCACATGCGTGCAACTATATATACCAGATCCATGTCTTATTAATGATTTTGGTTTTCCCTCCATATAAAGAATCCTACCAATAATGTGGACTAGATTCAATGTCTCCAACATTCAAATTTGATCTACCAAACTCGACCTCCTACTTTTTTCCTCGACAATATGCACACTATGACCCACAAAGAGCAGCAGAGGCTTGAATCCAAAGACAAACTCTCTTCGGGTCCTTCCTTTAAAAAGGGCAAATAGAGAGTTGTTGACGAAGCTCCCCTTTCGGGAAAGAAAAAGAAGCACCCTCAGTTGGAGAGAACTGAATTTGACAAGGCCAAAGGCGGCAGGTTGTGTTTCTCCTATATGGAGAAGTGGCACCTTTCGAATGACTGCCCGAAGAAATGAAAGAAGGGAGGCCGCTTCTTTAAGGCACCAGGTAATTCTTCCATTTCTTGTACTGATGTATGCTTTTCGGATGAAACTGTTTGTAGCAATTATTGTTTTAGTACTGTAGTGTTTGGACCTCACTGCCTCATTCGTATGAGTGGGTTCGTAGGTAGCCAACCTATAAGTATTTATTTGACGATGATTCTTGTTATGTCCATGACCAATACATAGTATACAATATACTCCTAGTCTTGGATACACGGTACTCCAGTGAAACAAGCCATTAGTTATGCCACGTCATACTAGACGTGACCTGAAAGTAACTAATATCCTTGTGAGGCCCAGAACACACTAAATGGAGTTTAGACAAGGTTTGAGACAATGTATGCATGTGTAGAGTTATCAATAGCAATTCTATGAATAGTTGGTCCATGCATAGGACTCTATTCTAGATGAATCTATGTATAGGGAACATAGGGCTATGCATGGCTATATGCCCAGGATGCTTTTGGCTCTATATAAGAGGTCCAAACTCGCCCTACGCCTCATCATGGTTCTTGATTCATTGTCAGGCTCTCACTCTACTTTCATGCTTCTTGTTCCTTGGCTTGGGGGTGAGGCTTCTAGAGATTGATTGGATGCTTCTACTTGGTTGGGTGGTTTCTCCGCAGTGTGTTATCTTTTTGTGTTTAGGATTTGTAAGCAAGATTAGTTCACCATTTGAGATGGATTACTATTTCGGAATGGAAAAGTTTGCGTACTTATTAGTGATGATGAGTCAAACAGAAGATTTTGTTTGAATGTCATGACATACCCTATGCAGGACATCCCGGTATACACCAGACTCTGGACTTGGTTAAGAGGGAATTTTATTGGCCAAAGCTCAAGCCATATGTCGAGTCATATGTTGTTAAATGCAAGCCCTGTCAAATAGCAAAGGCTGAACGCCATAAGGATGATGGTTTGCTGCATCCGTTAGATATTTCAGATAAGAAATGGGAAAGCATATCTATGGGTTTTGTAGTTGGACTTCCAAAGACCCAACGACAAAATGATTCTATTTGGGTTGTAGTGGATCGGTTAACTAAGTTAGTTGCATTCATACCAGTCAAGTAAACTATAAAGGCATCTGATTTAGCCCAGATCTTTGTTGAAAGATTATTTTGGTTGTATGGTCTGCCAAGTGACATTGTTAGTGAAAGAGATCCTAAGTTCACAGGTCACTTTTGGTCAACAGTATTCCATAAACTGGAAAGTTCTTTGAGTTTAAGTTTTGTTGATCATCCTGAATCAGATGGCTAGACAGAAAAGACTAATCAAACTTTGGAAGATATTTTGAGGACATATGTTTCTCACAGGCAATTTCATTGGGAAGATTATCTCCCACTGGTTGAGTTTGCATATAACAGTAGAAAATATTCTGCTACAAATTACAGTCCTTTTATGCTTATATATGGTTTTCAACCTAGATCTCCAATAAATGTTGAGACGAAGTCTGTTAAGATCCAGAAGGTTGTTGATTTTTTGCATGATATGCAAGAAATGTTGCAAGTGGCTAAGGATAGTATCTGAAGTGCTCGGGATAGAGCTAAACACCATATCGATCTTAAGAAATCTCCAAGAGATTTTAAAGTTGATGATTGAGTATATCTTAGGATTCCAAAAGATTCTAAGACGTTACATACAAGGAAGCATTATAAGTTGTCTACGCGTTATTGTGGACCTTTCAGGATTGTACATAGAATTGGTTCTTTGGCGTGTGAACTCGATCTTCAAGAAAAATCGACTGCACACCTAGAGTTTCATGTAAGTCGTTTGAAACTAAGTTTATATAATGGTGATACAGTTGGATCGGATGAGGATTTATCCCATTTGGAAGATTTGTCGCTTAGTGTACCTTTGGAATCTGAGAAAGTGCTCAGAACCATAGATAAATAATTGAGAAATCGTTTTATCTCTGAGTGCTTAATTCGGTGGAAGGGTCATACTGAGGATGATGATTCATGAGAGAGAGTTGATAGCAGAAAGAAGAATTTTTCGAATTTTAGTTTCTAAGGAAACAGACCCTGATCTTTCATTTTATCACCTCCACGAATTTTGACCATGGTCAGATTATGAGAAAGTAGCATGATATACTGTCAAAATCCCTTATTTCTCACCCAAATCTTTGTCCTAGAATTCGTGGCTTCACTGAGGCTAGATCTCATCAAGATCAGTCCTCCAGCAGCTCCGCGAATTTTATCCCAAAGATTTTGCCTATTTACTATCAAAAAGTCATTTTTTCCCATATTTCCTATTTGCCAGTCAAACCTCTCTGTTAGAATTCGTCATCCAGCCTAAGAAATCGTTTTCAAAGAGTACGATTTCCTTGTCCTACCCATGAATTTTGAAAGTACAATTTTTTTTCAAAAAATCTAAAAAAATCACTACTTGTCAGAATTCACGAGTATTACAATTCGATTTATCTGTCTCTCCACGATTTCTCAGCTTGTTTGCGAATTCTGTCACGACTAGAATGACCAGTTTTTTGTCCTATACTATCAATTCTGCAAGCAAACTATCTTTTTGTCAAGTACAGTATTGACCTACTCATCTGTATTCTGCATCATGTCTCATGACTGTGCTGAATCTTCTAATCCGGCTCCTCCACGACTAGAATGAAGAATTCCACGTATCGATGCACCAAAGTACGATGACAAATCTGATCTAGTCCGATTTTTCCAAGACTTTGATAATGCATGCCATTTTTATGGAGATACCTCTGAAATTGAAAAGCTTCGCCTATTTTCCATGGTACTCTATGGCACCGCCAAGGAGTGGTACTTGAATCTCGAAGCTCCTGATCTTGCTTCTTGGACCACCCTCAAGGATGCTCTCATCAAGCATTTCAGACCATCCAAACTGACTCAGAGCCCGTTCATTCAAATTACCCATATCAAGATGCGTCGCAAAGAGTATGTTCGAAACTACATTGAGCATTTTAAACACCTCAAAGTAGAATGTGCTGATGAAAATATCATCAAATGTATGGCCATAAAACTGTTCTTAGTTGGATTGCCTAAAAACATCCGCCGTGAACTCAAACTAGTTGACCTTTATGATCAACTTAAAGATGTGATGACCGATGCTATCCGTGAGGAAGATGAAGGTTCCAACGATGACTTTGACCATCGTGAAAAGAAATCTAAGAATCCGGACCGTCCTAATCACCCAAAGTTTGACAATATTGCTCAATCTTTTGAACTTCTACATCAAATGGAAACCTGGCAAAAAGCTCAACAATCTCATATGGATAAACCCACTGCCGATTTCCAAACCGCCATGAAACATATTGCTGAGAAATCCTTTCTAGCAAGGGAAAATGTCTGGTGTCCAATCTGCTCACAACATCACACTGCTAATGAATGTCCTCAACTGTGAAACCATTTTCCAGCAGCCACCAGACCCACCATCTATCGAGCTTACCGCCCTTACCCTCCACAACAGCCTGTGCCATGACCAAGGGTTTACCAACCACGACCAACTGCACCAAATCAATACCCATCCCCACGTCAACAGTTTGTCATTAACCAACCTACCCCACAAAACGCTGTCCATTGTCTTGATACAAATAATATCGATCCGGCCACCTACTTTGTGGAAGACAATACTCAACCACAGTACTCTAATGAAATGGTTGTTTATTATACCTATGATTCTAATGCTCAAACAGTGGATCCCAATGCCCAAGCTTACAATCCAAACCAAGCTGTCTTTGCTGCACATCAACTACCCGCAATACGAGGATGTTTTATCTGTGCAGGTAAACATCCTAGTATTCGCGGCCCAAATAAACTCTGCTTTCCTCCAGCTTGTGAAAATTGTGGTATTGAACATCATGTAAAGGACTGCCCACCCCGATCTAAGTCAGCTGCTCCTGTCTGTTCAGTGCAAGTAGAAATCTTATCCATCGAAACACATCATGCTTGGGTCTTGACTCGGACACAAACCCAACACCAAGCCCCTACACTTGCACCCAGCAAAACTCAACAGCAGGCTATTCCTCCAAGTGAAGATTCAACCTCGATAGTTTACCCTCACCCATCTGAAAAAATTTGGCTGCATCATCAGTATCGCCAGCAAATCTGCAATGCCGACCAACAATCTTCCACTTCCCATAAAGTACCTCACAAGCCCTTTGAAAGCAAAACCTTGAAGGTACCGAAGTTTGGGGAGATTTACTACAAGCCAATGTCACTCTTCCTTTCCATGTACTCTGGAAGCATGTTGGCCAGTGAAAACAACAGATCCAATCAAATAACACCACCACTACTGACGAGTTGACTGAAATGCCCTTACATCTAACCAATCCACTCAACGAACAAGGCAACATCAAAATCCCAGCTACCCATCATCATTCCCGTGAAGTTTTAGCAGTATTTGATGGTGGCTCAAGTGTCAATATCATTTTCACATCCCTCATGATAGAATGGAATCTGAGAGACAAGCTAGCCAAACCCACTTGTCAGCTTCGGATGGTTGATCAAAGTGTAGTCCGACCTACCGGTTTCCTTCCACACGTGCCAATCAAACTAGGAGGTGTCAAGTTTTCTGTCAATCTCGTAATACTTGATATTCCCAATAATGCCTATTCTTATGAACTACTACTTGGTCGTCCATGGCTCACCAATGCACGAGTCATTCATGATTGGAGCAAAGGCCAAGTCACTTTTGGAAATCGTGACAGTTCTATCACCATTGATTAAACGGGTAAACTCAAACCTGCATGCATCCATGACGAAGGATCCTCACCCACCAACTCAGTAATTGAGCCATACCAGTCCAACCACGAAAAAGGTCATTATATTAAATCTACTGATATATAAACTGGAGTCACAATCTAGCTATCATTGATTGTGTGAATGTCGATTATTGTGCTCAGCATCAGGATAATTGTACCTCTCCACTCCCAATCGATTATGACCAGTTACCTGATCTGGATACACCTATCATTAATATCAATTTTATTGATATTCTTCCACACCATGATGAGCTACTAAATGTTGCATGGCTACCTACTAATGAATCAGATAATTTATTCATCGATGACGAGAATGTCTTACGACTTCAGAATTTCCTAGAGGATTTGGACATTTCTAATATGCAAATCCTCAATTATATGGAGACACTTCCACTTAGGACCTATCCGCAACATGCATCCAAGGTGGAATCAGTTGCCAAGGTTGCAATTGAAAAGCATGAGACAAAATTCTACTGTCCCAAATGCCCACACTATCCATGGGATCTTTGTGAGGGGGAGACCATATTTCAAATTGATGATGAGATCCTCCTCCATGACGTACCAACCGTCCCTCATCCACACACCTCTCCACCACCAAAGCCTCAACCACGTGGTCATACTATGAAAGAGAAAATGAAAAAACCGCTTCAAATTCAACTGTCGGGTGACCTCACAATTGTTAGGGAAGTTCATGAGATTGCCTCTATTCCTACTCCAGCCCCCGCACATTCCCAATCACCATCCCGACAAGAAAAAGACAAGGCCCCCCTCGAATCTCCAGTCCATGATGTTCCTACATACTTTAAGGACTATACGATCGAGGATGTCACAATCCAATTACCCCAAGCTCAACGTGAGCCAACTGGTAATTCACCCTACGAAGGCCCTACACAAACTATAACCCTTTCTCTGAGTGAGCCAAATGAAACCAACGAATATCTTGTCCATGTCGGAGCTCATCTCAATCGCGAACAACGCAGATGGCTTGAAAAGCTCCTGCACAAATATCGACATGCCTTTGCCTGGACCTATAAAGACATGAAAGGCGTCTCACCCCAAGTAGTTGTGCATTGTATCCTGCTTAAACTGGGTGCGAGGCCCACTGCTAGTTGTCCATATAAATGCAATCCCATCTATAAGGCCAAGATCAAAGAAGAATTACAACGCCTCTTAGACGCAGGATTTATCTACGAAATTGAGCATACTGAGTGGGTCTCCCCAATTGTCATTGTTCCCAAGAAAAATGAAAAACTCCGAATCTGTGTCAAAAAACTTAACGTCGTCATCGAACGTGATCATTTTCCATTACCTTTCAAAGAATCCATCTTACAAAATCTCGCAGGAGATGAGGCTTACTCCTTCTTAGACGGCTTTAGAGGATACAGTATGATCCAAATCACTGAAGAAGATCAACATAAAACCGCTTTTGCCATAGAATGGGGAACCTTCTGCTGGAAAGTCATGCCCTTTGGTCTCTACAATGCTCCTAGCACCTTCCAACGTGTTATGCAAGCCGCCTTTTCTCAGCGGATGGGTGATGCCTTAGAGGTTTACTTGGATGATTTAGGAGCACATTCCAAAGAAACACGCCATCTGTCTGTGCTCAAAAAAAAATTATCCAATGTCAACGCTTCGGGATCTCTCTTAATCCTAAAAAATACTAGATTTGGGTAATCCATGGTATTGTGTTAGGACATATTATTTCACAAAATGGCATTACCACTGACCCTAAAAAGATCCTTATCATTCAAAACCTATTGGAACCGCGTACGATACGTGAAGTTTACTCTTTCCTTGGCCACACCAACTACTATCGGTCCTTTATTTTCGATTTCGCTAACAAAGCACGCTTAATCTACAAAGTAGTTGTAGTTCCCAAATGGACGGATGAACAATGCGTTGTATTTAATCAACTCAAAGAAGCCCTTACCAATGCACCCATCCTCTGGGCTCCTGATTATTCTAAGGAATTCCATGTGCATATTGATGCATCCAAGTATGCCATTGGAGCAGTGCTCACCCAACCGGGAGAATTCAAAAAGGGCTACCCAATCCGTTTTCTTAGTCAAAAATTGATACCTGCTGAATTCAATTATACCACTACCAAATGTGAAACCTTGGCAATGGTATATGCAGTTCAGAAGTTTCACCATTATCTTCTAGGAAAAGTTTTTGCATTCTTCATTGATCATTATGCATTGTTGTATCTCATCAACAAGACCTGCACCACAGGCCGTATTACTAGATGGATCCTATTACTGCGAGAATTTGAGTTTAGGATCGTGGTTCGTAAGGGAGTTTAGCATTTTCTAGCAGACCATTTATCTCGAATCTCTAATATTCCTACCCCTGATCAAGGCGTTAATGATGATTTACCAGATGCAATACTTTTCCAAGTTGACTCTACACCTGTATGGGCTAAGAAAATTACAGAATATCTAATTTCAGGGCAGATGGGTCCTTCCTTCTCTAAACCTGAACAACGTGCGTTGGTCCTCAAAACTAAACCTTATACGTTAATTGTAGGACAACTCTACAAGCAAGGGTTAGATGGAATTATCCGACGATGTCTTACTGAAGGTGAAATACCCTCTGTAATTTTTCTCACTCATGAAGGTATTGGTGCAGGCCATTTCTCTTCTGAAACAGCTGCTAAGAAAATCCTCTTGGACGGTTTTTGGTGGCCAACACTCTTTAAGGATACGCACAATTATACTAAGGCTTGTGATGTCTGCCAATGCACAAAACGATGTCAAAAGACAGACTACATGCCTTTACACCCTGTAACCACTGATCAAGCTTTCCAGAAATGGGAAATTGATTATGTCAGACCTATTAGTCCTGCTGCTCGACACACACAATATCGTTACATCATAGTAGCTATAGACTATTTCACCAAATGGGGTGAAGCAAGAGCTGTTTGCAATTCTAACGCTTGTTCTACCGCAAAATTTCTCTATGAACAGTTTATCGTTTGTTTCGGATGTCCTCTATAGCTTATTAGTGATAGGGGTACATGTTTTTTTAACTCTGTCATAGTAGATCTCCTTTAAAAAAAAATTGTGGTACATCATAAAAGTTCCCCATACTATCCACGATGCAATGGCCAGGCGGAATCCACCAATAAAATCCTATGTGGAATTCTCACCAAAATCGTCGAATTTAGCCGATCTGATTGGGAACTCAAACTCCATGCTGCTCTCTGGACTTATCACACCACCCCGAAGCGAGCTACAGGCTTAACCCCTTTCCAGCTAACATATGGCCAAGAAGCCGTTATGCCTGTGGAATTCCATATCCCCTCCCTCCGAGTGGCCTATAACCTTGAGCTTGATACTCACCAAAATCTAGCAAACAGGTTATTCCATCTGGAGCAACTCTACGAAACATGACGGATCAGCATCCATGCTCAACGAGTCCACAAATGACGACAAAAAGCATGGAATGATTGATCATTGAAACTTAGAGACTTCCAGGTTGGAGATAAAGTACTGTTATACCAGGCCAAAGCCTTGAAAGACGAGACGACTCGAAAATCTTCATTTTTGTGTTCATCTTCTGCTCCCCCTGTCACTAGGGGCAGGTCATAGTACTGTCTCTCCAGAACTTCGTAGCTGACAGGATCGTCATTGGCCATTGTCTTGCTCTCGTTGAATTTGACATCCCTCACTGTTTTCACAGTGTTCGTGTCTGGCATGTAGATTCTGTAGTATGACAAATTATTGTCATAACCTACTAGAAATCCTTGTTCAGCTTTCTCATCAAGCTTCTTACAAAACTTATCAGGAATATGTGCATAAGCTGCACAACCAAAGATTTTGATGTGAGACAGGTTGGGCTTTCTACCCCACCATAGCTCATGTGGTGTCGTGTGAGGAACACCAAACTTACCCGTCATGTTCTGGATGTATGCGATTGTAGCTACTGCTTTAGCCCACAGTGCCCTTGGAGCCTTCGAGTAGGCCATCATGCATCTGGTGCCTTCCATTAGGGTCCTGTTCTTTCTTTCAGCAACACCATTGTGCTGCGGGGTGTAGGCTGCAGTTCTTCTGTGAATGATACCATGATCATTGCAGAAGTCAGTGAAGCGATTCGAGATAAATTTGCCACCTCGATCTGTTCTGATCTGCTTCACCTTGTTGCCTGTACATCTCTCTGTCCAATTCACATATTCTGTGAATTTATCGAGCACTTCAGATTTATTCTGAATAAAGTACACTTTGGCAAATTTGCTATAGTCATCAATGAAAGTTATATAATATTTCGAACCTCCTATCGAGACCACGTTGAATGGTCCACAGATGTCAGAATGAACTAGCTCCAAAATCTTTGTCATTCTGTAGGAGTCTTTGACAAATGGAGTGCGCGACATCTTGCCTTTCAAACATGCATCACAGGTGGTCGAACTGGTTGCATTCAAGATGATGGCCCCTGTTATCGCTCCATGATGGCTTGTCTGGTAAAGTGCCATTGAGTTCATGTGACAGAGTCTTCTGCGCCACAGAGTGTCTGGCGAGTCGTCATGAGTCTGATGCATCTAATCTTCAGGTAGGCAAACCTTCAAATGATATAGGTTACCTTTCCTTTCGCCTTGAGCGATGCCAAAAATTTTCAAAATTTTCAAAATTCTCAGAGCAATCTAAAATCACTACTATCATGGCCTCCCGCGATTCCTTGCTCAGTTTGCATCGTCGTAAACCCCCTCGTCCTTATTCAAGAGATATTTTTATAATCTGTATCAAGAATTACGCCGAGCACCTCACCTTGGCCAAGGATATCCTCACAAGCCTTGGCTTTGATCTGACTCTTTTCCAGGTCCAACAGAGCGAGAGCCTCATCCGAGCGGCCTACTCCACCTATTCGGATGAATTCCAAACTTTTAGGCTTACATCTAAGAGTGGCAGTTATACCATCATCAATGTCTCTCCGGGGGATCTCCAGAGCATTGGCTTCCCTAATCTCGGAGAGACAATCCATGGCAAGGGCACTAGCTATGATGCCAAATACTTTACCAAGTTTTTGACAGAGGATGGCAAAACCATTGCCCAAACCAACGATGGGATCGCCATACACCTCATTACGTATCCCCATCCATGGGCCGCCTCAGAAATCCTTGTCACCATGGTCAAAGTGCATACCGCCAAGATGGATCGCATACCACCGAGCGACATCTTTTCTTTGACCATCACCATGGACGATCCCACTCAAAATTACAAGTGGGCTGAGAAGGTAGCAAAGGGGCTGTGCGAAGCTTTGAAAGCCAGAAAATCAACTATCAAATGTGGGTATCTCCTCCACATGTTGGTCACCAAACAGTTGGGGTCTAGGGCGGCTGCCACCGTCAAGGAGCTGGATGATCTCTATCCAAGCACAAAAAAACGTGCCAAACCCCAACCGACAGCAGAACTGGTCTCACCAGCCCCACCTACTAAGAAACAAAAAAGGAAGACGATCAACACAGAAGCCGATGTCCCTCACGACATTCTATCCAACGACATCGGGACAGAGTATGTTGAATCTGAGAGGTCCTAGAGCAGCAGGCGGCCTTACTTCACCAGGCCCAGCAACGCAGACAAGCAGTAACAGCAGCAACAGGCAGCTCATTGGTGGCAGACACTTTGAGGCGTGATTCCTATGGGCGTGATTCCGTCCACACAGGCAACCTCCTCTCCATCACTTGCTCTCACACTCCCACTATTTACTGCCACCTCCACACCCTCACTAACTCTCAACACGGGCTTCACTTCCCCAATTCCACAAAAGCCCTCACCTGTACAAATCTCCACCCTACTTGACTCCACAGTCAACGTAGATGATTTTGCATTATATTACTCACCGCACTTCCATCAACCGCCATCACCACTAACTCAATCCATGCATCTCTGCCATGTAGTATTTCTCCACCTCTTTCACCCATCAACCCTCAATCACTTCCACCTGTCTTTCATACATCTCCATATAACCCTACTCCTGATTTTCTACCCTTTAACCCAATGTCGTATCCTAACTACACACGCACCCTCCCTGACATTGGTCCTTGGGAGCAGTTACCATTTGCAGCCCAAAAAGCGGTATGGTTGGTGAATGAGCTTCAATACAATCTATTCGGCACCCTGGGGGGACAATATACTATGCAACAATTTGACGATGATGTTATGGTAGACCTTCATAAAGAAAAAGCAAGGCTGGAGGAGGAAAACAAACAACAGCAGCTACAGATCTAGAACCTCACAAATTATAATCAACAACAGTAGCAGATGCTACTCCACCTCCAGAATCAGCTCCAACTGAAGGTATCCAACATGCAGCATACCATCAATAACCTCAAAGCCGAAAGGGATGAGGTTGTAGCAAATGCACAAGCTACACGTTCGGCTATGAAGGAACTGTTGGAATTGGTGGACTTCAATGACTTCGCACCACCAGCTATTCTTGAGAGAACTGCCATTCCAGTGGTGGCCTATCAAATGCTGGCCCAAAAGTTGAAAGCCACGACGGAGCAGCACTCAAAATTGCAACAACCATATCTTGCTTCTGTCGAGGCCCTGAACCAGCACATAGCCACCCTGGAAGAATGCTTAAAGGCCGCTGTCCAGCGACATCGTCAGTTCATGCAAAGCACGCCCAATTCCATGATTCGGGGCACCACTTTGATAAACCAGATGGTGGAGATGGAACAGGATTCCAGTAGCCTCCTCCTGCAACTCAAGGCTCCTCTTTTCAAGGCCAACCCTTGGGGCAAGGAGCTCAAGCACCAACCAATCCATCAGGCTCTGGAAGTACCAGCTCCCAACATTATCTTTTTTCTTCTACCGTTTTTAACCCTCTCGACACCACTAACCTCCCATTCATTCCACGACAATTTTCTCCTGAGTCACAAAGAATTGCTGAAGCTAACCCCTCGCCTCATCTCTCTCCTGAACCCGACCAAGAATTGGAAATGCGCTTTCGGTGCTTCCCAGGTGGCGTAAGCGTGAAGGGCGAGGCCCATGTTAATGTCAGAATTGAAAAGCACTAGGTAATTGCCTCAAGAAGTGAGCCAACAGTCTGAAGCCATGGTTGAATCAGGGTATTAGAAGGCAAGGGCCAAATCGAGGTGGCTGAGGGTATCTCGTGCTGGATTACCTGCTTGGTGCCATAGTCTTCAGAAGATGAGGAGGCCATGTTAGTTAAAGTGCAAAAACATAGAAAAAATGGTAGAAAAGGTAAAAAGTGGTGGAAACGAGAAAAACAACGAATAATAAGTGTTGGGTGGTAAGAACAGCAATTCAGAGCGCAAATCTGGATTCAGAATATGTAGATGATGGCTTGTATGAAGTTTGATCACAATCAGAGAACTTGAAAAATTTAGTGAAAATTTGAGTAGAGCTTCGCCAGCAAAGGTGACAAATTACTCGAATTCAGCACTTATATAGCAAAAATTAGAGTCTGTATTAGGTGAAATCCACTTTCCCTTGTTCAGTTCCACCCAAATTTTGGCAGGGACCTTCTTCACAAGATTCTAAGACCTTAGAGAATTCTGTGAGAGTTTAGAAGTTGATTTGACTGACTTGCAAAGGTTATGCAAGGGTTCTGACAGTCTGCGAGGGTTCAGTCCTCGCAGGGAATGAATGCTCACACAACATGTTTCCGTGGTTGGATTTTCAAGATCAGACCATGTAGGCAGGCTAATTTCACTACTCTGATTCCATTTATGCCCCTTGCGAAGGTTGGTATGATGATCTTGATGCTCTACGAAGGTTGGTATGAAGATCACTAAAAAATGATGATTTCTCCATCAGTAACTCTCGTAGAGATTTTCATGGATGCATTTGGGTCAGATCTAGTGACTGTCCAAGTTTCAAGAGCTATCTCCCATGGGATCTCCAAAAATCATGAAAAAGTGCCCTTTTAGAGTGTTTTTTGATGAGATCTTGAGATTCTCTGATTACTAACTCTTGCAAACTAATAATCTGCTTCATTAATGTTAGATCTGATTGTTGGTAGCTCTCTGGAAGTTCTCACAGATATTTGGTAGCAGATTCATAAGTTTTGGATGAAATTTGCCCTTATTTTGCCATAGTTATTGAGATCGAGGTCTCTGATCTGCAAGTTGGGGGCTTATTAGTATAATCTGAGGATCTGCTTCCCTCTTGATCCTACCTAGATTTGGATCTCTCATGGATCATGATGGATTTTTTTCGATCTTGTCAGATCTGGCTAATATTGATGGATCTAGCTTGATGTGGCTTGATCTTCCTAGATCTAGTGATGGCCGAGCTGAATAGCTTTTCGTGATATGCCACCACCAACCTGGATATGTCTTGCTGTGGTGGCCAGTACTTGTGCAACCGGCTACCGTTGATGGGTGTCGAACGACGTCCCATCTAGTTTTTCCATATTCACGGCTCCATGATTAAGAATTTCTTTGATCTGATAAGGATCTTCGCTTGTGAATTTTAATTTTTCCTTGATCGCCTTGGTTTTATACATTAGGACTAGATCTCCGGAATGAAGATTCTTCTTTTGTAACTTACAATCATGCCATGCTTTGTGTCTTTCCTTCTCAGCTGCCAGTGCATGCACAACTAATAAGCGTGTTTCACAAAGTTTATGTAGAGCTTTGTGGCGTAATTGTAGAGATTTGGATTCATCAAGGCGTTGCGCTATGGCAATCCTTAATGAAGGGACTAAAAACTCTACTGGCATTACAGCATCCTGATCATATACCAATTGAAAACGTGTTTGATTAGTGCTTCCCTTATATGTTGTCCTGAATGCCCACAAAGCAGCATGCAACTTGTGTTGCCAATCTGATTTGCTAGCTTCAACTGTTTTCGTGAGCACGCTACATAGGATCTTATTGGATGATTTTGCCTGCCCATTATTGCGAGGATAATAAGGCGTACTAGTTGTAAGGATCACAAAGAATTCCTCCAACAGGACTTTGATGGTCTCATTGATGAAATGGCTTCCACGATCACTGACTATTTCCACCGGGCATCCAAAGTGCACAATGATATTTTCATAGAGGAACTTGGCAATGGTCCTAGCATCATCTACTCTTACTGCCTTGGCTTCGACCCACTTGGTGAGATAGTCGGTGGCTACGATTATGTATCGAACTTGGGTACTTCCTGTTGCAGGGTGAATTGGACCAATGTAGTCCAATCCCCACTTTTTGAATGATGCTTGGGCTAAGACCGGGTGCAGCAGGTCATAATTCAATCTCGTTGGTCTCCTTACCCTTTGGCACACATTGCACTTCCTCAGGTATTCCTCCATATCCTTATGAATCGTTGGCCACCAACATCCAAATTGCAGGATCTTGCGAACTGTAATGTCGGATGCAAAATGGCTTCCACGCATGCCGAAATGATTTGGGTGGGCTCATGAGGAAGAATACACCACCAAAGAATCCCATCTGATCCTCTTCGGTACAATTGGCCGAAAATCAGCTGACAAGGTCTAGCTTTCAAGATCAATTTCCGCTGATCCACCTTTGGTAGTGGTTTTTCTGGTTGGCCCCGCATTAGATATTCAACTATGTCGGCAGCCCACTCCAGTATTGTGTCTACATAGAATAAGGCAGCATCAGCCAACTCATCGTCGGGTTGGATTGCAACTTCCTTTTCCTTGATTCGCAACACATGATCTGAGTGATTCTCCCTATGTTTCAAGTTTTGTTAACAAGATAGAGCAAAGGTTGATGGTCCGTATAAAAATCAAAGTGTGTGGCCATTAAGTAATGCCGAAACTTCTTAACCACATAGATCATCTTTGTGGTTGAATAATTCATTTCTGTATCAATGAGCTATCGGCTTGCAAATAGGATCAAAAAATCCTTTTTGTGTTCTCCTGGTTGGGTTAAGACTGCTCCAACTGCATACTTCGATGTGTCAGTATGTACATGAAACTCAATGGACCAATTGGTGCTAAAACCAATGCATCTTTAAGCTTTTGAAAAGCCTTTAGGGATTTCTCGTTCCAATGTGGATTTGTTGTGAGTTTGTAAATTGGTCGGGCTAACTCCGCAAAATCCAGAATGAAGGTCCTATAATAGTTAGGATGACCCATAAAGATTTAGACTTCGTGGATCGTTCCTGGTGGTGGTAGATCAACAATGATCTTGATCTTTGATAGGTCCATGGCGATCCCGTGTCTAGATACTATATGGCCGAGAATCAAGCCATGTGTCACCCAAAATTGACATTTTTCTGGATTCAAGGAGATCTAAAAATTGCGGCATTTTTGTAGCACCTTCTCCAAATTGGATGAGTATTCGGAGTCTAGTCCATGCATGCGCACAGATCGTCCAAGAACACTCTTTGAATGTCATCTGCATGACTCGCTGGAAAGTGCTTGGGGCATTGCAAAGTCTGAATGGCATCACCTTATAGACATAGGTTCCCCATTCCGTGGCGAATGTTGTCTTATGCTGGCCTTGGGGTGCTATCTTCACCTGGTTGTAACCGTTGAAGGCGTCTAGAAAACTGTAGGCTTTGGCTTCTCTGTCAAGGACACTTTCTGGGCTGCACTGCACTCAGATCGTAGATGTTTGAACTGTTCAATATAGTCCCTGACCCTTTCTCTTTTCCCATCTTGACTTTGCTTAGTAGGAGAAACGGGTCTTCTAGGAACTTCCTTGGTCTAAAGCGCGTGATGAGAGCTGCTTTAACCGCTTTCCAGGTGGATTTCTCTTCCTCTGACAAGTTGAAAAACCAATCTTGCGCCACCGCTAATAGGGACATGGGAAATGGTATCAACTTTTCTACAGGTGTCCGTTCGCTGTAGATTTCATAAGCTTGCTCGTAGATCTGGAGGAAGCGGATGGGATCTGATGATCAGTCATTTTCTCTTCGGACTGCTTGGAGCGACAGGTATGGGTTGGCCCGTTTGTTCAGCAGGTGATCGTTTGCTTCCTTCGTTGGTAATCGTAAGTGATAACTTACGGAGCTAAACAATAAGATGGGTCAACTTCGTTGGGTTGATATTGCAGGAACTCACAAATTGTTGTCGCTAGTATACTTCGTTGATAACTGTAAATAGGTTGTTTACTTTTTCAGACGGTTGAGGAGAGTTGACTCTGGTCATGGCTTCCATCGTAGGAGATCGTAAGAAGGTCACTTGCGGTGGTCGATGGTATTTTACATTCCGTTGTCATTGAAGATTCCGCAAGTGCTCTAGATAGTAACCTACGGGTTTTAATGACTCCTTGTGGTTTGCGGTTGCGGTTTGAGTCGTGTTTCTTTGTAAACGTTGATTTAACGGTGTCCTTCGGTCAGACTGTAATGGCGATGGCTTTGCAGTTCTGTCTGCTTCAACTTTGTGTGTATTTTTGTAGACTGATTCAAAGAGAGGGAATTCTTGAGAGTAGAAGGAGGGCGAAGGGATGAGTAGGAGAAGATTAAACTCCAACAAACCAGTGGGAGATAATCTTCCCAATGAGATTGCCTGTGAGAAACATACATTCTCAAAATATCTTCCATAGTTTGATTAGTCCTTTCTGTTTGTCCATCTGATTTAGGAGGATCAGAAGAACTTAAACTCAAAGAAGTTTCAAGTTTATGGAATACTGCTGACCAAAAGTGACCTGTGAACTTAGGATCTCTATCACTAACAATGTCACTGGGCAGATCATACAACCGAAATAATCTTTCAACAAAGATCTGGGCTAATTTGGAAGCCTTTATAGTTGACTTGACTGGTATGAATACAACTAACTTAGTTAACCGATCCACTACAACCCAAATAGAATCATTTTGCCATTGGATCTCTGGAAGTCCAACTACAAAATCCATAGATATGCTTTTCCATTTCTTATCAGGGATATCTGACGGATGCAACAAACCACCAGCCTTATGGCACTCAGCCTTTGCTAGTTGACAGGGCTTGCATTTAGCAACATATGACTCGACATATGGCTTGAGCTTTGGCCAATAAAATTCTCTTTTAACCAAGTCCATAGTCCTGTGTATACCGGGATGTCCTGCACAGGGTATGTCATGACATTCAAACAAAATCTTATGTTTGATCTCATCATCAAAAGGTACACAAACTTTCTTATTTCGAAATAGTAATCCATCTCAAATGGTAAACTGTTCCACAATCTTCTTATCTTGCTTAGTTAGTTGAGTCCATGTGTTTCTGACTCAACACTGTCCACATTTCTTCCGATTTGAACAATGTTCTCAATATGACCAAAATGAGGGCTTGATTCATATTTTCCTCTCAGCAAAAGATATAGATCCGTAGAAATCTAGGTGAATGACAACTCGTTCTGTTCACCTATCTAACTAAGGGCATCTACAACTTGATTAGAGCTGCCTCTTATGTAATGGATTTCATGATCTCATTCCTACATCAATTCAGCCCATCGAGCTTTTCTCCCCCAAAGATCATGTTGGTTACAAAAATACTTAAGAGGCTGGTGATCCGTATACACTACAAACTTACTACCATACAAGTAGTGTCTCCAGATTTTAAATGCATGGATTACAACAAACAATTCCTTTTCCTGCGTAGTATAACACAATGGAAGGCCAGTGAATTTTTTGCTCTCAAACGCTAGTGGCCTATCCATTTGTAATAAAACCGCTCCAACTGCAACATCACTTGCGAATGTTCTCACGACGTAAGGTAAATCTAGATTTGCAATTTGTAACATGAGAGCTGAAACAATCATTGTCTTAAGTTTCTTTAAACACTGATTCAATTCCTCGTTCCAAATAATAGGCGAACTAGGTTGATTCCTCTTTTTCTTTTTATTAACATATCATTTTGTCAGATTATTAAGCGATGCTGCTAACTTAGCATAATCCTCAATAAGTCTTTTGAAGAAAAGTGTAAAATCTAAAAATGACTTTACTTGTCTTCCAGTTCCCGAAATTGGCCACTCAATCACAGTCTTGATTTTATCCTCGTCAATCTTGATCTCATTTACTGTGATCTTATGACCAAGATAAAGCAACGCTTAAAGAATTCACACTTGGACTCTTTAGCATAGAGTATCTCCTAACAGAGTTTAATCAAGACGATCTTTAAGTATTCTACATGTTCCACCAAGGATTTATTGCAAATGAGAATATCGTCTAAGAATACAACCACAAACTTCCCCAAATATGGATGAAATAAATCGTTCATCATTTGCTGGAACGTTGCTAGAGCATTCGTTAATCCAAATGGCAACACTAAGAATTCATAATGACCAAATCTAGAACAAAATCTTGTCTTTTGGACATCTTTTGACTTAATTCTTATTTGATGGTACCCTATCCTGAGATCTATCTTGGTGAAATACCGAGCTCCACCCAAGGGATCTACAAGGTCATCCATCCTGGGTATTGGATATTTATTTTTTATTGTCACTTTATTAAGACCCTTGTAATCCACACACATCAGGAAACCTCCATCTTTCGCTTTAAGAAGAACAGGACCGCCCCATGGTGATTTACTAGGTTGTATATGTCCCATCTTCAGATAATTTTCTATTTGATTTGAGATCTTTGTCTCCTCTTTCTGAGAGAACCTATGAGGTTGTCTAGAGACAGGTTGACTTCTTGGAATTAGCTCAACCCTGTGGTCTACTACTTAGAATTTGCTTTGCACAGGAACACAGATCATGCCACTCAGTAACACAGACAGAAAACACTCTCCACAACAAGCTCACATAGCAACTATATTTCTCAAAATGAAATTACACTGTACATATAGTTGTTCACTCAGGCAACCCATGCATGACCCAGGTTGCCGTTGGCAGGACGCGTGTCCCGTCGACTTGCCTCATGGCGAGGCCAACTGATCCTTATCCACTGATAGGACCCACAGTACAATAACACAGTGATTCTAACTTTAATTCTAACTCTCTCCCTTAAAGTAGAGTCACTTTCTATACAGTCATATACATAGCTTCAAAGTCAACAAACTTTAAGTGCAGAAAGCTTTGATATAAACTTATCAAACTTTTCTCCAATAAGTGGCTTAGTGAAAATATCAGCTAGTTGTTCTTCTGCGCTACAATGAACAACATGAATTTCACGACTCAACAGCCTCTCACGTATGAAGTGATACTGAATCTCAATGTGTTTAGTTCTCGCATGAAACACTGGATTCTTTGCTAGCTGAATGCCACTCTGACTGTCGCTATGTAAAGTCGTGAGATTTTTCTGCTTCATGCCAATTTCTTCCAAGATTTGTCTCAACCATATAGCTTCCTGTGCAGCACTACACATTGCCTTATACTCTGCTTCTGTGGTGGAAAGAGCCGTTGTACTTTGCTTTTTACTAGACCAGGAAAAGCAACTACCACAAACTGGAATATATATCCTGTGGTGGATCTACGATCATCATAGTCACCTCCTCCAGTCCGCATCCACATAGCCACACAACTCAGGTAATCCATCATGCTTCCTGTAAATTAAGCCATACTCTGAAATGCCTTTCACATAACGCAAAATGCGTTTAGTTGTCTTCCAATGCGTTTCCGTAGGTGCTGCCATAAACTGACTTACAATGCCAACAACATAGCATATATCTGGTCTAGTCATGGTAAGGTAAATCAAGCTCCCTACTAACTGTCTATATAGCTAGCATCAAATGACTGTGACTCATCAAGCTTAGAAAGCTTTTTACCTGGTTCAATAGGAGTGTTTACTGGTTTGCAATCCTGCAACCTAAACCTGTGCAACAACTCTTTGACATACTTCACCTGTGTTAAACCCAGTTCATGTCCTTTTTGTCACACATCTACTCCAAGGCAGTAATGCATCAGGTTGAGATCTGTCATGTCAAATTGTTCCATGAGGTCTTTCTTGATCATGTCTATCATCTCTTGATTATTTCCCGTAATGATCAAGTCATCAACATAAAGAGCAATCAAAGCAACCATACCATCAAAGCATAAGACATATAGATTTGGATCAGAATGTGTTCTCACCATCTCCTTTGAACGAAAGTAGGCATCAATCCTGCTATACCACGCACGTGGTGCTTGTTTAAGACCATAAAGTGCTTTCTTCAAGCGACATACTTTACATGTCCTTTCGTTACAAAGACTTCAGGTTGATCCATGAACACTTCTTCTTCTAACTCACCATTTAGAAAAGCAGATTTCACATCCATCTGATGTAGAGGCCAACCAAAATGTGAAGCTAAAGCAATAAGTAGACGTAGAGTATTCCACTTACAAACCGGCGCAAAGGTCTCCTCATAGTCGATACCTTTATTTTGTGCATACCCTTTTATCACTAATCTTGCTTTGCGTTTTGATATACTTCCATCTGCATGGTACTTGGTCCTGTATACCCATTTGCAACCAATGGGTTTCTTGCCAACTGGTGGTTCTACTAAGTCCCATGTGCTATGCTTAGCAATTGACTTCATCTCCTCTCCCATGGCCTTGACCCAAATGTCATCATCCTTCACTTCACCATAAGTCGAAGGTTCTTTGCTTTGAATAATGCTAGATAAGAGAGCATAATTTGCTTCATACCTTTTGTGAGAGATTTCAACTAGTTTAGTCTAGTTTAGTCACATTTTGGTAAATTGTCAATAAGAGGCCAAAACTCATTTTAGACTTAGAGATAAACTTTTGGAAAGTGTGGGAAAGCTGGTAGTCGAGTTTGAGAGAGATTCAAATTTGAACTTTGGGTACATTGAATCTAGACCCAAAAATAGTAGGGTTTACAATTTGGAGGGAAAGCCAAGTGGCCAAATAGGGTTTGGAAACTCTATAAAAGGATGTAACTCGTGGAGACACACATCTTCTCTCTTCTCTCTCTCATTTCATCATTATATATGGTTCTCTTTGGGTTCTACTACTCATTGGTGCACTATCTTGGTGTTATTTTGCAATCTTGTGTGTAGAATGCTCATTTATTGATATTTTTGGTTCTACACATGTGAAATACAGTAGGGTACTATAATTGTACGGACAACAAACATATTTTATGTTTTAATTCATGTTTGATCAATATCTCTTAGAGTTTGCATCTCATTTTGTATGTAGATGCTGATTTTTCTACATTGGCAGGATTGTTGGTTTGCTCCTTATTGTAACCTAAGATTTGGGACATGGATTGGATCTTGAATGATCTGAAATCCTTCACATGGTATCAGAACTCTTGTGTTTCAGGTTATGAAAGGATAAGCCATCTTTAGCAAGGATTTGGAGGAGTTACCAATGTAGAGCATGCTAGATTGATCTCTACTCAAAAATCAGCATTTTTGCATGTGTACAATTGATCTTTTGTAGGTCAAAACTCAATATAGGGTTATATACTTGATCAATTCCAATTTCACACTTGGATGACTGGATTTACATGATTTTGGTGCATTAGTAAGGTCTCATTAGAGTCTACAAGAAGATATATCAAGTTTCTAGAAATTGCATGTAGAATTTGAGATATTCAATTTTTTGTGATTTTGTCAAAACCCTAATTTTGATTGGATCTCTAGTTTGTGAGGTTACTGAACTTCATTTGAGTGTGTTTCAATCTTAGGAAGTGGCAAGAATCATTAGATTGAGGATAGATCATAGGTTGATCAAGATTTCACTATTCTATGTGTTGATTTTCTAGTTAGAAGTGCTAGAAGAGATTTGAGAGGTTCCATATCTTTGTGATTTCTTCTTGAGTTAATTTTTTGACATTCAAGAGAGTGCTTTGTGCATTGGAACAGGTTGAAAGAGAAGATCAGGTCACTTCAACATGGCTACAAGTGGTGGATTTATGTTGGAGAGCAATGATAGGCTTACCTCAATCAACTATTCTACTTGGAAGGTGAGGATGGAGTCCTTATTGGAGATGAATGAGTTGATGGAGATTGTTGCAGGTGTGGAGGAGAGACCTCAAGCACCTCAAGATCAAGTGAGGTATGATAAGAGAGCAAAGAAATCTCTACACATGATTAAGATGAATGTTACCAATGAACTTCTCAAGGAAGTTGGTAAGTGCACATCATCTTTGGAGGCTTGGGAAGCTTTGAAGAAGCTTTATGAATCCAAGTCTACATCAAGAGTGCTTACTCTTAGGAGGCAAATCTTTCAAAGTTTTCAAAAGAAGGAAGAGAGTACTCATGCTTTTGTTTTGAGGGTTAAGGCATTCAATGATGAGTTAGCATGTATTGATGAAAGCATTAAGGAGGTAGAACTTGTTCAAGTTATACTTAATGGCTTGTTGGATGATCATGCTAATCTTGCTCAAAGTTTTGCTATTCAAAAGACTTTGCCAAGTATTGTGGATTTGCAAGAGATCTTGGTGATTGAGGAGCATAGGCTTCAATCAAGTGGAGGTGGATCTACATCCACATTTCATTGTGAAGAGGAGGCTATGTTCATCAAAGGCAAGTTCAAGCGCAAAGGCAAAGGCAAGTGGTCTAAAGGGCAAGATCAAGGTGATACTTCCTCTTTTGGCAAAAAGAAAGATAAGAGTACAAATGGCAATTCCTATGGTAGCTCGAGTTTCTACTTCTACCTACCTTGAATATTTTATTCTAAGATGAGTCTTTACTAAGCCAAAAGAGCGCAATTCATCTTTTGTGAAAAATGCAAAAATAAGCTTGGTAGAGGCCAAAAATATTGTATATAGATAAACACACATGTGTGGAGCCTGTTCCCACGTGTGAAAATAGTGTACTTGTCATGTACCATAATCATATAGGTTGTACATATGATTTAATTCAAGTTCTAGTGGCTAAAAAGGCCAAAAACTAGTTTTCTAGACATATGACACATGGCATCAATCTATTGATTGCATGAGCCACATCCTTTGGTTAGGTGTCATATCCCATGTGTAGAGGACAGCTCACATGTGCGAAATAAGCTGAAGTAGGCGAATTTTGACTTCTAGAAGATTTCCAAGTATCTAGATAATGTTTTGTATGTTCCTACCATTTCAAGAAACTTGCTTAGTGTAGGACAATTAATGGACAATGGACTAGATGTACATTTCAAGAATGGAATTTGTTCCATCTTGAAAAATGATAAGTGCATAGCTAGTTGCATTAAGCAAGGTAGACTTTTCAAGTTGGATGCTAATGTTGCAAGTGAAAGTGTGAACTTGGCTAGGGAGGAGCTATCTCAAGTGGAGCTATGGCATAAGAGATTAGGCCATCCTAATCTTCAATCTATGGAGTCAATGGCAAGCAAGGAACTAGCTCTCGGCCTACCAAGAGCCTTCAAGAAGTGTGGAAAGATGTGTGAGGCATGTGGCCTTGCAAAGCCACACAAATCTTCTTACAAGATATCTTCATCAAGATCTACCTCTCCCTTGGATCTCATATATTCTTATGTACATAGTTTTTCACATGCAAGTAATGGAGGTGCTTTGATGTATGTAGCTTTTATAGATGATTGTACTAGATTCACATGGATTGAGTGACTATCAAATAAAAGTCTTGTTTATGAAGCTTTCATTAAGTTCAAGTCTCTAGTAGAGAAACAACTTAGTACTTCCATCAAAGCACTAAGATGTGATAATGGAGGAGAGTACAGCTCCAATAAAATGAAAGACTTTTGTGAGATCAATGGCATTAAGTTGCAATACACTTGTTCCTACACCCCCCAACAAAATGGGGTGGTTGAGAGGAAAAATAGGAGTCTATGTGAGTGTGCAAAGTCTTTAAGACTTGATGCATCACTTCCCATCTCATTTTGGGGAGAAGTTATAACATGTGCTAATTACTTGTGTAATAGACTTCCTAGTAGTGCTACAGATGGGATCTCACCTTACCAAGCCTTGTTTGATAAGAAACCCAATGTAAGAGATTTTAAGATCTTTGGATGTATTTGCTATGTTCACATCCCTTTGGAGACTAGAAGGAAAGAAGATGCTACCTCCTTCAAAGGGATCTTTGTTGGCTACGGAGAAAATAGCAAGGGCTATAGGATATATGATCCTATATCCAAGAAAGTAAAGGTAAGCAAGGATGTACTTTTTGATGAGTCACAATTTGCTAAGAGCTTGTCAAATGGATCTAACCCATTGTGCATTGAAGATCTTGACAAACCCGAGGAGGATCTTGACAAACCCGAGGATGGAGACATGGATCCAAGTCAAAAGGGGCCGAGAAGATCATCAAGAAACAAGGCCGAGCCCTCAAGGCTCACCTATGTGGACAAGGGAAAGCAAAAGGAAGACTCTACACCTTCTACCTCTTACTCCTTCTTAGCTACATTGCTTGAAGAACCATCATCTTTTGAAGAAGCATATAAATCTAATGTTTGGAGAGATGCAATGCAAGTAGAGTATGATGCATTAGAAGAAAATCATACTTGGAATCTTGTAAATCTTCCAAGAGGGAAGAAATCACTTGCATGTAAGTGGATTTATAGAATAAAGTACAATAAAGATGGATCTATTAGTAAGTACAAATCTAGGCTTGTTGCTAAGGGATTTCTTCAAATAAAAGGATTGGATTATGAAGAAACATTTGCACCTATAGCTAAGCTTGTAACTATTAGATTAATCATTTGCATTGCTACTTTGTTCAAGTGGGATCTCTACCAAATGGATGTGACAAATGCCTTCTTGAATGGCTTCTTAGAAGAGGAAATCTACATGATGCAACCTGAGGGTTTCATCAAGGTCGGTGAGGAACAAAAGGTGTGCTACTTAAGGAAGAGCCTATATGGCTTGAAGCAAGCACCTAGAGCTTGGTACTCTAGGTTGCATGATTTTCTCTATTCTCTTGGCTTTGTACTAAGTGCTTATGAATCTTCTTTATATTTCAAATGTATTGAAGGAATGATCATCATTTTGGTACTTTATGTTGATGACATCATTTTGACAGGAAATGATGATGAAGGTATAAGCAAAGTAAAAGTTGATTTATCTAGTGAGTTCAAGATGGTAGATCTAGGCTTCCTAAAGTTTATACTTGGGATAGAACTGTCTAGAAGTAGCAATTGTACTTTCATAAGTCAATCTAAGTATGCTACTTCCATTCTTGAAAGATTTGGTATGAAAGATTGTAAGGGGATTGACACCCCTATGGAGCATATTGTGAAAGCAACTAATGAAGGTGATGAAGCATCCTTTGAGGACATCACCCTCTTTAGAAAGCTTATAGGCTCTCTAATCTATTTGACCGTCACTAGAACTGACTTAAGTTTCTGTGTAAGTTAGTTGAGTCAAAGTATGCAAGCTCCTTTAGTTCATCATTGGAAAAGTGCCAAGAGAGTACTTAGATATGTTTCTAGTACTAGATTTTTTGGCATACTTTATGAAGGATCTAACTTGCACTTGAGAGCCTACTCGGATTCAGATTTTGTAGGTGACAAAATGGATAGGAAGTCCATTAGTGCATTTGAAACATTTCTTTGTGGAGGAGCAATATCTTGGCTTTCCAAAAAGCAAAATACAATCTCACTATCTTCTTGTGAAGCCAAGTACAAGGCATTGACTTCAACAACCAAAGAGCTCCTATGGCTAAGAAGACTCTTGATGGAGCTACATGTGCTAGAGGCCGAGGAGATCCCTTACATATTTTGTGGCAATCGAGCTTCTCAACAAATTGCTTCAAATCCTATCTTCCATGCTAGAACAAAGCATATTGAGATAGCTCATCACATTGTGAGGGAGAAGGTACAATCCAAGGAGGTGCAACTACATCATGTACCATCATCCGAATGCATAGCTGATATCTTAACCAAGCCATTGTCCAAAGATCCATTTTTTAAGTTAGGATATGCTCTTGGAATTGTAGATAGATGTACATTAGATTTGCCAAGTTAGAAGTGAGGAGGAGTGTTGAAAATTATCACTTCTCACTTGACATTGGTTATTGTAAATATTGATCAAACATTAAAATAATGTTGATGATTTTATTTCACACGTGCGGAGCCTGTTTCCACGTGTGAAAGGATGTACTTTTCATACTTGTATATATCTAAATTGATTTTGCATCAATCTAGTTAGTGTGAACATGATATGACTAGTTTTTAGTCAAGTTGACTAGTCACCTAGAAATTAGCTTTTCCTTGCATGTGCATGAGTAAATGCTCCCACATGGCAAGTGGATGTTCACACATGTGTATAGAGTACTAGAAGATAAGAGTTGACCATTTTTCTTAGATCCTATTTTGTAGAGAATATTCCTATATTCTAGGAGACTAGCTTTTTGGAATTTAGCCATATTCTAGAAGGTCAACTTTGGATAAGGATCAAGGATGGATCAAATGGATAGATCTAAGTGATGTGGTACTCTTCACACGTGTGAAGACCTGCTGGACTGTACCAGACTCGTGGATGTACTTGATCCATAAAAGGATCATCATTTTGCCAAGAAGATTGATGAGACTTTTGCATTCTATACTTTTGTGAGGTTTCTAGTCATTTGTCTTGTAATTTCTATGAATGATTGCTATCTAGGATTATTGTACTTGTTGTTTCAGGTGCAGATATAACATTCCATCAAATGATTGAAATTTCAATCTTTCAATTTTACGTGGAACTAGACTTGACTCTTCATTGTGTTATTGGAAGACTTACATTTTTTCTCTCAATTGATGGCAATCTGCTCCCAAAAAACTTCAATTTTCAGCACTTTTCAGCACTTCACATGGGTAAATTTAGGTGCATGTATATATCTTTATAGGACTCCAAATTTGATTTTTTTTGTATGGACATGTTTCTATGGTCATAAAGGATTTTTGAAAGTAGACAACCAAACAAAGGATTGTAAAAAGCACCTCCAAAAGAGCTGAAACTTTTTAGCACCCTTCAATAATTTTCAATACTTTTCAGCACTTGACATAACTAGCTTTAGATGCACATATCTATCTCTACATAACTCCAAATTGAAAAAAATTTGAGAGACACGTTTCTATGGTCATATAATACTTTTTCAAGTAGGCAAACCAAAAAAATATTGTCAAAATCATGGTATTACAAACTCATATATGATATTTCAAGTTTTGGTGATTTTTATCAACACTTAAAAGGGTAACTTTGAATGCACGTTTTATCTCTATAGATCTCCAAATGCAATTTTTTTTAATAGGCATGTTTCTATAATCATATAGGATTTTTAAGAGTAGACATGCTAAAAATTGAATGTAAAATTCACAACAATGTAGTCCCATATATGAAAATATCGAAGTTTCATCAGTACCCCCACATGTTTGACACATCATATCTTACATATAAGTTACTCAAAATGAAGGTCTCAAATTTTTTAGTCGGTAATTGTATATATGAAGAACACACATGGGAAAGGATTTGATGTGATTCATCATAGTTCATGAGATATGATTTTTTGAATAAGTGCTTGAAATGCACACTTTTGTGTGCATTTGAAACGACTCTAGTGTTAATGAAGTAAACAGTTGTTCTTCGAGAGAATTTGTCAATAAAAGTAATAAAGTACTTTGCATTTAGCAATGAAGGAGTTTGCATAGGTCCACATATCTTTGAATGAACAATAGTGCATTTTTCTGGTCAAAATTTTAAAATTTCAGTAACTATAATCATTGATGCTGATTTTTTAGAAGAAAATGTGCTAGATGTATTTCCTATGCGCAAAATCTGCTATTATGCCACTTTTTACTAATATACGAATGTGGCTATGTTAAAGAGTAGCTATGAAATTCTATGGCATGTTCAAATGTCATAATCAATTTTCAAATGACAGTTATACCAGACAAATTAGAGCTATTTTTACTATGTTACTATTTTTAGTAAGTTTGTTAAATAACAATAAACTATTTTTAGCAACACTCATAAGTGACTTTGATGGATGATAATATCGACAATTGCTAAGTAGTTTTATTAAATGACAATTTTTTGCCATATTGTAATGATGAAATGTACTTTATATCATGATTAATAAAAGATGCCCAGGTACCTTTAAGGCACTGACTTAAGTTTCAAGGAAAGGTCCAAAGGCTAAGGGTCCTGCAAACAATGACAATCAAAGTTCAGCTCAAGACAAAAACAACAAGCCAGCGAAAATACGACAATTAAATCAATGATCGTGACAAATAATACCCTTTTGAAGATTAAGGATGTCCTTGAAGAATTAGGACCATGACCTTATCATAAGGTCCAAAAAGATTTCACAAAATAAAATACGTTGGCAAGTTCAAAATCGTTCAAATGGTAATTAATCAGTATCCATCAAAGATTATCGAAGAAAATTTGGAGTTCTAGCTCAAATCAAGGATTTAGTAACATTGCTTCACAATTGAAGAGGTTCTGGATAAAAATCGATGAATCCTTATCGATTGAGGAGACTACAAAATATACCAGTCAAAATAAAATTTTGCAGGTGAAAATGCTTATAAGACATTCAGGTGTCTTGGAAGAAAAGAATTGACGAGGTCAAACAATGGGAATGACCGAAATATACTCGGATGATCAATTTCAAAATTATGTTAAGAGGCCAAACGCATATTCATGCTACCTGGCCAATCTGAGTATATATTGAGGATAATAAGCGCGAAAGCTTTACCATCCTTCGATTTCCATTTTGAGTCTTTTGTATCGTCTTCAGGCTTTACTTTTGTACCTGTGACAACATCCCACAACTCGTTGGCAATTAGCAAGGTCTTCATCTTAAATTTCCATAAGTCATTATTGGATCCATTCAACTTGTCTGCAATAAGACCGGCTTTACTTTGAAAATCCATCTGGAACTTTAGTCTGACAACATTAAGAGAGATATTGTGCTGTGTTACAATTGGAAATCAATTCTCTGATACCAAAACAAATTGATTAGAACTGAAGAATAATTTGATATCGTGAAAGATATCAAGTATAAGAGCTTGCGCTATAGTATTAGGCCTTGAAGAGTCAACGCTTTGATACCATGTTGGAAAGAGGTATATAAAAGATAGGCCAAATAAAATCGAATAAAAAAAATTCGATCGACAAGAAAGAAAACTTATTGTGTGCAGCGGAATAAACTATCTTCCTCTTTCTCCATGCATGATTACGCTTATCAATTTCGAACAAAACAATAGTGATTGAAATAACGTTCGATCTTATAGTAACTAACTTTACAATCATTAGTACTATAGTGATTACGTAGCCAAACATTAAGCATTGAATTATCAAACAAATAATTAGTCGCGAAGAACTACAGAAACGCATACATTTGGAGACAAAGTTGAACATAATAACAAATAGTATTGATTCAATATGAAAACGAAACAGATGTAAATGAGTACAAAAAGTTGCGGATCGAAGCCGCGTACTCTAAGCTATCTCTGAGCGGCTAAATATAATTCTGAATTAAGCGCAACTACTGATAAACAGTAAGTGCAATAGCACTCTCTAATCAACTCTAAAGAATTGAGCTAGAATGCTCAAGAGTGTTCAAGCTCGTAGGCTTGAGAGAGAGCGTTAACTATTCTTCTTGCTTCAATGCAATACAATGTAGAAATATGAGCAGCTATTTATACTAAGCAATTAGGTGGCCGAATGCGTCATTTAGTTGGCTGTTGATGTGTTGGCATCCATCCAGTTAGGACTTCTCAGAAATTACTCGTTGATGAATTAATGCAAGTCGGTGGATTTGGTCGTAAACAGTCTGTCTACAGATCTAAACGTAAATGGTAACTCTGCAGAATGAACGTAAATTGTCATGCATGCGAAGGTCTTCGCCAACGTCATTTACTTAACATTTGAGACATCTAGCATTTTGCGAGAAAGCCGAAGTGAGAGAAAATCCCAAAGGACAAAAATCCCAAAAATGTCGACACTATGAGCTATTCCTGAATAGTTATGCAGACTGTGTAAAAACACAAAGAAATTTCCAGGTTTGGATAAAAATTGGACGAAATCTGTAGGTAGAAGAATAATCCAACACCGCCACCCGCCGGAGGAGTGGGGGTGGAAAGGGAACCGGAAGGTGGCACCGGCACCACTTGTCGAGGACGGCGCCTGGATAAAGGGAGGGCTTCCAAAAAGTGGTGTTGGCGCCACCCACCGGAGGGGTGGGGGTTGTGGGTAGGCAGCCACCCGCTGTTAGTGGGTATGTTTTAACATTCCAATAAATGAGTCATTGGGACGTTATGGTACCCGTGCATCATAACCTACAAATGACTGGACTTAAAGTCATGCATGATAGAAAATTAAACACATGTGATATTGAATCCATTTTCAATTAAGTTAGCTAGGCAGGCCACAACTCAGTTAATAAATTGAATTGCTTATGGGTTTTTCTCTCTCTCTCTCTCTCTCTCTCTCTCTCTCTCTCTCTCTCTCTCTCTCTCTCTCTCTCTCTCTCTCTCTCTCTCTCTCTCTCTCTCTCTCTCTCTCTCTCTCTCTCTCTCTCTCTCTCTCTCTCTCTCTCTCTCTCTCTCTATGTGAGGCTTTTCCATGCTTATTTTTTATTTTAAAGATTCTTTTTTCTTTATTCCTATGCATTGTCAAATCTCGCATTGATTCATCTTCGAAGAAATTATAAAGCGATACAAAAGTTCAGTAACCTATGAATTGACAGTGAGGTGAGAGAGCTTGAATTAAGATCTTCTAGGAGATTTGAGATGTTGTGCAGTGAGGAGATTATAAGTGATTGCACTTTGACGTCATAGCCTCAGATATAGAACTTTTTTGGGCAGAAGGATTTGTGGTTGCTATATATCTCAATTATAACACAAAAGTTTGCCAGTATTTGATGATGTAGATAGTGGTGATGATAAGCCTTATCATTTCATGTTTACAATAGTTATACTTCAGATTTGTATCTGTATGCTTATTAATCCATAGTACAAAAGTTTGCAAGTATTTGATGATCTTGATATATACACTATTTTCATTTGAATGTTGTAGTGACAAGGGGTGGGATTGATTAGATGACCCCAATTGAGTAACTCCATGCATTTATCTTAGTCTCACATCAACCATTGTTGACTAATGTTCTAAATTGGATTTGCATGTAACAATCTTTGATCTCTAGCCTTTCGTTTACCTGTTCAAGCAGTTAATCCAAATTCGAACATTATTGAATAATGTTTTAAATTATATTTAGTTGTAGCAATCTTTCCCCACCCATTCATTTACCTGTTCATGCAGTTAATCTAAATTAGAACATTATTGAATAATGTTCTAGATTATATTTACTTGTAGCAATCTTTCTCCACCCTTTCATTACTTGTTCATGCATGTATAAAGATTTCTTACTTTAATGAGCACTCGTAACTGAGTGCATAACTTTGTTATGGATAGACTCAAAATCGAATTTAGTGATCTATGTATGATTCATATTTGTTATAGATTACATTCTAGTTTGCAACATAAATGATTTGTGTTAGTGTGAAATTGGGGGAGAACATTTAGGGCTTTCAAAAAAGAGAGGTCGTGCAGTGCTGGATTCCAAGACTCTGGAGGATAGAATGAATCACCCGTCTAGTGATATTGAGGTATTTGCTATGATAACGACTCAGGAGATGCAAAATGACCTCTTAAAAATGCAAACTATGGAAGGCTTTGGCTCTCTCAGTTACTACATTCTAGACAAAACTTTGTCATCTATTTATTTGGTTGTTGTTACAACACTTGCCACGGAAAGTGTCCAAAAGCCCATAGTTGTCATTGACCTGTGTGAGGAACTTGACATTGAAGACAAGGGTGTTCAACACAATGACAAAAGTATCGTAGAAAAAGTTTTAAAAGACAACCCTAGGAGCAATTTACCTGGAAAACTACTTATGCAATGTAGCATAGTCCAGAAAGTAAACGAGCTACCTACTCAATACAATGGAAATATTGTGTTTGAATTGCTTGCACTTCATGTGAGTGGCAACTCCCCAATGAGAGGGATGGAACAATGTTACGATGGTCATTGTTGGACAAAACCAATGACAACAACTGTTTATTTTCCAGGCACTGTTTGCAAAAGCTATTGCGATGGTGTATTTGAGTGCATGAATGGAATTTGTGGAGCTCACATGCTCTCCGGTGCACAAAATCGACAATGTTGGTCTGGTGAGCTTAAAACCAGACCTCATTCGGGTTGTTCTTCAGATGGTTATGGAACATTAGAATGTTTTTATTGCAAGAAATGGCCAGTTTGCACACAAGCTTGTGCAACATGTGTGTACTACTGTATGCCAAGTGACAACAGTTTCACTAGGGTAATGATATACCAAGGTTTCCATAATCACGTTCTTCGAGCAAGTTCTTCTCGTTTTGCAATAGCAAAAACAAAATGCTTGGTTGACACTATAGTTGCAACTAATAGTAATGCTGGCCCTAGAAAGATACAAATGGAGGTCGCAAAGGAGCTTGTTATTAAGGCTGTGACAAGAGATGAAAATTGTGAGAAATTTGAAATGAGTCACCAACAACTAGTAGAACTCTTGTGAGAAATGCAATCATTGGTGCAAACCAATAGGTGCGTATGGGAAATTGTGTTCAAACAATTATGTTGAAGATTTTAATCGTTATGTATGTGCTTATAATGAGTGGTCTAGTCTAAGCTATTGGTTTGTTTTTACAAAATCAAGAGAATCGTCACTGACAACAAAAAAAATGTTGTTGGAAAGGGCATGGAAACAAGTTTATTGGAGTTGAAAAGATTGTGTATTTACAAATTTTTCCACGGCAATAGATTTCCAAGGCAATGCAAAGATGATAATGAACGTTGCTTTGTGTTTAAAATGTCCACAATAGGACCAGCATCAGGTGTTGACCTTGTCAACCGGATGGCATGCACAGGAGATGGTGACTTGAGAAGGTCATGGGTGTGCTTTGACCATGTCAGACATGTACAAGAATGGGCAACCATGGCAGCACATGTATATGTGCCAAGGTAACATATGTATACATATTGTTATATATTTGTGTTGTTCACTTATGACAACCATGTAGTCATTCACATCCTATAAATGCAAATTTATGCCTTAAGATGTTTTGCAAAAATTCTATAGACATTTGTTTATTTGTTAATAGTGTTCAAGATCTCACGACAATTGCAACTTGCGAGATGAAAGAAGAAGACACAGAGGCACAAATACTATTCTGGAGGATGCTAAACATTACAGTAACTCAAAAGGGCTTCAAAGAGGCTGACTTCCATGGCTTTATGGCAGACGAAAAGCAAGCAAATTGGAAAGCAATTCGTGCAGTATACAATGGAGGACCAGAAAATATTTTACACGGTCGCGAGAGATCTTGTCTCTTCCATTGGGAGAAAAGTCTTCAAATACACACCACTCAATATATATTCAAGAAATATCAAGATGAACACAAGAATAAATGTCGCAAGTGGAAGAATGCGACAACAGTAGATGAAGCTTTGTCGTAATTCAGATTTATTAGAGCATGGTGGGCCTGTGGAAAGGTAGCAGATGCTAATTTGCCTGCATTGGATAGCTGGTTGAGTTGGTGGAATGTACGTTATGCACACTGGCAACATCTTCTAATTGGGATAAGATGTCTGGTTCATGCTATTTTATTGTGGTCAAATATCTTGGTCTTCTATAAGTTGATGCAATGTCTATCATTTCTTTTAACATTGATTCAGGCCAACGACCTTATAGACATCTCTAGTACACCTCTAATCAATGTTTTTTTAACATCGATTCAGGCCAGCGACATTGCAGACATCCCCATTACACCTCTAACCAATTTGACGGAGTCAAAGCATGCTAGTTGGTTGGTAGGTGAGGGTAATAAATTGCAAATCAGCCTTTATGACGCTGTATTTATTGATCTAGCAAATGCACTATTGCAAAGCACCAAGCAATATGCTTTTGTGCAAGGCAAGCATATTGGAACTGGCCCTAGTTTGGAGGCTCTTATTGACAAGCCACGACTAGAACCAACATCACACCTAGCCCATCTATAGCAGGTAAAGTGGTCTCTGATGCAGTTGGTGGGACACCAATGTACAGTAAACCAGGCCCATCGGGTGATCGGATCACTTCCCATAGAAAACAAAATCCGGCCATTTTTGTGGACGTCAAAGCCAATAGTTCACATAGGCCAGAATATGTGAATGTGAATAGGCCTCGACAACATGGTGGTAGACATCTACGATTTTCCAATGTAGATTCCCGATGTAGAGCCTATAAATGTGGAGGCTACATAGAAGGAACAAACGTTTCAAGGAGGATCTACAACAAGCACATTGAGTATTGTGAAGGACACAGATGTACATGACACACTCTGGGCGATACGTAGAACCAAATCAGGAAGCAAAGTAAAGTGTATGGGATGGCCAGGAGCTCCAACAAGAAAGTGCCAAAAGCAAATAAAAAAATAGCTCAAAGGACACCCAGCCCCTTGCTTTTTGGGAATGCATGAATGGAGTGGTGGTAAAACAAAACAGTTTATGTGTTTTTGTAATGATAGCGTGGACCACACATGGAGACCATGCTCATTAATTGTTTGTGGACAACCTGAACTACCTTCTATATGGCCAGTACAAAAAGGAACAAACTTGTTATGTGAGGAGAAGGAGATGTTAGAAAGAGCTGGATTTGTTCTAGCTACTGCTGAACGAGTCAATCTTCTAGAAAGTAGTCAAAGAAGTACCCGCATCCGAATAGGAATATCCAATGAGGCTTCAAAAAAAATAGATTTGGCTTTGAGACTACAAGCTAAAGTATTATCAGTGACAGTGTTGAAACATTTTGAGCATGAGGTGTTCTCATTGGAAATAAAAAATTCAGCTAAGCAACATGAAGCTTATGATGTACATATCTCAGAGAATCCTTCTTGTTCATGTCAAGATTTTCAAAGGCGAGAAAGAACTGGAAAACCTTACCTTGCATGCAAGCATATCAACTACATTCTTGTGAACTCGAGGCGTGAAGGCCTATCCTAAGTTCTTAAAGGCCAAAAGAACTAATTGGCTTTTCATTCACATAAGCTAGTCTCAAATCAACTTAATGAAAATCAACTAAGATTTTAAATAGTATCTTTTCCAATTGACTCTCCTTTGATGCTTTTGACTAGCTCCAAATTGTCATCTTTCCTTTCATTTTGTTGAAGCCCTTTCAGATCAACCTCTTGATCTTCCACTTGACCATGAAAGCCATTGATTAAGACCTCTTTTCTAGATCCATTAGTTTCTGGAAAATCATGAAAACATCCATCTACTTGCGTAGCATCATCTACACAAGAAGATTCACCAAAAGATGTGAGAAAAGCAAAATGAGTCACTTCCACTTGCTTACCCTTCTCATCATATGTGCGCCTTGAAAGCATTTGCCTTTCCCTTGATGTTCTCCTTGGCTTTCGACTTCATGAAGGTCCTTCATCATCACCATCTAAAGTAGGATCTATCAACAACAATATAAAAAATGTTAGATCCATCCAGACCATCATCACTTGAAGACAGTTTGGAATATTCCCCTCATCAAAAATGACATCTCTACCAACAATCACCTTATTAGTAGTAGGAATGTAAACCTTGTAGGCTTTACTCACCTCACTATATCCAACAAATATACCTTTTCTTGAAGATGGATCCTCCTTGGTACTATCATCAAGAGTTATGTTGACATAGCATGTGCATCCAAAAGTTTTAAGAAAGTTGACACTCAGCTTCTTCTTGAATAGCTTCTCAAAAGGTGTCCTTCCATCCAAAATAGCTCTTTGCCACCTATTGCACAAGAAATTAGCACAAAACAAAGCTTGATCCCAAAATGGCTTATCAAGGTTAGCACTTAACCTCATGGATTTAGCACTTTCACATAAAGTCCTATTCTTCCTCTCGATCACTCCATTTTGTTCTGGGTCCTTGGTGTCATATACTCCCTCTTGATCCCATGCTCATAAAAAAAACCTTAAACTTGGCAAATATGAACTCTCCACCATTGTCACTCCTCAAGCATTTGATCTTTGTAGAAAATTGGTTCTCCCTTGCATTCTTGGACTTAACAAAGACATCATGGACTTCATCTTTGCACTTTAGTAGATAGATCCAACAAAATCTACTAAAATCATCAATGAAAGTTACATACTCTTAGCTCCACTATTGCTGATTGTAGTAATTCCATGAATATCCGCTTGAAAAGGCTTTGTAGATCTAGATGTAGATCTACTATAAGGTAGTCTATGTGACTTTGACAAAGCACAAGACTCACAAACACGATTGATGCTAGTTAAAGATCTTGGAAGGCCAGTCACAATTTGCTGCAATAATACAAGCCCTTTAGTTTGAACAACTTCCCTTGCCTTTTATCTTTTGCAATCAAGATATCCTTCCTTTTGATCATGCAAGGGGGGGTGGGCCTCGAGCGAGCTTTTTGCCATTTGCATTTATTAAATTTTCTCTAGTATCTATCTTGCTATCTATCATGTTTGTGCACATTTTCTCTAAATCCATACTCTTATATGTTGATGGTGTGGTTTTATGCATACTAAATATTCCAAAAGATTTTAATTGAGAGTCATCAAAAACAATATCAATAAGGAACATCTTCCAGTGGCAAATATCTTTCAAATCTTACATGAAATATCACAATGAAAAGATTATAGAGATCTTCAAAGAGGCAAGTGACAATCAAAGAATAGATGCATTTAAATTGATGATTTTTCTTAGCATTTTAATGTAAAAGCATATTATTGGAGTATGAATATGTAATACCAAGTTGCAAATAATACAAAGTGATAACCATAATAAATATGCATGCACTTACAAGAGAAAGACACTTATATCTTGGTATGATATCCATGCTCTTAAAAGAGAAAAAGATTCAACTTTAACTCTGCCTACTGCCTAGTAAATTGTAGTATGCATGCACAAAGAGAAGCCACTGTCCTATTCACTTTTGGACATTCAAGCATATGGAGCTAAAATGTTAGTACAATATTCCAAAAACAAAAAAATTGTACATAAGTTAGTAAGAAAAATGATAGGACATCCTCCTTGAATAAAATTCACAAGCGACATAAACTACTATATCTATATAAACATTCAATCCACAATAAAGGTGAGAGACTTTTCTTTGAAAGATTTGAACATATATGTGACACAAAAAACTACTTATGACATGCATCAAGACCTACAACAACCAAAATCATCATGAGGTCAAAATGAAATACTTTGAGACTAGCAACAATATAGCAGAGAACAATCCAACTGAACTGTGTCTTCAAAGCTAAATTGTACAAAATAACGTCAATTTTTTTCTAGCATTATAATAAACAGAATTGAGAGGATCTCAAAAAACAATAAGATATTACTACTGAGATTTTTTAACAATTAAGCATCAGTACGAAGCATCGACACATTCATAAATTGAATCATACATCACTATGATTGTTGAAACAAATCCGAAGATGATGGGAGATAAGCAAATACAACAAAGTCCCATTGATTTTGAAGTTGAAATATCATAACTATCTAGACCAATCTCATAAATCTTATTCACATCTCTCACATTAATATGTATGTTTACTGGACAATATTTGGAGTAGCTCAATCTTCTTGAGCTGAGGTTGGTGCATATACGTATTGGGATTAATGTCTAGACCTAGCACACGTAATAGAATTGTGAACTCGAGGGGTGAAGGCCTGTCCTAAGTTCTTAAAAGCCAAAAGAACTAATTGGCTTTTCATTCACATAAGCTAGTCTCGAATCAACTTAATGAAAATCAACTAAGATTTTAAATCAAAACTTGAGAATTTTTTTTTTTGCATCACATAGATTCATTCACACAATAGCGGAAGCACGGAGGGGTCAAGATGGGGACCCCCCCTCGAAGGATTCTTTTCTTATCATTATGCAAATCCAATTGGCGAATGCCAATCACATATACAATGGATTCCAATAGGGATCTCAGACGTAGGAACATCAACTTACATAAACTTACTTCATATTCCTTGTTCTTAATTCCATATCTAGCTTAACAAAAGCATAGAAATTTCTTCATCAGTCATAATCTTTCCAACATGCAATCATGTTGGATCTTAGATTCTTGTCATGCGATCTTAGATTCTTTACATGCTATCATAAGGGTTCATAGATTCTTTGCATGCAATCATAAGGGTTCATAGATTTTTGACATGCAACAGTCATGAAATGACATGCAAACTTCAAATCTGACATGCAAACTCTAGATCTGACATGCACAGACAATAGGCCACTGATGGCATGACATGCAAGCTTCCAAACTGACATGCAAGCTCTAGATCTGACATGCAAAGACAATAGGCCACTAATGCTATGACATGCAAGCTTCCAAACTGACATGCAAGCTCTAGATCTGACATGCATAGACAACTGGCCACAGATACTATGACATGCAAAAGTACTGATCAGCCATTCTAACATATGGATAACAGTTTCAAGAGCATACCATAGTTTCGAGAGAAGGTGAAAGTGAGAGAGGGAGAGAGAGTGTGTGTGTGTTGGTGTGGTGATCTAAGAGTGAGATAGAAATCCGAGGGTTTGAGCTCCAATTAATCCTGCAATCACAAAAATGACATAGTCTCCTTGAGGTATTCCCTCAATCCTCTTCTCTAGAGCACCTGTACACAACAAACAATAAAATGACAGAGTGTGGATGCATTATCCCTTCATCCTCCTAGTAGAGGAGCGCATTTCCACTTATATAGAGAGTGGAGAGGCCTTCAAAAGTGAGTGAGGTGTCAAGTTCAAGTGTATGAGGTGTGAGGGAGACTCCAATTGGACTTAGGGAGAAGTGGAGTGCATGGATGAGGTGTTTTAGTCAGGGAGGGTGAATGGGTGATGTGTACTAGTTTGGGAGAGTTATTTTGGTGATTTGGCCATGAAGTGAGAGTGTAGGAGTGCGTCCCATTCTAGGTGTCAATTAGCCTAGAATGCATGTGAAAAAGTAGGTGGGAGGTAGGTGGTACAAGGTTCCAACTTGACTTTTAATTACATATAATTTTACATGGTTACAACTTGGAAATTCACCCAAGTACAATAATCCTATGGAAGAGCCAAGGTATATGCCCAACTTGTTTTTGCATAATATCCATCGATTCCTAGGCCCTTTTTCTAAGAAGTTGCCCATCCTCAGTCATGGTCATTGGCACTTATTTTCTAGAGGCTGCCCGTCCTCAATCATGGTGGAAAAATTCACTAGGGTGATCAGACCCTAAGCCTTGTCCTATTCTATATAGACTCCTCTAAGCCTTCATTATAGACTTATAAATAAGCCTTCTTTATAGACTCTACTAAGCCTTCATTATAGACTTTGTCAAAAGCCTTTTTTGTATACTGTCTTTAAGCTTAGAAAGCTTCTTGATTCGATTCTTGTTCTTCTGGCCTTTCTCGAGTACCTGCACATACCCTCAAAGAGAGATCAGTCCTTAAGCCCATAGGGCTTCTTATTCTTGTTCAGATTCTTTAGGTACGTTCATGTGTTCCTGCACAACCCTTGAAAGAAAGGTCAATGTTCATAATACCATCAAACATGGTTCATCGAAGATTCTTAGTTCTACAGGTGTCAATGCCTGCAAATTTTTTTTTTCTCAAGTTTTGATTTAAAATCTTAGTTGATTTTCATTAAGTTGATTCAAGACTAGCTTATGTGAATGAAAAGCCAATTAGTTCTTTTGGCCCTTAAGAACTTAGGACAGGCCTTCACCCCTCGAGTTCATAGCTTGAGATCAGAGCTTCCAGAGTTGAAGGGATTCCTCTATGTGCTGCATAGGGAGGACTATGGGTTTCCTGAAGGACCTTGGCTCTAAATGCTATAGGAATACATAGCTTATCTTCTTTGAATAGATATCCTTCTTTCAAAACATAGTCTTTATGACTTTGATTTCTTTCAAGTATTTCAAAGATATGCTGGAAGTTGGAATCACTAGCATACATACTTTTCATAGGAAGGAAATCTTTATGATATGCTAGAGAAATATGGTTGACCTTGGGGATTCTTGATAATGCATCGGCGACCTTATTGTCCTTTCCTGGGTGATGGAGTAGCCGAAAATGGAAACTGCTAAGGTAATTAGCCCATTTTAGATGTTTTTCTTGAATTAATTGTTGGGTGAGAAAGTACCTAAGGCTTTGATGATCTGTTTTAACTAGGAAATCATTTCCTAGTAGATAGTGCTTCCATAACTTAAGGGCATGAATAATGGCCAAAAGTTCTTTTTCATAAATGTCATACTGTACTTCTGCCCCTTGAAGTCGTTTGCTTTCAAAGGCTAAAGCATGACCTTCTTGGTTTAAGACTGTCCCAATACAGTCTAAACTTGCATCCACTTCCACAAAGAAAGGTTATCTATTCAAAGAAGATAAGCTATGTATTCTTATAGCATTTAGAACCAAGATCCTTCAAGAAACCCATAGTCCTCCCTATGCTGGACATAGAGGAATTTCTTCAACTCTGGAAGCTCTGATACCAAGCTGTGAACTCGAGGGGTGAAGGTTTGTCCTAAGTTCTTAAAGGCCAAAAGAACTAATTGGCTTTGTCATTCACATAAGCTAGTCTCGAATCAACTTAATGAAAATCAACTAAGATTTTAAATCAAAACTTGAGAAAAAAAAAATTGCATCACATAGATTCATTCACACAATAGCAGAAGCACTGAGGGGCCAAGATGAGGGTAGTGGTGGGGGAGAGGGGCAAGTTAGTCCTTTTATAGGAAAAGTGTAGTCTTTAGGAAGTGGCTGAGGTGTCCAAAATAAGTGTGAGAGGTGTAAGGGAGAGTCTAGGATAAGTAAAGTGAGAGGGTGAGGTGTATAGGTATGAGAGAGTGTTTATCACTTAGTTAGAGCAAAAGGGGAGGAGTAGGAGGGCCCATTTTCCTAGGTGTCCTATGGCTTTCATGCCATGTGGAAAAGTAGGTAAGTTACATATTGATAAGGATAGAAGGTAGGTAGCCTAACATTCAATGTTAGTCACTTTTAAGTTGAATATTTCTTTGTGTACAACATTGGGATCCACCAAAGTGTTTTTCATGTCATGGGAAAGGCTTTGTATATGTCCATCTTACCTTGCATAATTTTCATCAATTCCTAGGCTCTTTTTTCTAGGGGTTGCCCATCCCCAATCATAGTGGAGTGTGACACAAAGGGTGATCAGTCCTTTGGTTTCTTCTCCCAGTCTTTATAGACTCGAGTGAGCCTTCTTTATAGACTCGATTGAGCCTTCTTCAGGTACCGTCTTTAAGCTTTAAGAAGCTTCTTTGGATTCTTTCTTCAGGTACTCTTCTTAGTACTTGCACATACCCTTAGGAAAAGGTTAGAAGCCATACCATCAAATGGTTCATCATTAGATTCTATTTCTAGAACCTGCGTATCAAACTGTTAGCATTGCTCTATAGTTGCATTTGCATTTCTTGTCTTCAGGTAATCATACCTGCACTCATAATTCATCAGTTAGAGTAATAAGCTCTAATATTCAAAATACGTTTCATACAAAAAGAATGGAAGACTGGATAGCCTTTATTTCTTGGTCAACTTGGTCTATACAATTTTACATTCCCTTCGACGCATTAAACGTTGTCCTCAACGAACATTTCTCAAATAAACATGTAAAATTTCTAGATACTCTTGGAAGAATTCTTCTTCCATCCATCTTGCATCCATAGTAGGATAGTTCTTAAATTTGAGGAGGTATAATGTAGAAGTTATCCCTTTTCTTCCAGTTCTTGTCTTGTGCATGAATATCTGCTCAGGTTGAAGGATTTCTTTGGTTCCTTGAACTTTTGGTGGTTCGGAATCTGTAAATCCTTCTGGTTCCGGACCATTGAATTTCTTTAGCAAGCTTACATGGAATTTGTTATGGATTTTCCAAGTAATAGGTAAGTCAAGCTCACATGTAACTTCATTGATTACTTTCTTGACTTTAAAAGGTCCATAATACTTTTGGGCTAGTTTTGGGTAGAGTTTCATGCTGCCCTTCTTTTTCCTAAGTCTTTTCTTTTCAAATTCCAGGAGAACTAGTTCTCCTTCTTCGTACTTGATTGCCCTCCAACGCATATTTGCACTTTTTTGTTGTTTCTGTTGTGCATTTGCAATGGATTGTTGAACCTTTGAAAAGGTGTCTCGATAATCCTGCACAAATTCATCTGAGACAAATATCTTTTCTTTAGTCCTTAATACAGGAGGCACAATTGGTTTTCCATACATTACTTCAAAAGGCGCTTTACCAGTAGAAGAATGAACGGTGTTATTGTAAGCAAATTCTAGAATAGGAAGATAGTGTTCCCATTGAGTCTTCTGATCACTTACATAATTTCTCAACAAATCTATGATGGTTCGATTAGTAATTTCACTTTGACCACAGTCTGGGGGTGAAAGGAAGAAGAGAATTTAAGGGTTGTCCCCAGATTATCAAAAAGGGCTCTCCAAAAGTTGCTAGTAAATCTCGTATCCCGATCCGACACTATACTTTTGGGTAGTCCATGCAACCTAAAGATGTGACGAATAAACAAATGAGCAGCTTCGGGTCCTTTAAGCTTTTTCTTACAGGGAATAAAATGAGCTTGTTTGCTAAATCTATCAATGATAGTCCATATCATCTCATTTCCATTTTTGGTTTTAGGGAACCCAGAATAAAGTCCATGGTAATATGTTCCCAGGGTGCTTCAGGAATAGGCAAGGGATGAAGTAACCCTGGAGTTTTTAATCCTCGCTCATCTTTATTGTGTTGATAGACTAGACATGCATTTATTTAATGCCTTGTGTCTCGATTGATGGTAGGCCAATAAAAGAATCTTTTCAGGGGCATATACCTTGGCTCTTCCATAGGATTATTGCACTTGGGTGAATTTCCAAGTTGTAACCATGTAAAATTATATGTAATTAAAAGTCAAGTTGGAACCTTGTACCGCCTACCTCCCACCTACTTTTTCACATGCATTCTAGGCTAATTGACACCTAGAATGGGGTGCCCTCCTACACTCTCACTTCATGGCCAAATCACCAAAATAGCTCTCCCAAGCTAGTACACATCACCCATTCACCCTCCCTAACTAAAACACCTCATCCATGCACTCCACTTCTCCCTAAGTCCAATTGGAGTCTCCCTCACACCTCATACACTTGAACTTGACACCTCACTTACTTTTGAAGGCCTCTCCACTCTCTATATAAGTGGAAATGCGCCCCTCTACTAGGAGGATGAAGTAATAATGCATCCAGACTCTGCCATTTTATTGTTTGTTGTGTACAGGTGCTCTGGAGAAGAGGATTGAGGGAATACCTCAAGGAGACTATGTCATTTTTGTGATTGCAGGATTAATTGGAGCTCAAACCCTCGGATTTCTATCTCACTCTCAGATCACCACACAAACACACACACACTCTCTCTCCCTCTCTCACTTTCACCTTCTCTTGAAACTATGAAGAATACAAAGCTCCACCCGGTGTTTAAGAGGCCTTGTGCAGCAAAAAGAAAGAACTATCTTGAAAAGATCAAGAAGACCAAGACTCCTGCTAGGCCTGAGGAAGATCCAGATGACCACGAAACACTAGAAGCCTACTTGTGGAGGACTAGAAGACCATGCTTATCAAGAACGTACAACCCAAGACTAGTTTCGGCCATAAAATCATTGAAGGCCGTACTAGTAAAACAAAGGGAGAATTTCTTAAACCATAAAGATTGTCCACTAGGACCACAAGAGTGTTTGAGATGTAGATCTTGAAATACTTTAGAGAAAAACATCAGATAGGATGTTAAATCCTAAGTTGTTTTTAAGAAAGATTTTGATTCAATACTATCAGTACTTTGCTTTGAATGTTTTAAACATGTGAGTTATGAGATCTGAGCTTTTAGTAGCTTAGTGAATGACATGTAATGTTAGTTTATACTTTGCATACTTAATGCGAAAGTAAACCTTGATGATCGGATGAATTGGAATGGACCCAAATTTCAAGCATCTATTGAAATTATGAATAGGAAGTTAAACCTCCTAAGACATTATGTAAAACTATGACTAGTATGAAAACATACTAAGGAGGAACGAGGACTGAAAATTCTAAGACCACTTCACCTTATGCCATTCCTGAATCCCCAAAGAAACAATTTTTACTATGAAATTGTTTTTGAGCAATCTAAAACTCAGGATGAGAATGAAATGATTGGATCTACCCGAGACTAATTCAGTAAACTAATCTTGAATTCATAGATTAAGAGATCTGAGCTAGATCAAGGAAGAAAAGACTCTTCACCCAAAGCTGATCTTACATATAAAATCAAATCTGAGAGAAAGAAATAAACATAAACACGTATCAGAATATTTAGAATTTTTTTAAACAGATTTAAGACTCTTAGTTGAGAAATTTTCGTTGAGGACAACGCTTTATGCGTTGGAGGAGTGTAATTTGCAGAGACAAATTGCTCCTTAGAAATAAAGACTTTCCCAACTTCCAACCCAGATAGATTTTAATGATATAGAATTATCAAGGATCAGTATTCTTTTAGAATATTGTATGAATTTATTGCTTTAATGAATTGAGTAACAGACATTGACACCTGTAGAACTAAGAATCTTTGGTGAACCATGTTTGATGGTATTATGAGCACTGACCTTTCTTTCAAGGGTTGTGCAGGAACACATGAACGTACCTGAAGAATCTGAACAAGAATAAGAAGCCCTGTGGGCTTAAGGACTGATCTCTCTTTGAGGGTATGTGCAGGTACTCGAGAAAGTGCCAGAAGAACAAGAATCGAATCAAGAAGCTTTCTAAGCTTAAAGACATCATACAAAAAAGGCTTTCGACAAAGTCTATAATGAAGGCTCAGTAGAGTCTATAAAGAAGGCTTATTTATAAGTCTATAATGAAGGCTCAGAGGAGTCTATATAGAACAGGACAAGGCTTAGGGTCTGATCACCCTAGTGACTTTTTCCACCATGATTGAGGATGGGCAGCCTCTAGAAAATAAGTGCCAATGGCCATGACTGAGGATGGGCAACCTCTAGAAAAAAGGGCCTAGGAATTGGACATTTAACCTTGGCCTAATTTCAAACTCTATGTTGGATAGGAACATATATTTTAAGGAGGAGTGCGAAAATTAGTAAAATTATTCTTCCCATCTTGAGTTTTGAGGCCATGCCTATCTTATTTCCATTGTATATTTTACTGTACATAAAGGTATGTGAATTGAGCACATAACCTTCTAGAATACGTCAAGTTTGAGTTAGGTAGATTTAATCTTGATGTCATAAAAAAGTTTAGATTACATACAAAGTCATTCAGTGTGCATGCAAGCAACATGCAATCAGTGCATGCAACATGCAAAGTGGTTTTCATGATCTATACATGTCTAGGCAATTTTGAGAGATGACATGCAGTACATGCAATATCCATGCATGCAGTTTTACATGTGGATCCCTGGTACTTGAGTTAACTAATAAAATGGAGTTTCCATGCAACTCCACTATAGGAATTCGAGCCTCTTTGATGTAGGGAAATGTTGGCATGTTTTGCCATATTGTGAATATAGAGATTTTGGTGTTTTGGGCGCACTATCTCTCTACCCGAGTTTTATGAGTAGATTTTCTCTCTTTACCTGAGAGCAGACTGTTTTTCCCATAGTGAACACTTAGAATTATTTCTGATATCCATTTCTCATAGTAAGAAGTTAGTTTTTTCAGTCTGATGTATGACATTGTGCACTTGTCTTAGATTTTCCAAGTAATATGTTCATTGATCAATCTTGTGCAATCACAACACATCATTAAGATCTTGTAAGGTGTGTGGTGAAGTCCACATGTGCTAAAAACTTCACATGAGTGTGGAGACATTTGAATCTAGTCCACATTAATGCTAGGGTTTTTGTTATGGAGGGAAACTAAGCTCATTAATGAGTCATGGATCTACTATATATAGCTCTACACTCGTGGGAAGAGACACATTCTCTCTCTCTCTCTCTCTCTCTCTCTCTCTCTCTCTCTCTCTCTCTCTCTCTCTCTCTCTCTCTCTCTCTCTCTCTCTCTCTCTCTCTCTCTCTCTCTCTCTCTCTCTCTCTCTCTCTCTCTCTCTCTCTCTCTCTCTCTCTTATCTCATTTTATGCTTATACATGAGTTTTGTTGGGTTCATCTATCCATTGGTGCACTATATTTGTGATATCTTGTAATCTTGTGTGTAGAATGCTTATTTTATGTTATTTTTAGATCCACATGTGTGAAATATAGTAGCTTACTATTTTTGTATAGGCATAAACTTCATCATATCATATGTTTGATGTTTGATTAGGTTCTTATTTTGCCTCTATTTCATAGAGTAGATGTTGATTTTTGTACATTGGTAGAGTTGATCTCTTTCTAACCAAAGATCAGGTTATGGATTTGGATTTTAATTGATCCCAAATTGTTCACACGTACATCATCACAACGATCATAATTACCTAAAAGTGTACAACTTCTTAAATGATGAATCCCAGCGTTTGACGGATGCCACCTGCTCATGATAGTACAACATCCACTCCTGAGTACCCCAGTCTTTGTCTTGCAAGTGCTATCACTAGGATCAGCCAAGAGTACTAGCAGAACTTTAGAAGCAGAACCTAGGAGACGAGCTAGGATAGTCTTATTTCGAGAAAATGATCTTACTAAATTGATGCTAGGGATCCTGGGTGGGAACCTTTTGAATAGCCCATTACTAGCAACATCGTGAGAATAAGAGTAGCTTGAGCTTTGGAGTTGGATCTAGAATTAACCTCTCGCGATCTCTCTTAAGAATCCACTCGAGTCTTACTAGGCCCTCCAGATACAAATTGATTACATCAGAACACCATCTTTCATAGTATAGAATCTAGTGCATCATTTAAAATCCAAACATCTATGGTTTGACGACCCAACGCACTATTATTGGCTGTCAATCATGCCAAAACAACACTCCATATGTTGTCTCAGTGATTTTATAAAGTACATAATCAAAGATTACAAACAACTTGTCTACCATTTTTGTAAAACAACATATTGATTACACATATTTATATAGATGGACTCTTCTGCATCAAGGTGACATACGCTAATTTTGAATGTAAAAAGCTTAAAGTAGCCCGATCTTTCTTTTTTTATGCATGTATACTGGGTTTTACATGCTTTTTAGCTTGACTAATTATCATAACTATAGTGCTTCTTTGGTGCAATTACAAAATACACCATTCTAGCAACAACTTTTGCTGTATTTACAAGAAGAAAAAATCAAGTCTCACTCGATTTTTTCCTTCTTTCAAATTTTTAATTTAAATGACTAGAGATATTGGAGCAAATGTAAGTTGATGTGTTGATGTTGATTCACATATTTGTTTGGAATCTTCAAATAGTTGGATGTGCTTGGGGATACAATACATAGTAGAAAAATATGTCTACATGTGTGTGTGTGTGTGTGTGTGTGCAGTCATTAAACATACAACCTACATGGAAAGAAAAAACTTTTTACTTTTTTCTCAATCAACTTCCCACTATGTGTGATGATCAATTCAAACTGATACAATGAAAAAAAAGGTCTACGTGCATTAAAAAATGAAAGCTTGTATTTTGTTGACCAACCATTCAATCTTTTGCAAAAACTTGAAATTTGGAAAGGAGATGCATTTGGAAATAACTCATTCTTATATAATTAATCTAATATAAGAAAGTAAAAAAAGGGATATGATATGTAACATGTGTCATAGGCACCATTTTACAAGGTTAAATTTAGATGCAAATACAAACAATTATAGGTAAACAAGATGAGATTAAGCTCACCTTGAAGTCAAAACTTGTATTTTTTTTGTCAAGAACTCAATGTCTACCTTGTCATTTGTCATTTATGTGTCTACCTTGCAATTGTTGTGCCACTCATGCAAAGTGTTGTTGTGTCATCTATGAAAGTTGCTAAAAACTAGACATTTTATCAATTATTGTGTTGACTTTTATTTTTATATATCCACAAATATAAGATATTTTGTTTTTTTAAAACTTGTTTAATGATGATATAATACTGTCCAATGCATTTTTCTTGGTGCTTTAATTTTTTGGCTTTGTGTTGGATTTTATTTTTATATATCCACAAATGTAAGATATTTTGTTTTTTAATAACTTGTTTAATGATGATATAATACTTTTCCAATGCATTTTTCTTGGTGCTTTAATTTTTTTGGCTTTTTGGTTAAAATCGAATAACATTAGTTTTGTTAAGTCTAATACTATATTTGCATGTGATGTCATTTCTTCTGGTTTAGTGTGTGGCTTCATAATTAATACATATGTATACTTGTTAATATTGACTTTATTAGAAAATACCTCTATTTAGGGTTCTACAATCTTCTTGATATCTATAAATAATTTCAATACTTTGCTACTAAAACTATTTTCTAGAAGACATTCATGATTCACATGTTGCCATCTTAAAAAATAAACTGAGTCACAATAGAAATCATAGGACATACTAACAAAATGTAAAGAGAGGCCTCCTAAATTACAAAAAAAATTGATACTCTTAGAAGTTAGCAAATGTCTCAGCAAAAAAGAATGATTAGCTATTGTGTTCTTATGTGGTCCATCAATATAATTTTATTCATAGCTAGAGGTTATCTACAAATAATTGAACTCCACGATTTTTGCTAATGTATGTCCAAGCTCTACAATTTTCCTCTCTTTTTGCAAAAAGGAATCAAATCACAAGCAATTTTACATATAACTTAAGAATTTCAATGTATCTTAAAGAGTGGCTATGGATATTCCTTCATGCATATGTTGTCTCTATATCATCTAAGCTTTAGGCCTATTAAGTTGTATTTGTACATTTGAATATTGGTTTGCTCTTTTTGTGCACTATTATAATCATTATGTCACTATCCTATATAAGCCTACTTGTCAATACGGAAAAATTCTAAACTTGCACATGCAAGTGATGATTGTCATATTCACATTGTTACCAATAATTCACATATGCTTATTATGTAGAGCACCTAGACTAGTGCAATATTCATGAAAGTCTTCTTTTCCATCAATATCTTTGAAATTTAAAACAAGGTTGATTTCAAGGTGGAAAGAACATGTCATACAATGATACACAAAAGCTATACACATAATACATAAGTCTATTATCATGCATAGGTATAACTCTTTTTCTCTTGTACTATTAGTAGGACAGAGATACTCTTGAAAAAAAAATAACCATTAGTCCATAATTGTTTATGTACATAGAATACTATAGCTACTTGAAAGTAATTAGGTCTTTAGAACAACTATTTTGCCCACTTCTTCATTCTCATACATATATGATTCAATGTCAACAATATCAAATCGACCAAATCTAAAATCTTTATGCAACTTAATATCCTACATCCAACCATTGTTGTCAGATTCAATTATAAGGTCAACTACTACAAGGCCTACATTAAAGGGACCATACGCTATCTATTTTTTGAGTGTCACCTTTAAATTTGGAAAGAGATTGTCCAAGCCTTTGAAAAAAAATACCTTGTCATATTAAAAGATATTACTATGATACATTTGCTGAATGACATAGAACTAGAGGAAAAACACATTTTAAGGATCTACAACCACACCTTGCTCTTGAAAATTTTAAAAAGAAAGCATCAAAAAACTTGATGACACTAAAAAATTTTCAAAGAAGCTTTGATCATTGTTGAAGCATACGGACTTGAACATGTCTAATTCTCCACAATGAAGTATAGGGATAAGGACACTACATGAATTTTTTAATTTCATTAATCTATCATTTGTGTTCATAAGACAATTGTATCATAATTTTTGGTATAATTTTAAGAATACCCAATTCTTTTATAAATAAAAGAAAAACATCACCAACAAACTTTTGCTAACATTGAATCCACTATTGTTGCATCATCCTTGTTCCTCTCAAAATTTAACATCTAGAGTTTGAATTCTTGGGAGAATACCCAATTCTTTTGTCCTTAGAGATTGTCTAGTTGTCTTATACTACACACACACACACACACACACACACACACACACACACACACACACACACACACACACACACACACACACACATGCACATATATGCATGTGTGCACATTCACATGCTAACAATGCTTCATTAAACCCCTTTCAACTTTTTTAGCTAGCAAAGACTCACTTCAAGCTACCAATTTTACTAGTCCACTTGATGCATTAAAATTCACACACTTAATATGCATCTCCAAGTCATTTCAAAATAGCTTCTATTGTGAAACAAAGGTCCAAAACAAGGCAGTATCCAAAGGAGCACTTTTCAAAATCAAAAGATAAGTAATACGAATTTCATTTTTTTCTCTCTTCCTTTCCAACTCAAGACAATTTCGGCACCATTATGACATCCTTTTCTACAACTTGTCTTTTTCTTTTTTTTCTCATCATTGTTGTGGAAAAAAGTACAAAAAGGACCAAGAGTGGATCCTAATCTGATCCTCAAGAGGGATTGGTTGTCAGATTACTTGATCTATCAATCTACTTCAGATCAAGATCAATCTAGATCAATTCTAGACACAAAATCCTAACAAGAAGAATCATTAATTGAAGGTAAGTGTACTTTATGGTTTCACACGTGTGAAATACTGTCTGAGTACGGAATCCAACCTGAAAATAAAGTGCACATTGATAGAACCTCAAAACAATCAAAACAAATGTACACAAATGGAGAGAATCACTCAAAATTGCTTCCAAAACCAAGATTGGTGTCTAACAATGATTATGGCCAACTGTGGCTCTATATATACAATAAGTGGGAGCTCGTGGTACTGATCATCCCTCTGATCCCACATGTGTGAAGGTGCTTTGTCATATGATGATTCATCATGCAAAACTGACACTTGGACAAAACCTTCTATTTTGAGCACTTTTGGTCCATTTTCCTTCTATATGGAGATCTACTTGGAAATCTTCTAGAAGTCAAAATTTGCCTACTTCAGCTTATTCCACACGTGTGAGCTGTCCTCTACACATGGGATATGACTTCTAACCAAAATATTTGGCTCATGCAATGAATAGATTGATGCCATGTGTCATATATCTAGAAAACTAGTTTTTGGCCATTTTAGCCACTAGAACTTGAATTAGTACAACATATATGATTATGGTGCATGACAAGTACGCTAGTTTCACACATGGGAACAGGCTCCACACATGTGTGTTTATCTATATACAAGATTTTTGGCCTCTACCAAGCTTATTTTTGCATTTTTCACAATTGTCAGGTTTCTCATCCCCTACATTCTATCTTGCACATTTTTTACCTATTCCTTAAGTCTCATATATGAAAAATTGTCAGCTATTTATTGTCTATTTTTGGGTCATTTTGAGACATAGTTTGGACTAGACCTTTCACACATGTGTGCTTGATTAAAATAATACTAGTTTTTGTATATTTATAGTTTGAAGGACTTTTAAACTTCAGTACCCTTCAAATATCATTTAGATCAAGTAAATTGGTCATATGGATCATTTTTAGTGTTTCACACTACATAGTGACTATTTTATGTATTAGCTACACTACATAGTGACTATTTTTAGGTATTAGCCACCTATAGAGAGGAGAGAGAATAATCACTATTATCCATAAATGTTTTACTCACTCATAATGAAGTTTTGAGAGAGTAGTGTTAAGCATAGCATACCAATTCCTTGGTGCTTGCTTAAGTCCATACAATCACAAGTTGAAGTAAGCACACCATATTTGGCTTCTCCTAAGACGTGTAACCCTCGAGTTGTGCTCCATGTAAACTTTCTCACTGAGATATTCATTCAAAAAAGCATTAGAAACATCCATTTGCCATAGATCACAATCAAAAAGTGTAGCAAGAGAAATGATAATTCAAATGCTTACTATCTTTTCCATGGGTGCAAAGATTTCATGAATATTAATACCATACTCCTTAGCATATCCTTTTGCCACCAACTTTGCTTTGTACTTGTTGATAGATCCATCTTGGTTTATCTTCACCTTGAAGATCCATTTGCATCCAATTGTCTTCTTGTCTTGTGAAAGCTTCACCCAACCTCCAAGTGTTGTTCTTCATGAGAGCTTGATACTTAAGATCCATTGCTTGGATCCACTCCTTCTTTTGCCTTGCTTCCTCTACACAAACAGATTCATCAAAAGAAGTTAGGAAAGACAAATTTGTACCCTCTACAATTTTCTTATCCTTCTCATCATATGTGAGCCTTGATGGTTTTTGCCTTTGCCTTGATGTCCTCCTTGGGTTTTGACTTGTAGAAGCCTCTCCATCACCACCATCCAAAGAACCATCAACATCATCAAGAATTCTAGTTACATCATCAACATCACCATCAACATCAACCTTCGAAATATTTCCTTCATAAAAAATGACATCCCTACTTATGACAACTTTTCTTGTTGAAGAAAAGTAAACTTTGTATGCTATACTTCAACATGATGAAGGATCCTCTTTAGTCCTATCATCAAGTGTAATGTTGACATAGCAAGTACATCCAAAGATTCTCAAATATTTGACACGAGGCCTCCTACCAAAAACAGTTTCAAAAGGTGTCTTACCATCCAATGATGCACTCGGCCACCTATTGCAAAGATAATTTGCACATGTCAAGGCTTCACCCCAAAAGGATTTAGGAAGATTGGCACTTAACCTCATAGCTTTGTTACCTTCACACAAAGTTTGATTTCACAAAAGTCCTTGATTTTGGTCAATATGTACTCACCACCATTGTCCGACCTCAAACACTTGATCGTGGTGTTGAATTGGTTCTCCCTTGCATTCTTGAACTAAACAAAAATGTCAAACACCTCATCTTTGTTTTTTAGAAGATATACCCAAGTAAGTCTACTAAAGCCATCAATAAATGTGACATACAACTTAGCACCTCCGTTGCTAATTGTACTAGTACTATGTATGTCCGAATGTACAAGTTGAAAGGGCTTACTAGATCTTGAGATAGATCTATTGTAGGTAGTCTATGTGACTTAGATAAAGGACAATTTTCACATACATGATTGATACTAGTAAGAGATTTAGGAACACGAATGACTACTTCTATTTTTGTCATCGTCTCCAATGCCTTGAAGTTGAGATGTCCCAATCTCTTATGCCAAGCCTCTTGACTTTTCAATTGCTTCCTTTCCAACAAATCAATCTTTTTTTCTCTTGAAGGTTAACCATAGATTACAGACTTGTTACAAAAGTACATGAAAGAGAAAAAACAAAAAACCAGCTCAGAGAAGCAAAACTTTATCAGAATCAATCAACCACTTCCGCCACGCAGTAGTAGGATTGTTCTGATCCAATTGTTCGACCCATTCAAGTCCACAGACTTGAAGTACCTATATTTCCCCGACAAAAAGTAGTAGAGGATGATGACAAAGTCACCATTCCCAAATTCCCTGCTATTTCTTTCTAGACAAATGTACCAAAGAGTAATAATTCTAATGCATTGCCAAAAAGCATTAATCTTAACATCATAAAAAATTATGTCGTTCAATGGCAGGTCTGTATGACTGAATCTCCTGAATCTGATATGAAAGTGAGCAATAAAGAGATCGGTCACTGACTTCTAGAGAGGAATATGGCAATGAAAAAAAAGGTGAGTCACATCTTCATCTAATATTTTGCATTTAGAATAGACAAATGTAACCTCCCCTCTATAATGGGCACGGTGATCACATAAAGAGATCAACGAAGGATGCTAAATATGTAGATGAAGAAACATACAGTCGCAAACAGCATACACTCATACAATTTGAGATAGCTCTAGAGTGAATTTACAGATTAGCAGTAGCTAGTCATACTATTTGTGAGAAGAGAACATCTCTCTCGTACCAACACGCTGATCTGAAAAACAGACAGCGCTCAAGAATTGTATTTAAATTTAGTTTTGATATAGAAGCAATTTTCTCAATGTTCTGTTCGTTGATGTGTATGATCTGAAGAACTTGAATGCATGCTATCAGTAGATAAATTTCCGCTATTGTCTTATTCAACATTATCTGTTGTTTACAAGTTTAATTTTTACAACAGATCATTAGAATCGATTTGGGGCTTGGAAGAGAATTAGACTGCAGTGAGAAGCAGTAGCTACTCCTACCAAGTCGGCTCTATCTGGCCTTTCATTCCGCATCAGTGATCTCTGAACACGATTGCCATCACCAAGTAATTGGGTTGGAGCCCCACGAATTTGGGTTCCAATTCCCATCATGGGGGGGGGGGGGGAGGGGGGGTCAGAGAAGTTCCATTTGAAATTGAACCAAAAGAAAGTAAAATTCCATTCTTTGATGGTAGTGAAGATAGAGGAGTAGGAGATTTATATTATTTCATAGGAATTTTGGGAAAGACTTGGCAATAGAGAGAGAGTAAGACGGGGGGAGAAACCAAATGAGGAGAAAGTGTGTAAAATAAATAGAGATGATGTGTTTGAGAACTGGCAGGGAAAGAAATGTTAGAAGAGTCTCAAAGAAGCGGTTTGGTATTGATTCTCTCCATGATCCAATTGAAGCAGTTGCTAGTCATAAGGGAAGAACGTAGAAGAAAATCTAGATATCTAAAAATGATGCCATGAGAAAGGACATTCAGTCCCAAACTCAGACACTAGACAGGTAGGGCATCATGTAAGAGAACAATAATGTCAGATTTTTGAAAATTATCCAGGGAGTTAAAGAAATCACAAAATCTAAATAACTCAAGAATAAGGAGGACGGTGGAGTGGTGATGGAGATAATGCATGTCAAATCATCGAAAAATAGCTGAGGGCCAATAGGAATGTCACATTTTTTGAAGGAGCGGAAAGAAGAGGAGGTATTGAGTTTAAGGATATGGAAAATGAGAGGTTCCATAGCAATGACAAATAGAAGGGGAGAGAGAGAGAGGGCATCCTTGTCTGATACCACAGGTAATAGGGAAGGAAGGAGATAAGTTGCTTTGAAAAAAAAAAAAAAAAAAGAGGCCAAAGCAAAGAGACTTGGAAAATCTTGGTAATGTAGATAGGGAGACCAAACGAAGAGCAACATGCAAAGAAGTATTTTTAGCTAACACGATCAAATGCTTTTTCAAAATCAATTTTGAGAAGAAGGGCCGGATAATTATACTAAAGCAAAGAATCGATTGCCAACCAGACGTTGAGGATTTCGATAAATCTTTTATTATCTAGTCTGATCTGTTGAATACACCAATGTTGCAATATTCAACACATCTACGAAATCACTTTAGTGATAATAATGTCAAAGTTAGTTGTTAAAAGATTGAACGTGACTTCTGTCATTATAGCTTTGATAGCCATAGTCATGCATTAGGAAAGAAGGCTTGTCCCGCTGTGCTTGATAGTTCGTTCATAGTCTTTCAATTATCATATCGACATTTCATTCTCTCTTTCCAACATGAAACTCTTCAGTACATCACCTAAAGTTATGGTGACTTGACTAGATAGTAGGGCAGTTAAGGGCTCGGTTTCACTTCCTTCTGGTTCTAGGAAAGTGAAGGGTGTTCTTCATTGAATTCAGGAGGGAGAAATCCTTCTGAGTTCATGGGTGAATTGGATGTGTTCACGACTTGGTCAAAGTGTTCAGCCTAATCCATAGGTTCTTAGGTTCTATTGGCCGATTGAGATCACCAATAGGAGCCTTCGCTTGCTCTTCTTGGATCCACTATTTGGATTATTGGAAGCCATGTTGAATTGCTCTTGGAGATTCCGAGGTTGGGGATGGCTAGTTGAAGGTTGTTGATCTCCAAGCAAATTCTCTTCCTCTTTCGAGATCCTAGATCTAGTCTTTTGACCTGATCTTAGTTGCATCTAAACAAAAGATTTTCTCTAAGTTTGTAGCTTGGAAACGTATCTTGTTTGGGAAGGCAACAAGGCTACTTCAATACGAGAATTCAAAATCTAAGCCTTGGAAATGGAAATGTGGGAATATGCTAATGCGGGAATGCAAGCTAGGAAGGTGGATGTGATTGGGAAACATGGATGTGGAGATCAGTTTGGGGAATCAAAAGATAGAGATTGGGGATTTTGGAAATGGATCTTAGATCTGGAAATAATACTTGGAAATGTGAGATCTAGGAAAATTGCGAATTTGTGTGAACCTGAAAGCATTAAATACAGTCACCAAGAAGTATCATTTTCCCTTACCATTTATGAAAAGTGTTTTAGACAGAGTAGCAGGAGCGGAAGCATCCAGTTTCCTAGATGGTTTTAGCGGCTACAATCAGGTGAAAATAGCATCGCAAGATCAGGACAAAACAACATTTGCCACGGAATGGAGAACCTATGCCTACAAGGTAATGTCGTTTGGACTTTGTAATGCCCCAAGTACCTTTGAACGAGTTATGCAAATGGCATTCAAAGAGTATTGGCAAAAATTTCTCGAGATTCTCTTGGACGATTTGTGTGTGCACAGACCTAACTCTGAGCAATTATCCAATTTGAAAAAGCGTGAATATCAGATTTTCTTGAACCTAGAGAGTGTCAATTTTGGGTGACACGGCCTAATTCTTGGCCAGATAGTATCAAGACACAAGATCGCCACGGACCTGTCAAAGATAAAGATCATTGTCGATCTGTCACCACCAGGAACAATTTGCAGAGTCTACATTTTCATGGGTCACGCTAACTACTATCAAATTTTCATTTTAGACTTTGTGGAGTTAGCATGACCAATCTACAAACTCACAACAAAACCACATTGGACAAAGGAAGCCCTACATGCTTTCTAGAAGCTTAAAGATGCATTGGTATCAGCACCAATATTAAGCCCACCCAATTGGTCCATAGAGTTTCATGTGCATACAGATGTATCAAAGTATGTCGTGGGAGCTATCCTAACCTAGCCAGGAGAACATAAAAAGAATTTTCCAATAAGATTCGCTAGCCGACAACTCAGTGATTCGGAGATAAATTACTCAACAACAGAGTGAGAGGCACTGGCTATAATTTACACGGTTTGGAAATTTTGACATTATTTGATGGCCACCCATTTTGCTTTTATACGGACGATCAACCCTTGTTATATCTTGTTAATAAAACTTGCAACATAGGGAGAATCACTCATTGGTTATTTTTGTTGTTGGAGTTTGATTTTCGAATAGTGGTTCACAAGGAAAAGCAGTATTATATGGTAGATTATGTGTCACAAGGGAAAAAAAAACTATAGCCCTACTTAATGATGAACTACATGACGTTGCCTTGTTTTACATTGATACTGTACCAGATTGGGCCACAGATATAGTTGAATATTTAATGCGAGGCCAACCAGATAAATCTTTACCCAAGGTGGAACAGCGAAAACTAATTCTAAAAGCTAGACCCTATCAATTGATTTCTGGCCAATTTTATCGAAGAGGACCAGATGGTATTCTTAAAAGGTGTATTCCTATCATTGTGCGCTTCAGATGCCCGGTGGAGATTGTCAACGATCACGGAAGCCATTTTGTCAATGAGACCATCAAGGTCCTATTGGAGAAATTCTTCGTGATCCATAGATTCAGCATGTCTTATCATCCTAGCAGTAATGGGCAGGTGAAATCATTCAATAAGATTTTGTGTAGCGTGATCACGAAAACAGTTGAAGCTAGCATATCTGATTGGGAACACAAGTTACATGCAGCTCTGTGGGCATTCAAAATAGCTTACAAGGGAAGCACTGATCATATGCCATTTCAATTGGTCTACGGTCAGGATGCAGCAATGTCGGTGGAGTTTTTGGTACCTTCATTTAAGATTGTCACAATGCAATGCCTTCATGAATCCAAATCTCTGCAATAACGCCATGAAGCACTACATAAACTTTGCGAGACGCGCTTACTATTTGTGCATGCATTGGTAGTTGAAAAGGAACGACGCAAGGCATGGCATGATCGTCGATTGCATAAGAAAGATCTTTGATCTGGAGATCTGGTCCTCATGTATAAAATCAAGGCAATCAAAGGAAAGTTGAAGTTCACAGGTGAAGGTCCATTCCAAGTAAAGGAAATATTCATCCATGGAGCCATGAACCTCGAGCAATTAGATGGGACACCATTTGTCACGCCCATCCATGGTAACTGGTTGCACAAATATTGGCCAACTCAGTGAAGCAGATCTACGATGGTGATGACAAGTCGCAATTAGTTACATCTTCAGGGTCATCACAGCCAGATCTAAAGAAACCTAATCAGATCAAGCTAGATCTAGTAAAATCTGATTAGATCCAACAAGATCCAAGTGGGATCCAGATAGGATCAAATGAGCAGCAGATCATCAGATTACAATAATCAGCCTCCATTCTTGAAAATTTGATACGACGATCTCGAGAAAAAGTAGCAAAATAGGAATAAAAATCATTTAAACTGATAGATGCATCTATATAAATCTCTGCGAGAATTACTGATGAAAAAATCATCAAAATTGAGTGTCTGCGAGGGTTCTGGAAAGCATAATCTTTTGAACCTTCGTAGTGCATCAAGATCAGCAAACCAACCTTCGTAGAGGGCATAATTGGAATCAGAGTAGTGAAATTAGCCTGCTTACATGGTCTGATCTTAAAAATCTAATATCTGGAGCAAGTTGTGCGAGAGTTCACCTCCCGCAAGGGTTGAACCTTTGCGGACAGGCTGAACCTTCTGAACCTTCGTAGACTTCACTAAGGTCATGGAATATTGTGACAAAGGTCTTGCAAAATTTTGGTTGGAACTGAACTGAGAAAAGTGCACGTCTCCTCATGCACACTCTAATTTCTGCTATATAAGGGCAGAATTTGAGTCATCTGGCACTTCATTCAACGAAACTCTGCCGAAAGTTCCTTTGAAATTTCCAAGTTCTTCGTTTACAATGAAAACTTTCACACACCCTCATCTGCCCTCACAACCACTTGCTCTACATCCAGTTCCACCATTGTCACTCCCGTTCTTAGGATTTTCACTTTTTTTCAGTTTTTTAAGCCTTTCAACTATTTTTGACACCTTTTCCACCTTCTTGAGCACCTTTCTCCTTTTTTCCATCTCCATCACTAACACACTTTTTCAATCATCTAACATCATGACTTATTCCTCCTCCACTGACGATACTGGCACGAAGAAGGTCATCACATGTGAGATACCTTCTGCCACCTAGATTTAAGCCCTGCCATCTAATTCCTTGGTCAAACCTTGGCTTAAGACTGTTGGCCCTCTTCTTGCAGCAATGGGCTTTTACCTAGCACTATTCTCCTCTAACATCAACATGGATCTCGCGCTCCATACTTACGCCACTTGGGATGCGTTTAAGTCACGTTTCCATTTCCTGTACCAAGGTAGTACATACAAGGTACGCATTAACGTTAACTCCATGGTCACCGTTGGCATAGTGTCCGATAATTGCCAGCCCATTTTCCATCACCAAGCCAAAAACCTCATCAAATTGTACGTAAATCAGACTACTCTTGAGCTCCCAGTTAAAACTAACAACGGGTATTTGATACAGGCTATCAATGATTGAACAACTTTTTAGTTGTTTCGACTTTCTGCAAGGACCGCATACAGTCCATGCTGCTCAGCCAAATCGTGGAATCCTTCAAAGAATCCCCAAGCCCCTCGGTGATTCCATATGGCTGAAATACCTTCCTACTCCACGATCTCTCCATCGTCATCAAACCTAACATGCGCGACCACATCACATTAGGACCACTATTGTGTAACTTTGCATGTGCGCTTCTCGAAGAGAAGGTTTGCGGGTTTAACCGCTCCTCCATTCTTTTTGCCACTGTCCCACACACTAAATTGTACCCTCCTTTTGTCGCATCCACCTCCACCCAACCAGTAGTTACTGACACAATGGCCAACAAATGCATGTGTGGTGCAACCCCCTCTTCACCACCACAATTCACTTCCGCTACTTCTATAGCCACAACCTCCGCTTCCGCTCAACCTTCCACTAACACCACCACGTCTGCTCCTCTTGCTCCCATTCCGACATCCTCTACCTCTGTTCATGCATCTTCCACCGCTTCCATCACCATCGCTTCATCCATACCCCATGTCTCATTTTCTACCTCACTCCTTCAGATCAACCCCCTCAATTATCAATTCTCTCCTGACAACCTAGCCTGGATGAACTTCATCAACCTTTCACCGCCTCGACAAGCATCCTCACCCCCCACATCTCCATCCATCCTTAGCATGTGTGGCACAGCCGCCCTCTTCATCTAGCCCTCCTGCCACCAGACAATGCACCGCACCACCACAATCCACTTTCGCTAATTCTACAGCCATAGCCTCTGCTTCCGCTCAACCCTCCACTACCACCACCACGTCTGCTCCTCTTGCTAACATTATGACATCCTCTACCTCTATTCACGCATCTTCCACCACTTCCATCACCATCGCTTCGTCCATACCCCTTGTCTCTCCTTCTACCTCACTCCTTCAGATCAACCCCCTCGATTCTCAGTTCTCTCTAGACACCCTGGCTTGGATGGACCTCATCAACCTTTCGCCGTCTCGACAAGCATCCTCACCCCCCACATCTCCATCCATCCTCCAAACCGTCCTCCAAATCTCCACCGTCCGTGCCATCCCCCCATTTGAGCAATTTGTTCTTACACCTCTCCACACCACTTCTCTCACACCTCCTACTTCCTCTCTGAAGGTTGCCGAGGGCGACAAACCATTGTCTGATGATGCATTTGTGCAATCAAAGAGAGACCTGTCTTTAATAAAACCAGCCTGATACTTGGAAAGATGGGAAGGGAGGAGAGGGGTAGTCTTCTTGGCAATCACTTTAGCTATGATCTTGTAGGAGGTGTTCAACATGGTAAGGGGGTGATAGTCCGTAAACCTAGAGGGGGAATTTGATTTGGGAATGAGTTTGATCAGTCCTTGAGAGAGGGTGGAAGAGAAGGAGCCAGTAGAAAGAGCATTGTTAGTGGCATGTAGGAGGGAAGGACCGACAATATTCCAATGGGCCAAGAAGAAGTCAAGAGTGAATACATCGGGACTAGGAGTTTTATCTCTATTTTAAAGAAAATAAATCATAAAGAGTATTTCTCTTCTTTGACAAAGGTGAGAAAAAGGTCATCTACACGACCCATGATGGTGAGTGTGCCATTAAAGGCATTGGTACAATTCCTATTTTTCTCTTGACAAATAGGAATGTCAAGTTGAAGAATGTTTTGTTCATACCATCTATAACTAACTGTGAGTAAAATGGTTAGAAGTGGAGTTTTTTGGAAATGCTTGCTTGATAAAAAAAAGAAAGAAATCTTGATTGCAAGGGGGAAAAGACAAAGTAGATTGTTCAAACTTGATGCTTGTGTTGTTGCTAACCAGGATTGATTGTAACCACTTCTTGTAGCTAAAATGAGAAATGTCTCACTTTTGTGGTACCAATTATATCTATGAAGAACACCATATTGATTTAGAATATTGAATCCTTGTGAAAAATATTTATGTATAGAGCAGTGGAAGGGGATGGCAGGTGCATATAGAGTGGGTGTTTGCAGCCTGATTGTAGGTCTTTGTGCTAAATAGAAATGGACCAATAGGATTCAGAGGCCATGGTCCTCCTCTCTACTATAAAAAGAAACCAACTCGAGTTCCTACACATGCTCATTTCTTCATTACAATAAAGTAGACTGGTTCTCTTGTGAAATGGATTTATGAATCTCCTTGCTCTCTATCACTTTTCCTCCATCTCTCATGCTTTATTTGTGTTTTTCTAATTGTTGGATTTGATTGTTATTGGGATTGCATGTTATTATACTTTTTATGAGGGAGAAAGGGAGAGAGAGAAAGAGTAGGCTATCTTGTTGTAAATCTAGTGTTAATGTATGTAGTATTAATGCTTAGGTTTAATGGATGTTAGAGTTAGATGTGAATCTTCCATTCATGCTAAAATCTGAACTATATTATCGCTCTCATGGGAACGAATCTATGCGTGACAACTAACTTCATCTCTTTGATGCTAGATTGATTAGATCTTGGACTGAGGTTAGGCAAGGAAAGAAACCCACTACAATTTTGGCGCCGTTGCTGGGGAGCTATGCCAATTAGCATGTTTGTTGGATGGTTAGCTTGCATTAGGCACCTTGTCGTTGCATGAATAGTGTTAGATCTGCATTTAGGGTTAGTTTTGGAGTGATTTTGCTTGATTTGAGTGGATTTGCTTCTTTAAAATCTAATTTGATTGTGGAACAAGAAAATCTATTTAGATCACCAATCTTAAGATCCATTTGAATTTGAGATATCAGAAAAAACAACAAAAATTGGCCAAATCTGCCAGATTTTGGTCAGAAGGAGACAAAAATTGAACTAATAACTTTTTGCCCTCTTTCAAGAAACCTTTGCTGAGTTGCAGACAATTTGAACAGAACCTTTAATTTGAAGGGCAAACATCCTTCCCAGCAGATTTCCAAAAACATTAGAAAAACCATCAAAAAACACCAAAAAATCACCAAAACCCTAACAATATAGAAAAAAAATCTTCATCCGATTCATTGTGCATAGGTGTGATTCAGATCTATCGACTGCCAGGTCAGCGAAGAATAATATCAAAAATAGAAGGTTTTCTCAGAGGATTAGTTGCCATATTGTCATACTTTTGCCAAAAAAGTCTCTTTTTTGCAAAAATACTAGTATTACTCTTGATTCTTCGCCAAAACCTTTGCCGAGTTTCCAGAACATTCTATCTATTGTAAAATACTATTTTTGAGTTTGACGAACATTCTTCCTATCCAGATCATAGAAAATCTTGATTTTTACCCTCACCAAACTACATAAATTGTGTTTTTGTGTGCTAGAAATCTCGCCGAGTTTACCCTAGTTTTATCTTTGTCAAATTTTGAATCTGAGAGATCGGCGAAGGTTACTTCCATAGAAATTGTTAGAAAAACCTGATCAGAGAGTTTTTTTTCAAAAATAATACTACTGAACCTTCGTCGACCGAATCTTTGCCTAGGGAACCTTTGCCAGTCTTATTTTTAGATTCTGATTTTCAAGATCAAGTCTCTGTCAAAATTTGGGTCATATGTGATACAGTTTGATTTGGATTCTGAGAAATTTTTTATTTTTGAGAAGTATCGATTGATTGAATTTCGAAATCTTTTTCACGATATGGAAATCTGATTCTTGAAAAGTGGAATAGATCTAGCAGATCTGATCTGAGATAATTTTGATTGAAAATCTAGATCCAATCTCATTGTCTGCTTGATTTGAATCTATGAAAATGGCAGCCCCTGGAGGTGCTCCTCAAGAAGTCAATTCAATCATTGTTAGAAGAGCACCCTGTTTGGATCTACCAAAATACAATGGATTAACAGATCCAGTTAGATTTCTTCAAATCTATGTTGAATCTTGTGTAGTCTATGGCAAAATTTTCCCCCAGAATAAACTTAAGCTTTTTCCTATGGCCTTAACAGGCGCAGCACAAGATTGGTACTATAATCAAGATGAAACTGATTGTACCGATTGGGAGATTGTTAAACGAGCCCTTATCACACGGTTCAAACCTCGAAAGTTTATCGAAGACCCTTTCCTACTTTTTAAGTAAAATTAAAATGGGATAGCGAAAAATGGTTCAAGATTACATTAAATAGGTGAAATGCCTCAGATCTGAGTGGGAACTTGAGCTGATTAACAAAAATTCTATAATTATGTGGTTTTTTTCAAGTTTACCTAAAAGGATCAGTAAACGTGAGCTGAAACGCCATAATGAGTACGCAATATTGCAGAATGCTATGGATGATGCAATTCGGAAGGAGGATGAAGATTCAGACGATGAGCCAAATATCAATATATTGTCTTATACAGCAGGGTAGACCACTACAACATCCATCACTATTGCATCAACGAATGTCAACGCTATTACAGAAATGATGCTCAATGAGTTCGAGAAACTCGGGAAGAACCAGCAGAAACAGATGGAAAAGTTGTAGTAGCAATTTGATGAGAAGATCAAAGCATTGGAAGATTTCCATGGACAAGCAAACAAGGAACCTGAGAAGTTTGCAAAGACTTTTCCTACGGGGAAAAATGTTTGGTGTTCTATTTGTACAAAAAAACACATAGTGAATGAGTATCCTCAATTGAAAAAACAAATGGAAATTAGTGTATGTCATTTGTGTAATTCACTTGATCATGAGACTGCTTTTTGCAACTTCAATCCTTAGATAATTCAGCAACGATATGCCCAAATGGGATACTGAGAACCACAGTATGGAAGAAATCCAACAGCCATGCCTCGACAATCTGCTCTTGGATACCTAGAACGTTTAGTCTTACCTGTCCCACCAAAGCACCTCACTCCTCCTTTCAATTTGATGGAACCAGAACCATACAGAAGTATCGAGCAATGGAACTATAGTAATGATCGAGAAGGTGCATCTTAGGACACTATGCTATTTATGTTGCCGCGCAACAACAAGCATCTAGAAACTAGACCAGAGCACTACTTGGATGCTTTGCATGTGGAGAAAATCATAGAGTTGCAGAATGTCCAAATAAAGTGAAATTTGTACCATCATGTCGTGACTGTGGTTATGGGCATTGCTATAAAGACTGTCCAGCAAGATTGAAGCCACCACTAGCTACAGCTCCTGCAAATTTGACAACAATCAAGTGAAGACCAATAGCTCAAAATAAACCAAATGTACCCTTGATGGTGATCACCAGAGCACAAAAGCAGAAAGAACCAGTAGCGGATTCAGTACCTACTGATTCTACACCATTAATTGATATACCAACAACATCTGGAGTCTATCCAAATCTTCATGTGGAAAAAAGAAGATATCAGGATATGAGGCAGTGGATTAAACATCTGCAAGAAGAAGAGGAGCTTGAAGCTGCTAAGGCAACAACCGAAGTTCGTTCTTCACCATTGCATCCACCAAGAAATTCATGTACATATATGAATGATCAGTTGCATCATCATGAAGAACCCTTCAAGATGACTGAACTGGAAGCATCCCAAACATGACTGCTTATGAATATTTTGTCTAGTAAGATCAATATTTCATTGGAAGAGTTCTTGAAGTTGGTGCCAAAAGCAAAAGAAGTCTTAACGCAAAAGTTAGCTCAATCAGAACCCGAAGTCCATTAGAAGCCACTTTTTTGTGCTGGATTTGAAGAATCTAATGAAGTACTCCATGTCGGAGCATCTTGGGAAAGTGAACAAAAAAATATCACCCTACCGATACAGCATAGACAATTTCCTTAGAAAGTAGCTGTGATAGATGGTGGTTCAGGAGTTAACTTGATTTCTACAAAGCTATGTGCAAAATGGGGCCTTACAAAGATCAAGCCTGCGACTTTTGCCATTAAGCTAGCTGATCAAACGACAGTTCATCCACGGGGGATGGTTGAAGATATACCTATCAGAATTGTGGGAGTACAGTTCGTCATTACTTTTGTAGTAATGGACTTACCAGATGTATCAAATATCTACTGTGTCCTATTGGGATGTCCATGGTTACGAGTTGCGCAAGTAATTCATAACTGGGGTACCGGAAAAATCACTTTTGAAAATCGTGAACGTGCAGTCAAAGTTGATCTTGCAACTTGGACTATCAAACCAGTGGTTCAAAAAGAGGATGATGATTCTTCAACAATGGATCATACTTGTGACCGACTAGAGAAAAATTTGGGAGTTCACTACGATTCTCAAACGGATACTGCAACGATTGATTGTACAGTAGGATATATGTGTCAACAAGATAGTCAGTCAGATTTGAGCGAGATTTAATTATTGGATCGAACCTTGGATACATCGATCACTTTTCCATGAATGTGCTAAATGTAGCTTGGATATCAACGGAACCTATACCAGATCTAATTGAAGATTACCTGATTTCTGTGTGTCATGCCTTGACTTATGATGACAATGCAGAACCTACTAATGAGCAGATTCTAAATCATATGGATTTGACCAAATTGGAGTGCATAATATTCTTGATGAACCAACAATAAAACTACCCAAAGCAGTTATATTGAAGGAAGACAGGATCACAGGATCAATGACGAAGAAACAAGCCAAGCAACATTATAATACGGTCTTGAAATGGGAAAATCCTCCTCAAAAGATTGATTCAAAGAATGTGCCACCCTTACTGGATAAAGGCAAAGGGAAAGTCAAGGATGATTCTATAAGTCAGAGTACTAGCAAGACATCATCATCTCGGAAGTCATCACCTCCACGATCAATTCCTGCTAAGAAGGCTAAGCGAAGATCCAAGACAAGTCCTTTTGACACAAAACAAGCAGATGTTGTCCAGTATTATATGCTCGAACATTTTAAATGTTATACATAGGATGATGTGGTTATCATGTTACCTAAAGCACATCGTGAACCCGAAGAACAGGTGCCAAAATCGAAAGATGTTTACGATGGCCCAGCTAGGACACAACCAATAAATCTTGTTGAACCAGGAGAATCAGATTAAATTGTACAAGTTGAATCACAGCTTAATCCTGAATAGTATCAAGCACTCCGAATGTTACTTATTAAGTATCAAGATTGCTTTGCATAGACTTATCAAGATCTGAAGGGTATTCCGACATCAGTTATTGAACATACCATACCTTTAGTACCTGATGGAGTTCCAAAGCTTACAAAGTTCTATCGCTGTAATCCTAATGTTGCGGATCTGATAAAGAAAGAGCTTCAGAGACTGCTGGATGCCGAATTCATTTATGAGATCGAGCATACCGAATGGGTTTCACCGATTGTCATTGATCCTAAGAAGAATGGAAAATTGAGAATTTGTGTGAATCTCAAGGCTTTGAACAAAGTGACGCGGAAGGATCACTTTCCGTTACCTTTTACTGAAAGCATTTTGGATCACCTTGCTGGAACGAAAGCTTATAGTTTTTTGGATGGACTTAGTGGTTACAACCAGGTTAAGATTGCACCTGCAGATCGTCACAAAACCGCTTTTGCAACAGAATGGGACACCTATGCTTACAAAGTAATGTCGTTTGGTGCACCAAGTTCGTTCCAAAGAGTAATGCAATTTGCTTTTAAAGATTATCTAATTTTTTTTTTTGAAATTTACTTGGATGACCTAGGAGTCCATAGTACAGATACAGACCACCTGGATCGATTAGAGAAAGTATTTGAAAGATGTCGCATGGTCAAGATGTTGCCATGCCGATTGAATTTTTAATCTTCTCTTTGCGCATGGCGGCAACAGAACGGTCTTTACAACTACGTCATGAAGCAGTGCACAAATTATGTGAAACATGATTGATGGCAGTTCATGCATTAGCAGCAGAGAAGGCTCGCCGCAAGGCATGGCATGATCGTCGATTGCACAAAAAGGATCTGAAAGCAAGAAATCTCACACTAATGTACAAAACCAAGCTAATAAAGGTAAAATTGAAGTTTACCGGTGAAGTGAAGGCCCGTATAAAGTGAAGGAAATCCTAAACTATGGCACAATGATTCTTGAGCACTTGGACAAAAAATGATTTGATACTCTAGTGAATGGCAGTCAATTACGCAAGTTTTGGCAGCCTGCTCCGCCAATTCAGCAAGCATGATCTAAATAATTTTGTAATTTTTTTTTTGTTTTCAATATTTAACTGTTAAGTTTGTTTGGAAAAGACAGGAAAAAAATGAGAAAAGACTGATGAGCAAAAGTCAGAAAAGTCATCAGAATGGAAAAAGAGGAAGGAAAGTTTTGATAGAAATTGACTTATAAAATTACTGTTTCAATCATGTGTTTCCTATACAGTATTGGAAACCTTTGTTGAGCTTTCAAATTGTACATCCACTTTAGATATATCTATATTGGGTTGGGCGAAGGTTCTTTTCCAAAAAAAGCCTTTTTTTTTGAGTTAGGCGAATGATTAGAAATATGCCATTTTGGGAACCTTCACCGAGCACCTTAATCTTTTTAGAAACCTTCACTCACATGCTAAATGGTCTTAAAATGTCAAAATTAGGTTGGCCATAGGTTTAGATCTTGAAAAATTGCATTTGACAGTACTTGGGCAAAGGTTCATCCTTCGCCAACCCTGAAAAATGTTTGTCGGATAGTGTTAGAGCCTCAAAAACCTTCGTCGAGATTTTTATAGCCTACTTTCATAGCACTGTACAAGCCTGCAAATTTTTGTTCAAAACTGATCAACCAAACTAGATTCAGTGTAATGGACCCTCCAAATTCACACGATTCATTCCTCGCTTGTGCTAGCGAAGCTGTTGCCAATTTTTCCAGTGACCAAAGCCTTCAAAACTTTCTGAACTATTTTTTGCTATACACTCGCGCATATTACTTTTCATTTCTGATCATCATGTCTTCCACAGATACATCCTAGTCGTCTCATTATACTATCCTTTGTGATGTCCCATCTGCAATGGATATCATGATCCTTCCTAGCACAAGCATGGTCACTTAGTGGATGACCCTTGCAGAGCCTCTGCTTACTGCAATGGGTATTCAAAAAATGAAAGTAGATTGAGAAGATCTAATCACTTATGTTCCTAAAATATATGATGCAAATGACCAAGATCATGCACCTCAAACACCCTCTTGAGAGCACTTTTGATATCCTCCACATCTTGGTTGTCTCCACCACTCAAGATGATATCATCCACATAGATTAGCAAAATGGTAACATCAATTCTAGCAAATCTATATTAACGTGAATGATCATACTCACTCATAACAAAGCCTTGAGAGAGTAAAAAAGTGTTAAGCTTAGTATCCCTCCTTGGTGCTTGCTTAAGGCCATACAAACTCTTTTGTAGAAGCTCAGGTTGCTCCATGTATACTTCCTCTTTAAGATCACCATTCAAAAAAGCATTTGTAATATCCAATTGCCATAGATCCCATCCATAAAGAGTAGCAAGAGAGATGATGACTCGAATGCTTACCATCTTTGCCATGGGTGCAAAGGTTTCATCATAGTTATTACCATGTTCTTGAGCATATCCTTTTGCCACCAACCTTGCCTTGTACTTGTTGATAGATCCATCTTGGTATGTCTTCACCTTGAAGATCCATTTGCATCCAATAGCTTTCTTGTCCTTAGGTAACTCCACCAATCTCCATGTTCCATTCTTCATAAGAGCTTGATACTCAAGATCCATTGCTTGGATCCACTCCTCTTTGTTCCTTGATTCATCTACAGAAGTAGGTTCATCAAAAGAGGTTAGGAAAGCAAAGTGTGTCATATGTGAGCCTTGAAGGTGTTTGTCTTTGTCTTGATGTTCTCCTTGGCTTTTGACTTGATGAAGGTCCTTCATCATCACCATCTAAAGTAGGATCCATCACATCAACATCAAGAATATTAGATCCATCCACACAGTCATCACTTGAAGACACCTTTGGAATATTCTCCTCATCAAAAATGACATCTCTACCAATGATCACCTTATTAGTAGTAGGAATGTAAACCTTGTAGGCTTTACTCACCTCACTTTATATCCAACAAATATACCTTTCCTTGAAGATGGATCCTCCTTTGTCCTATCATCAAGAGTTATATTGACATGGCAAGTAAATCCAAAAGTTTGAAGAAAGTTGACACTCAGCCTCCTCTTGAATTGCATCTCAAAAGGTGTTCTTCCATCCAATATAGCATGCTGCCACCTATTGCATAGATAGCAAGTATAGTTGTAGAGGGAGTTAAAAAATTATCAACTATTTTTTGTCTATTTTTGGGTCATTTTGAGGCCTAGTTTGTACATAGTTTGGATCAGACCTTTTACACATATGGTGAATTCAAATTGTGAGTATAGTTGAAAAGGAAGTATGAAAAACTGTCAACTATTTTTTGTCTATTTTTGGATCATTTTGAGGCATAGTTTGTATGTAGTTTTGATTAGACATTTCATGTGTGTGTGTGTGTGTGTGTTGGTCAACTCTCACGCCCACGTCTTGTAGTGTGCAACTACTTGGACAATCATAGTAGTAGCGATCTACTCTAAACGGCGCAACGGCTCCACGCCACCTTCTTGTACATACATCTACACAACTATAAATTGTATATAGAGATAGTAATTGCAATCAATATCATGCCATGTATTATGTTATCAGAGATAGACACAGTAGACGCTTTCAAGCATCGATTTCTTTCTTTCAGATTGATTGTCAGTAATAAGCTCATAGCTTTACAGAGCTGAGTTCCTGAGCACGCGGTTTCGTCCACTATAGCAGTCACTCTAATACTTGTGCCTTGTTCTAATTTTAGTTTCCTTGTCATAAATATCAAAATGTACCACTTGTTGCAACTTTGTTGCCTAGTCATTTATGCGATTGTAAAAATTGTTGAGCTTTTATTTTAGAGTTCCAGATAAATTCAAGTCCTAGATAGAGAAGACAAATATGTTAAAGTCCTAGAAAGAGAAGACAAAGAAGTTAAATAGTTAGAAAGTGCTTCATCATGTAGTAATATATTAGGACTTTGCAATAAACAAAACAAAGTCTTTGGAGCATTATGGGTTCTTGTGATAAAATGATAGGTATGGATAAGAGCTTGCTTTGTGAATTTATCCACCTAGGTTTGAGTTCCCTTATTGGCTGGAATAACTTTGAAAAAAGCTCTTCGGGCTAGACAAACCCGAAGGCCAACTAGGGTGCACTTCAAGACCGAGACATCATGTTGCTTAGACTAAGGGTGAGCTAAGCTTTGGTTTGTGGGTTTATCCACCTAGATTTGAGTCCCCATTTGTGGATCTCTTGTGCCCTTATGGGTCATTGTTGATTTGCGAAGAGGCTTGAAGGACACCCTTCAAGACCTTGACATGTTGCTTGAGCAAGTTGAATGTATGCCTTTGAAGCTTGTTGTTGCTTGCACAAAAGCTGAAGGTTGGCCTTTAGGGTTGTTCATATTTGGACAAAGTTTGAAGGTTATCCTTGAGGACATGCATCTTGTCCAATATGTTCTTTGACTAGTATGGGCTGTCTTTTGGGGAATGCTTGGCCTTTGTGTGAGTTACCTTGCCATTGATGTATTGGGCCTTGGGCACATAGATTAAAATAAGTGTGAATATTGTTTATATTTTGCTATTTTTGACTATGTTAGGTTAGCACTTAAAAAAGATTTTCACACTCCTTTGAAGGTTTCACAAATCACTATTGCCTATCCTCAAATTTAGATGTTCATGCTTGAGTTTGGACTTTGGAGGGGCACACCTTCCTTTCAAATTATGAATTATTAATTCTACATAGAAACTCGACACATTAGTTCAATTTATTTTTTTTAAGTTGTGCATAGAGTATTAAAGGCTTCATGAAGTGTTTTAGGGCATATTTACAACAAGGCCTTTGAAAGCTTGGACTTTCAAATGATCCTTAACTTTTGTATTAAACTTTCTAACTTCAAGGGCATATTTTACAGTTACACATTTCATGACCTTTTATGCCTTTTCTTCAAAAGAAAAAGAGGGCCTTGTCAATGTCACTATCCATCCTCCAAGGCTTGCAATTTGCAAATCCAAAGCAAAAGTTACATAATCCTATTGGATCCAATAATTAATGCCAAAATGATATCTAGTAGGACAAATGAGACTCATCCTAGGAGACCAATCACCACACCTCCGACTAGGATTGGAGGACCACTTATCCAGGCATATATATGTGTTGAAAGGCACATACATATTAGATATATACTTTATTGTGGAACTTTCATCTAAGATTTTCACCTTGATATATTTTCATCATTTGAAAGATTCACTAAACTATCATAAAATATTTGACGATTTTTTATACAATAGTATATACCTTTGCATAAGTAAAAGTATTTAAAAAAAATTTGAGAATTTCTATAAAATGCAATTTTTTTAAGGATATCTCAAAGAGCATTGATGCTCTTGCTCTAGTGTTCGGGAAAGCCGGCATAGTTTAAGAATGGAATCGGCATCTATTCCCAAAAACTGGCATGGCAAAAATTGTACAGGATTTTTTATATCATAAATCTTAGGTTTTATAGAGGAAAACCGACAAGTAAGAGCTTGTCACTCAATAGAGACCTAAAAACTTTTTCACATATCGATTTTCGGAGGGAAACCTCAAACTAATGCTCTTGCTCCTAGGTGGGTTGCAAAATGCTCCCCCTCTTATATCACCCACATTGTAATTTGTGTGTTGTACAAGGGGGTAGGGTACTTAGCACTTACCACTTATTAACACCAGGTACTTAAAAACACAATACCATTGGGTTAGATGCTAGCAATGACCATTGCTCAAAGCTTATAACCAAAAGGGGAAAGGGGTAAAAAGTTTTGAAAAACAAAAAGGGAGACAAAAGCAAAAGGCATGAGTGAAGAAACCTGCAACAATTAATGCACATGTAGGGGTGACTTGCAAAAAAGCAGTTGAGAGAAAGTACATATAAGCAGCTAATGTCTTTAAAGCTCAGGAGCCTTTAGGGCCTACGCCCATGGCCCCTAATTCCAAGGCTTTTCGCTATTTGCTTCAGCCTTCAAGGGCAGGTGTCCTTGCTATGACGTGCGCGAAGGGAGGAAGGGTTTCGGTTTGAAGGGCGGAGGCCCCAGGAGGGTTTCGTGCCGCCCACGAGGTGGAGGTGTAGCCGTTCGATGTTGGCTTGGCTCAGGAGATCGTGCCACGTGGACGTCCTGCCGCGGCGCCGCGGGGGCGAATGGGAAGCGAAGGGAGGTGGGCGCGTCCGTCGCCGATTGGGTCGCCCCCGGGATGCGGTAGTTAAGCAGAACACTCCGCGCCGAGTCTGACCGCCTACAGCGGTCGGCTAACGCTTTGAATGGCCTTTCCACCGGCCTGAGCCGGTGACTCTTTGGCCTGCAAAATGGATACCCGCCAAAGCGGTCTCGCTCGACACCTTCTTCATCGTCCTCTCGCTTCCGATCCTTTTTTTTTTTCCTTCTCTTGTTTGTGTAACAGGATCTTCGTGTTGGCGATCCCACGATTGTAAGCCTTCGCTGGATCGATCCATTCCGATCCTTGTGTGCGAGGTATGCTCTAACCCATCTCCTAACGATTTCATCTATTTTGCAGCAATTTGTTTTGTTTTTTGCCTTTTTCAGTTTTGTTGTATCTCTTTCCTTTGCAGTTACAGACTTATCTTCGTGTTTATTTCCTTTCTGGGGGTATTATTTAATGTGTGCTTTTAATCTGCGGATTTCGAGCTTTCTCGGAGATGAACTCTTCTGTTTTCAAGCTTTGCTTTACCTGTTTTTCAAGGTGATGCTTGTGCCTCATTCATTTGCGTTATGATTTGCCGATCCATTTTGGATCGTTGTGTGCGAGGTATGCTCGAAGCCATTTCTCCGTAATATCATCTACTTGCAGTATTTACTTTTACATTTTAGCATTGTTTAATTTACTCTCTCGTTATTGTTCAGAGCCACACACTTTTCTTCGTGTTTCTTTCATTTCTGGAGCTATTTGTGCTGAAAATCCATGGATTTCAAGCTTTTGGGGAGATGAAATTTCTTTTTACAAGTTGCTTGTCACCTTTTTTACAAAGCTATGACATTTGCGTGACGATTTGACTTTCTTGATCCTTCTAGATCCATGTGTGCAAGGTATTCTCCAAGTCATTTCTTCATGTTTTCGTCTACTTTGCGCTGGTTTTTTGTTTACCGCATTTCTCAATTTGTTGTATCTTTTTACTTTACAGTTACAAACTATTCTCCGTGTTTCTCTCATTTTTGGAGCTATTATATGAGGCGTGCTTTTAATCTGAGAATTTCGAGGTTTTTTGGAGATTAAGTTTTGGTTTTCAAGGTGCTTCGCCTATTTTTCAAAGCTAGGCTTGTGCTTGATTCATTTGCGTGACTGTTTGACTTTCTTAATCCGTCTGGATCCTCGTGTACGAGTTAGGTTCAAAGCCATTTCTTCACAATTTCATCCATTTGCAGTACTATTACAGAGTTACAGAATCGTCATCCCATTTCTAGCTATGATGAGATGTGTGCTTTAATCCGAGGATTTTGAACTTTTTTGGAGATGAAGTTTTTGTTTTGAAGGTGCTTCGTCTGTCTTTTAAGTCGTAGGCTTGTATTTGATTCACATGCGTGACGTACGTGACTTGCTTATAGAGGTGCTTGTTTCTAGCATGGTATTGTAATCATTGATTCACTTCTGGGCCTTCTGAAGACGCTAGTGCCTACGTTAATTGTTGGCTTTGAGGCCTTTGATTCGTTGCCTTCTGTTTCGAAAAATCTTCTCTTCTTTCTTTCTAGAACTTCAACGTTTTCAATTTTGCTCGTTATCAAGCGTTTCCGTGGTCCTCCATGCACGTTTTCATCAGATCCAAGAGTTTCTTTTCTGTCCGGCACAAGCAACTCAGATCTCTTTTGGATCTGAAAGTTTTCCCTCTGTATCTAGCAATTTGCAACTCATATCCTTTTTGAGAGCAACCGGTTTTAGATTTTCGTTCCAGTGATGTAATCTTACGTTTTGCAAACCTTATGTCTGCGAATGGCGAAATCCATGCGTTGACAGCCATACACGACTGCTTCTTTGGTACTGTGGCTGTGGCCTTCCATTCTAGTGGATCTATTTGCGAATTAATGACTTTAATAATTGTCTTGTTGTTGTTGAG